>JAFBJR010000233.1:5037059-5421177 GCA_016785285.1 Brachirus orientalis
TGGCCCAGGAAAAGAAGGTCCCCTTTAGACAGTTTGTGGGGTTTATGATACTTCTCGAGAAATAATAGAAATATTAGAGATAACAGGGGACTACAGTAGCCTTCGCGTTGCAGAAAAGATGTTTTTAACGAGTATTTTCTGTCTTATGAGATTTACTTTATTTAAAAAGGGTTCCGGGCTGTGCAGAAACATGGCGGCGCAAGATGGCGGACTTCCTTGAAGTACAAACCTTGCCTAAAGTATATAAAACAGACTTATTCTGAGGCTTCGAAAGCCAAAATTATTTTTTACTTTAAAGTGATTATACACATACATAATCATACGTGTGCATCTTTTTCTGTCGACAAACCCTCCTAAATGTTTCACACTGGACCTTGAAATGGAAGATCTACAAATCATATGGCGCTGCACCAACACCAGGCCTCGGCACATCCAGTCACTGTAAGATCATCGCAGGCACAGGCGGCTACGTCAGGCCGCTGCCTGCTACTTCCTGAATAGGGGTTAGCTGCTTGTTGCTGTGTTTGATAGCAGCAGCATGTAGATGAGAAGCCGAAGAGTGAGAAAGCAGTTGCAGGAAGTGACTTTCCAGACAAGTTAAGACGAAAACAGGACTTTGGGAGAGAGTTGACCTCGAAAACATGGATTATTGGGTGAGTGTCGCTTCATTTCGATCTGTTTTTGCACATTACACACACACACACACAGAGTGTGGCTCATTTGACGGTGACAGCAGCTGTGGAGAAGGAGACTTGTTTATCACCACTGACTGGACTTGTTTTCTGACAAAGATGCTCTAAGTCCACAAGCAGCGATCCTTGATATCAAAGTCTTACAGTAGGAACAAATTACCCGCTCATTAATATTGAAATGTGACATTTAATTTGAAAGAGTGTCATTAGCCTTGTTAATCCACAAAAACAATGCAAGCAAGTAACGTAGCTGCCTTTATAAGGCTTCACGGTAAGTTTTTGTGATGCTACAAAGTTGATTTGTTTTATAAAATGTAGGGCAGTGAAAAAGTTCCTCCTTGTAGAAGGTTTAAAGCTCCATTTCTTGTGAACTGAAGCTCACACAGTTAAAAATTAGACATCCTGTTCGACATAAACCTACAGGAAATTCAAACAAAGCACTGCTTTCAGTAATGCCTGCCTGCCACCACAGAACGGATGAGATTTGTGGGATTTTACTTCAAAGGAGCACCATCAACTTGTGTTGAGTCAGTGCACCAGATATAAGCAGCAAATGAAAGACAAAGACTCAGCACTAGAGGGCGGCTTGTCTTACACAGATGTGCTGTCAGTGCAAAATTACCTTCCAGCCAAACTATGTCGTGCACTCAGCAAGATCAGTCAAGAGGAGCTTTATTTTGACTGCAAAGTCAGTGTCTGTCATGATAACTCTGGATCCAAAACTATTGCCAACATAGCAGTATATATTTTAATACTTTGCTTTCCTTTATGTATATACAGTATGTCACTCTTGAACGGAAGGTTATTAGTACTTGTTTTACCCCGTGTGCACCTACTAGTCTTTTCATTTCAATTGTTTGCATATCTGTCAATATTTGTTCACTCTTGGTGTCACTCTAAGTCATATTTTGGATAAAGCAAAAATTCAGTGTGGGCTGTGGCTCCCTGATGAGCAGTGAGAGATCATAAACAAATAGAAAGTGGCTTGATGTTGAGTTTTTCCATTAAACTTCAAATAACTGTAATCTATTTTGGATTGGGGGGCTGTAAAATATTTCCAGAATTTATGGGCCACATATCCTACGTTTGGGAATTACTAGTATAGTCTTGCGCTAAACAAACAGCTCTCTGGGTCTCTCTTTGGCTATGACCAGTGGTGATGTTGTGCTCACTGCCAGTTTTCACCTAAATGTATCCTGGAGCAGCCACCTTGCAATCACACCCAGTATATTTCCATGAGAACATGACCTCCCTCCTGGACAACAAAAGCTCTTCTTACACAAATAGTCCAATGTTGTATGAGGGGGAGCTAAGGAATGGGCGTCCACTGCTCAACAATGAGTCGGACAATACACATACAAAAGTCTTTGTGTGGAATCCGTTTAGATTTTCCTGGGGCGAGACTTGCTGTGAATGTTTTGTGATAAGTGTGGATGGACCTAAAAGAGAAATATATTGGCAGAAAATATGCTAGATAACAGAAAAAGTACTGGAACTCCAGAGGTAGACCTGCCTATTGCACTGACATTATGACAGATGTGTAGGATTTCACATTCATTCAGTTACGTATCAATCTTGTTGTGAAAACTGCCAGTCAACATGTGTTAGTGGATATTTCATTTCATGCTTGTCTTGATGCAACTGATCTCGCCAAACCTGTATGAGAAACTGGTTTAAAAAAAAAAAAAAAAAAAAAGACAGGCATGACAGTTGTACCCTTGGCACACAGGTGGACTTCTCACAGGCCTCCATTCATGCTCCATTTACATGAAACATCCAACTCATCCTAAAACTGTGGCTGATTTGAAAAGGCTTAAATGATAACGGACCTCCTCTTAGGTCGGAACAAAGATGGTGGAAGGTTCTCACTTGATCACAGTTTCTTTTCTGTGCAGAAAGTGGGACTTTTCTCATTATACTGTTTGTTTTAAAAAATATATACCATGTATTTTATTGTATACATACTATATAAAGTATATACTATATATTATTTCCGGTATTACTTAAGATAATGACCTTTGAACCTTATGCTTTTCTTCATCTGATTGTGGCTGAGGTGGAGGGACCGACGTCCCTGCTATCAAATCGCCTGTTGTAGTGTTGTAAAAACAGCACAGATGGGAGATAATGAAAAGATAATTATGGTGCACTTATGAAATAACATTATTATGGCATTACGGTGTTGCATTCAGGCTTAGTTATATCTACTCAATCACCTTGTAAATATTACTGCATTCATGTTTAGATTTACATAAAATATTTCAGCACTTATTGGTAAACACCAAGTTCTGTCTATATTAAGAAGAACTTTCCTCCCTTGTCTCACCATGAATGAACACATGCAACTGGCTGCATGTGGTGGTGTTGGTTTGGATGCTGGGAGGAGCCTGGTGATAGTAATGCTTTTAGTAGAGGGAGTTCTCTTATTCTCACCTGGAGAACGAGGGGACAACTGTCTGTCTGCCCACGTGACGGTATGAAAAACTGCTACAAACAGTGTTGGTGTGATAAGGAAACTAAGATCTGTAGGTCTGACAATGTCTTTGGAAGTAAGTACTAGAATTTGACCTTTTGTTAATCAAGATTTGAGATGTTTTACACATAATATGCTGTATTATTACTGTATAAATTTAATTAAATTTACAGCCTGTAAATACTGTTCATGTTTATGTTGTAGGAAAAGGGGTGTAATTGTAGCTCTTTACAGGTCTGTCTTCTGTTTCTGTTCCTCAAACTGCCTGGTGACCTCCAGCCTCTGAGGAGGAAGAGGAGATAATGCTCTATAATATTTTTTCATTTTGATTACATTACCCACTTTAAACTCTAGTTCTATATCTTATATATAGCTCCTATAAATAGATCATGTCTTATTAAATATTAACACACTATTTGAAGTCTTCCTCTAAAACTCTTCTGTGACAGTAAAGCTGCCTTCTTGTATTGTGATACATCATGTGTGTGTCTGTGCTCAGAGTGCCTTGGAGGTGTATAAAGAGATGGTGCTGCTGTATGTGGAGGAGGGCCGACGGCAGGTGAACTCTCACTGCGCACACCTGGAACCATGGCAGATCATTGGAGCAACAATCATCACCACACTGGGAGCAGTCTGGGTCAAGGGCTTCCTCTTCCAGCAAGAAAGTAAAGTATCAGTACGAGGAGGGCCTTACGCAAACTTGCAACCGCTAAACTGTTAATGTCCAGTTTGACCTCTGGTAACCTGCTAGTAACAAAATATGGTCTTAGCAATTTAATAAATAACTTTTCTTTTAAACCTTTTAGTTTCCCCTCATGCTCTTTACTTAGTAACCTGTCTTCCAGTACTCTATAAGGGTAAACTTTTAATTAACGTTTTTAATTTTTCAGGTATTTCTCTGAATGAGAGAATTTTTCGATATACTATTGGTCAATCAATGGTTGAATTCTCCGCAAAACGGATTTGGCTCCACCCATCATGCTTCAGCTCTTAAGAGAGTGAGAAAACTAGTGGCATATCTTTAGTGCTTTCAGGATCAGACTAAAGTCCTGAGTCGATATGGCTTCAGTTTTCATTGTACCCTTCTTGCTCAGACATGTGATTATTGGTCACAGTCAGCTGATTAATATCTGAGACTGAATGCGTACCATGGTTTCACCACAGCAGCTGTCCGGTCTTGTCTGTTCTTTTTTGGTTAATAGGTCTGACATCACGAATAAAGAAGCAGTGCTTTCGACTCATCAGAAAAATACCCTACATTGGCGGGGCGGTAAGTATCAGTGGTAAATCAGTTCCCCCTTATTTCCTGCAGATGTGCACTGTCTCATGAGTCACTCTATGATGACTGTTTATAACACGCAGAGAGAGGGAAGGTGGGGGGGTCAGACCTTTGGCACACTTAATATCATGCAGTAGTGATAACACGGGTTACTTCAGGCCATTACATCACTGATTGAGAGCTCACTTTCAGGCTTTATCAAAGTACAGTATGTCAATAGCACTTGTCCTTTATTTTAGTGTCTTTTTACATTACTGACATTCTTATTATATGCAGAAATAGTTAATGCCACTAAACTCACTCTTTGGTCTCTCTATGGCAGATTCAGAGCCAGCTGAACAAGGCTTTGGATGACATGTCTGACAGTCTGTGCACTTTGAAGAATGGGATGAGCTACACTAAACAGCTGCCATCTAAAGGTCTCTCTCAGACCCAAGTGCTAGACAAAATCAGAGAGTACCAGACTCTGAGTAAGTCTCTATTCCTTCCTTCATTACCAGCCTAGTCCTAGTAGTAATTTTAAATAATTAGCTTGATTTTTTTTTAGCTTCATGACCAATGATAAATCTCTCATCTGAACTAGTGCTGGGTGATGCAACTGTTTATAATGAAATCCAGTATTTATTTTTTTAATTAAGACTGGTATATGAAAACAATGGTAAATACTGTTCGACAGGGGACCCTTTTCACTGGTGCACCACACATGCTTTGGTCTTAGCTGAAGAAGTTATGTGGTCGTAATTGCAGCAGTGATCAGTTTACTCCTTAATACCACCTTAGCAGAAATCATGTCCGAGAGCAACTAGAATGTATACGTTACGTTAAAAGACTTACATTCAGCTGTGCTACTCCCTGTCTAACTCATTCATTAAAAAGATATTGTATACCATGAAACCGTTGAAATTTTGAAAAATATAAATTTTTGGTCAAGCCACCCAGCACTAATCTGAACCATTCTGAGAAAACCAGTGATTTGTAAAGAGAATGATGTGTGTCATTACAGATGAGGTGCAGTGGGAGAAAGGATGTGTTTCAGGTGCAGTGTATTGGGGTGATGAATCGCTAACCAAACTGCTGGTGAAGGTATTCATCTTTGTATTCCTCTCAGGACCTTGTCATTCCAAGCAGGAACAGTGTAGGCCAAACATGATAACATTTTAGCATTAGTTACAGTTAGCAGGACAAAGTTCAATGTTGTACCATTTGACAAAAACCCCTTTTAAATTACATTTTTCTCTTTTTAGTAAATATGAGCCAGGTGAGGCAGTATTGTATCCTTCTGTATCTGTAAATGTTTTATCTTATTTTATTTTTTTATGTTTTGGCTTAAGGTCTATGGAGATTTTGCTTGGAGCAATCCACTTCACCCAGACATCTTTCCAGGCGTAAGAAAGATGGAGGCAGAGGTTGTTAGAATGTGTTGCACTCTTTTCAAAGGTGGTCCCAACTCCTGTGGTGCAGTAAGTAACTACACTGTATATTTTCATAAAATGCACAGGCCAGGAAACTAATGGACAAAATGTGGACTTCATATGACCTTATTAACATCTACTTTGTTCAGGTTACTTCAGGGGGAACTGAGAGCATACTGATGGCCTGTAAAGCATACAGAGACATGGCTTATGAACGAGGTGTCAAATACCCTGAAATGTAAGACGTGCCGTGTGTGTGTCGAGGCTTGTTCTTGACTATGACAGCTTTTTTTTCCACTGTAACACACAGCTTTTAATATTGTTCATGTGTTTTGTTCTGACCTCTGCAGTGTTGCACCTGTGAGTGTCCACGCAGCCTTTAACAAAGCAGCACATTACTTTGGAATGAAGCTTGTTCACGTCCCACTCGACAATAAAACTATGAAAGTAGACGTGAAGGTGAGAATACAACATATACAGACAGCATGTTATCCTTAGACACTAGGTCCACTCAAGTTTTTTTTTTTTTTTTTTTTTTTCTTTTCAAAGGCTATGAAGAGAGCTATCAGCAAGAACACAGCCATGCTTGTGTGCTCAGCACCGCAGTTTCCTCATGGAATCATTGATCCTGTTCAGGAAGTAGCTAAGGTCAGACGTGAAACATTTTCCTTTTTAATGGACCCTAAAATGAAAACAGGAAAGTCGCATGATGACGCTTTCACGTGGTGTGTTTCAGCTGGCTGTACGTTACAACCTCCCGCTACATGTGGATGCGTGTCTTGGAGGTTTTCTCATTGTCTTCATGGCCAAGGCCGGTTATTCACTCGCTCCGTTCGACTTCAGGGTAAAAGGTGTTACCAGCATCTCTGCAGACACCCACAAGGTGAGGAGTGACTGTCTTTTAAACTGTCTTATATATCTTTTTCCTGTTTTAGACCTAATGGCTTACAAAAATTGGCTTACTAATAAAAAATAAACCAAATTGTACCATTTATAACACAGCAATTGTGGAATGTAGAGAGGATTCACAGAACAAGCTATCAAAGAGCAATATAAAGCTGCATTGTGTATATTAATGTGTAGCCTGTGTGACATTTCTCTCCAGTATGGCTACGCCCCCAAAGGCTCCTCAGTAATCATGTACAGTGATAAGAAATACCGTCACTACCAGTACTTCGTAGCTCCAGACTGGCAGGGGGGAATCTATGCCTCGCCCTCTATCGCAGGCTCCAGGCCAGGTGGAATCATCGCCGCCTGCTGGGCAACCATGATGCACATGGGAGAGAATGGATACTTAGACGCCACCAGGAAAATCATCAGTACAGCACGCAAAATCAAAACAGAGTAAGATTGATACAGTGTGTCATTACTGAAACTAACTGTAATTAGTCTTTACACCTTACATTTATCTTTTTTTTTTCTTAATGACAGAATCCGCAAGATAAAAGGAGTGTTTGTATTTGGGGATCCGGAGGTGTCAGTTGTGGCAATAGGTTCTAAAGACTTTGATATTTTTCGCCTGTCTAATGCTCTGACATCGAAGGGCTGGAATCTGAACACTCTTCAGTATCCATCCAGGTACATATAAAACAAAGATTAATATATATTCAAATATTCAAATAAATAAATATTCACGGATTTTAACATGTAATGGTTTAATCTTCCACAGTATCCACATTTGTTGCACAGTTCTGCACACCCAGCCTGGAGTTGCAGATCACTTTATTCGTGATGTCAAAGAGCAGGTCGCCATCATCATGAAGAACCCCAAAGAGAAAACCACAGGAATGGTGAGAATCTTCTTCTTACACACATTTAAATCAGTTACTTAAAATTTTCTGACATACATGTACTGTAGGTTTTTGAAGTAAAGCTTCAGAACAATATTTACTGTGTTACAGAATCGAAAATATAATGTAATATTACCACATAAGACACCATCAAACATCAGACTACTATAATCTCATTCAAGGATGAGAACTTTAATACATGAACTGTTTCAAGCATCTGCCTTGCATTTTAAATGGCCACAGAACATAGAAAAATCTGATTTATTTATTCTTTTTTTAATTTAGATTTGAAATTGAAGAGTTTCAGTCCTTAAATGGCTGCATTTCTAATCATCAATGCATTGTTAAAGGTTAATTGCAATTGCAATTTAAAACAAAAACACACCCAGGAATTTACCTGTAAAATTTACTTGTAACAGTATACCAATAAAGAAATAAATATGATGGTAGATCAGCCATTAATTTTACGAATTTTCTTGTAATTGCTTTAGTAATAAATTAATAGATTAATTGTTGCTGCACTAACAATCACAAGTAGAGCACTTAAATTGAAGCTTTGGTGGTTGTGTTGTTTTAAACTGTTTAAATTGTTCTGCATAACACTCCACTGTTCACTTATTCTTGCTTGAGTATTGTATATTAGGTTACCACTGGGACGAGTATTGCTCCTCACGGTCATATCCAAGTCAGATCCAAACACACACATGCTGTACATATAGTTTGAGATTTATCTTGACCAAAACAACCTGAGGATATCGATATCTCTAAAGTCCATCATGATTAAGCATTCAAGTCCACGTTGCTTCGCTGTCATAATATTCCAGAGATAACCTTATGTAATCCATGGACGCATTGCAGACACAAACATCTTACTCAACATAGTGTTACTGCTTTTCTCTTAATAACACGTAAACAAATTCAGACTTTAAAAGAAGTGTTTATGATAAAACCCACAGCTAGCTAGACAATATTAAGAAAGGGGAGTTGTTAGTCATAGAATAAACCTAGACCATAATTATCTACTAACACGCACACTGTGCACTGGTGCACTCACTCATGACTTCCTGCTGTTTCAGGGAGCGATCTATGGCATGGCCCAGTCCATCCCAGACAGATCCATGGTGACGGAGATCTCTCGAGGCTTCCTCGACTGTCTCTACAGCACTGAGGTGCGCAACACCAGCCACATGAATGGCAACGGCAAAGCCCACTGAAACAGAATTGGGCCCTCACAGCCCAAGCATACTGCATGCTTGTTTCCTCATAGAGCTCTGGTTTAGCTGCTCAACGGTTGCCTTGACTTACACACCTACAACAGGGGAGAACACCAGTAAAGATCGGTGAAGCACAAGCCACTGTCATTTTAATCAGCCCCAGGGGAATCACATGACATTCTGTGTCCAAATGACTCAGTGAAGTTTAGTCTTTTCATTAACAATGACATAAAACTGTGTGACATTTTAATTTTAGCTTTTGTATCTATCTGGCATAATTTCATTGTGAAATCATTTTTTTTTTTACTTGGAACATTTCAGCTTGTGAACACTGCTTTCATTAGTCAGCAAAAATACAGGCCACTGAAAGCTCTTTAGAAATGCTGTGCTGCCCTCTATAGCATGAAATCTGATGTACTGATCCAGACTGGCTCTACATGTGGAGCCATGTCAAAAGGGTTTGAATACCATCATCACCATCGTATAAAAACAGTCAGCTGGAAAATAGCATTTAAATCACAATGCAATGCTATGCTCTGGCATATCAGGTAAATCTGTTATTCACTTGAAACTACAGTTGTCTGATTGTTATGCAAACAGTTTGTCTGTCTGAAAATGTTCTTGTTTGCACTTTGTTTGATGAGATTCTTTCTATATTTGTGGTCTAATATCCACCGTAACAGGGATTATAGATGGAGGGAGAATAACTTGAATTGTGGGAACGTTAAAATTAAGTGAGGAACAAGTAAGTTGTAACCAGGAAAATGCATATATTGAGAGTGGTAAGGGGAATCCAAAGATTACCAGCCATTATTTCATTTTTTTCAGAATGGGAGAGGAACTTGCGCAAGGTCGTTTGCTTGTAAAATAACTATCTTATCTTATAATAACAGACTGGACTGAAAGCTTTGTCCAACCCTGGTCTAGTGTATGTCATCAAGTATCAGACACTGCAGTGTCACCTGTACTATCAGTCTCACCTGATAGTACAGGTGATAGTACAGGTGTACTGTCTTATTTTAATTATTTTCTCCTAATTCTATCTACCTCATCCACTTACAGACATTCTAACATGGCAACTGTTTTTGTTTTCCATATATAACACAAACTGCACTAGTGTTTTTAGTTCTCAGTAATTCGTTCAGCAGGAAATGTGTGCATTTACCAGTAGGCTAATGTCAAAAGGCGTACTGTAACACCAAACTGACCTTGTGTCATTCTCACGTCATGTGTTTTCCTAATATTGCTTCTTGATTTTGTATTTCTGTAAAAATATTTCCATGTTTGTGCAATATGTTTTCCTTTAATGAATGAGAAACGAAGGGGAATGGTCCACTATCAACGTTAAGTTATTAGAGGCGTAGTATTGAATAATATTATTGATGCAATTTCCCATTTGTGTCCATTAGTCACTTAATTTGTGAGGCTTTTCTTAACAACTTGTGTTATTACACACTGAGCAGTTTTACAAAGATGATAGATGAATGTATCTTAGGTTATTACATGTGCAGGGACTTTTTTTTTCATCTTACGTTCATTCACCTGGTTAAAAGAGTAATGACATTTATAGCCCCATTAAGTCCATACTACCAATGGTGTCAATCCATCCATCTTGAAATACTGCAGCCAGTGACAGGATGTGGAGACATGCCTGTGCAGCAAAGTAACAAGGGCTTCTCCAACAATAAACAACCCTCCAATTTGCTTTGTAGACAAACGTGATGAATAAATGGCCAATAAATATCTTTTTAATAAAAATGTTTAATGCAGTAACTCACAGTGGTTATTCTTTATTAGGTTTCTGTCTGTAAATGAAAGGAATGTCTTGTCTCAATGTTAATCACATAACTGTCCATTGAGTTGCCTGGCAGGCTTCAAACGTAGCAGGTGACTTACAAAGGGCAGATAAGAAATGCAGGAGATATTGGTAGAAATCGCTCTTGCCCCATCTCGCACATAAATGTACAAGGAGAGTTTCCTCAGGTCTCTCATGTCAATATGTGACCTTGCTTGTAACCTAGGAAGCACCTGCAGGTTTCTATTAGCAAATGATCCACAGCAAACACTAACACTTAATCCACGCAGAGCAGTTAACGTTTAACACGGCACATGGTCCACAGAGTTGTTTCCACTGAAGTGCATCAGTCTCTGCTCATTTAAAGCAATGTGAAGGATGCAGAAAATAATTTTAATGACAGTCATGTAAAACAAACATTTTTAGGACAAAAGCTGGGACAGAGGCACACATGTACCAATGTAAATGTCCAAAACTCACTGAGTTGTTAGAAACTGGACAAGTTTTTCTTGTAGATGTTTCACCTCTCATCCAAAAGTGTTCTTTAATTCTGAACTGAATAAGCTTCCTTTGTAAATGTTATGTGCAGTTAACGGTGGAATGTTTACTGAGGAATTACTTGAATCCTTATACTTTAATATGTAAACCTGATTTTATAGCATGACCAAAGACACCGCATTCACCAAACCACCACATCATACTTTCTGAAACAGTGAAACCTTTACGGCAACATAATTCAGAATGAAAGTAACTGGTTCAAACTCTTTGGGTTTTGCAGGTCAGATACACGGATCATTGACTTCCACTGCTCATTTCTTTACTGTGAAAACATGTTGGTCACATCAGAGATGCTTGGTCAATGAAGGTGGCCAAAGTGATGTCACGCTGCGACAAGCCTCCACAGTCATGTGTGCTGAGAGTGATTTGAACCTAGAGGAACAAACATGAAAACTGTGACTATGACGCTCATCAAATGACTTGGGCAAGTCTTTTTTTTTTTTTCTGGTTAAACGTTGAGTGCATTGCTTTAGGGGGTGACAGAGATCACAAGGAGGGGGGGGTTGCAGAGCTTTGTCTGCTCTGAGGTTAGAATCACTCTATTGGATAATCAGAACTCAGTATAAACATTTGTAATGGGTTCAGGTTGGGTGTCTTGTTTGCTTCAAAGAAATAGGTTAGGAGCCACTGATCTAGACAAATATCTAAAATATCTGCCGTGTAATTGTTTCTCAATTATCAAGCAGTTTTCATTTGTGTTGAAGTGGAGCAAGGGATTGATTTTCGCTTTTAAAATAACTAAAAAAATATAAAAGATATAAATCATAAATAACAAAGTCTGCAATTAACTATGAAATTAAATGTATGGATATTTTATATGGCTTCTTTTATTCTAGATAATCAGAGGCCCAATTCAAAGACCAAATGTTTTTTTTTTTTGTCTCTTTATCAAATATAAAAATTGATCCCGTTGACTTGTGTGATCTGAGTTGTGATTTAATATTTCGGTAAGCCTCAGACGATTGTCAGAATTTAAAATGGGCTATTACTCTCTTAAATTTAGGAATGGCTGTTTACAATATAAATTTAAATCTGGGGGACATGATCACTCATGATCAGAGATGCAGCTATTTCCCTGCAGTCAAAACTTAGACGTGTATACCTTATTGTAGACATTGAACCACTCAGGATGATGGTCCATCTTCTCTGCTTGTAGAGCCACTCTGGACATGAAACCAAAAGCCTGAAAAGGAAGGAAAATTAAGCAAGCTGCTAGTTTTGTTTGGTTTGGTGAAGTGCTGCACAATGAGGTATGACCGACTACAGACCTGATTGAAGTCTTTAAAAACAAACTCTTTGTAAATCGCGTCCCGCCCCACGACCTCCACCCACTGAGCGTTGCGTAACAGTGGGAGTAGGTGAGTCCTCTCCTCTTCAGTCAGACTCTGTATCTTACCAGCCTGGTGGGACAGAGCAGCACCAGTGCAGCTGATTTTAGAGGGGCCGTTTCACAAACACAAACAGTGATTGGTTGCACAGGATCCCATCTGGAAACAATGACTCTGCATTCCTGCTTTTAAAAAAATGGTATGTGGTGGTGTTGGGAGGAGGTTGGGGGTTGGGGAACTTTTTTTTTTTTGGTCATTGAGTTCATAATCTTGTCGCATGATGCAGAGTCACATGTCTTTGAGATCAGCTCAGCCCATTTCATTCAGCCTCCGTGAACCACGTCTTAACCACACTGACAACATTTCTCTACATTCTGTAAACAGAAATGAGTTTGTTGGAAAATCAAGAGGGGGCATTCAAGGCTTTGTGCCCACATGAGCAGCCATGCTTATACAGCATGCCAGATGATATGGCCACGGCCTAAAACAGAGTGATGACATCACTATGTATCATAGCAACACTCTTATCACCTTTATCTGTGGAGTGACTGGGCAGAGCACAAACAATACCCACTGGCTTAAACCATTTGTGCTTGTGGCTCAATGTAAACAAAGAGACACAGGAAAATGTGTGTACAACTTAACCCTTAATAACATATTTTGCATTTAAAGATGTATGAACATGTGCATTTTTCAACCAGCAGTAGAACATGATCTAAAGAAGTTTCAGATATCAACAGGTCTTTGAGGTAATTGCAGAGCTGTGATGGCGCAGACGCTGTGTACTCACCATGTTTGCAGAGTGTGTTCGCACACAGACGGGATCAAACTCCGGCTCCCTGTTGCACAGAGGTAAATCTGCAGTGACAGCCAGTGAAAGCAAGTGGGATGAACTCATCTCACACATGAGCTGGGCTGTGTGGGTCCTGCTCACAGCTGCCCCTAGAGAAGCCTGAACAGAAATACTCACTGCTGATTGGCTACACAGGTTTAATCATATACTGTCATCTGGTACACATGAGGTTTTAACACAAAGGCCAGTGCAGGAGGGTTTGTTGCCTGATGAAAGGATGAAGGGACCATCTCCGCACTCTTTAATCATCTATCTGATACTGTGTATATGTGCACACATATTCATGACAACAAAAATACAAATCTACCAACTGCTCAACGGGTTGACGGTCACATTATATAGTCTTCATAAGTCATCTAAGTATATGGTTACATACTTTAAAACGTATTTCAATGCTTAAACCTAAATTGAGGTTCTTCTACACAAACAAATCCTGTTTTTCCTCTAAGAAAAGGACATTGATTGTTGATTGTGCCAAATTTTGTACCTTTCTTGGATTATGGTGTCCTGCTTTTATTAATCACTCCTAGAAATGACTAAAGAGGACGGATAGTGTGTACCACTAAGTGCTATGTTTTATTACTGGTCTTGGAAATTGTGTACATATCTGCACTCTGTATGCTGCTGCTACTTACCCTCTTTGTGTTCACAGATTTACTCAGAGGATGACTTTTGCCTAACAATCGATTCTTGGTTTTTATTCTTCTGCACCTGTGTTCACACATGAACCAAAATAAAATGTCTGTCCCCAAAGTCAGAACTGAACTTAGAAAGAAAGCTTATAACTACAGTATGTTCCTCCATTTTCTTCTGATAATCATTATAATAAAATACAAAAGGATTAAAACTCACAATTTATCATTTAGGGAGGAATTAATATCAGTTTTGAGGGAGAGAGAAAAAAGCATTGGTCAGTATAGATATTCTTACAGTTTCTTTGTGATCATTCTTATTATTGTGCTCACTACTATTTCTTTTCTTTTAATCCATATTGACTGAATATTGTGTTTTCTGTAGCAGTGTATGATAGTTGTCTTTGATTTTTATCATGGTTGTCATTTTGAGTTTTGTTATGCTGCCCTCTTGGACAGGTCTCTCTTATAAAAGAGGTTTTAATCTCAGTGAGATTTTACATAGAGTATATTTAACATGAATTTAGAGTGCACTAACATGAGTTTAAAGTGCACAGTGGTGGTCCACTACAATTCATGTCTGTGTTCAACAGCACAGCAATTTTAAATGTGAGCTCTGCCCCTCAGCTGAATGGAGTTCATGTCAAAGGTTAATGAGGTGCTCCTGTGAGATTGCCCCGGTGAACTCAACTGTCTCATCGAGCGCTCCGGAAAATTAACTCGTTAATTAAACGAGAAGAGGATGTGACAAGTGATCAGCTTTTAACAGTTGGCTGGATATGGGGAACGAGGAGGGGGATTTAGTGTTTTTGGAAGGAAAGCAAGCTATGATTGGGATATATCTTGGAGGTGGAGAGTAGTAAAGTTTCAGTTTAACACACAAAAATGCACCTTTTCAAATCCATTCATGTTTTGTTTTGTTTTTTTTTTCATATCCCAACTACACATACAGACACAGTGCGTAGTGATTACTTTTGCCCCAAACATCAGTATCAGACAACAGTAAATAGGAGCCTCGCATGCATTCTGACCTTTGACCACTTTTTATATTGGTGAGTGTTATAAAGATGAGCAGTGACCAAGAGTGTCTGCTTTCAAAGAGCAACATGGAGCTCAGGTTACTGAAGCAAACAAGTCTGACGTTGTTAATCGTTGTAGCCAGCAGCTATGTACAACATGTGCAATCAGGTGAGTCATTTGATTCAGTACTGGAGGAAGAAGGTCTGGTTTTGTTCCCATAGTGGTTGTTCTGCAATAATAATATTTCCAGAGAACAGTAATTTTACAGCATTTCAGTATACAGTAAAGCTTCTATTTCACTTTGGTTCTCGTCATCAAAGTTCAGCTCTACTGTATAATAACAAATAGACATGTAAGAATGTATTGAATCAATACGAGTCCGTGTTATGATCTTGGTGGTGACCGTGATTTGATTCTCCCTTCTGCTATCTTCTTTGTGCAAAAAGCTGTAAATCATCAAACTTGTCCAGGTGCCAGTCTGAAAATGGACCAGGCTTTGTTAGCATTTCATAACGAGCTGAAAGAAGAGGTGAAGGTTTTCTACACATCAGATTATTGCTACAAGGTAAAGAACGTGTTCGTAGTGTTTAATATGGAAACACTGCCTGATGGAAAATACAGTATAAGGACAGTAAATAAAAAAAAACCCAAAAAACTTATGTCCTGTCATTTAATTAGGGCTTTGAGAAGGAGACACACTGTTTTTTTTTTTAACAAGTTAGACATTTTAGAAATGGTGTCGCTTTAGCTTTTTTTGACCGGCACATCTAAGTCAGCACTCCTTTATCCTGTTTCTACTTGTCTACATGTACAAGTTACTTTTAACATAAATGTATTAGTTTAAATATTGTCCCCTCTAATTTTTGTATGGTGGAGCCTTGAATCCTTTATTTGGACTATTTCTGACAAAAGATGTTTTTTTAAATGTATTAATTCTTTCTCCCATTTTTGCCTCTTTATTCTTCCCAGTGTTTGTACCAGCATTTAGTCACAGTGAAACCCAACAACTGTAATGCATCTGTGGTGATCAGTACCAAATTCACTCTGACTATGCAAGTGGAATCACAGACAAGGAATGAAAGTCTTTGCAGGTAAAGTCCACAGATGGCAAAAGTGCTGATTTCTTTCCTGTTTACTCATAATGACTCTGCCTGTGGGAGTGTATTTCTCTTGTCTGCAGACATAATATAGTGCGGTGGCAGCCTAAGAGTGCATCTGCCGTCTGTGTGATTATTTACTGGGCAGGGGGAGTAATCCTGACCTGCTTTCTGGACCTGAGTGATGCCCTCCCTTAAACCACTTCACTAGGTATCGATCATGGGCCTTTTGGGGGTTAATAAGACCCGACATTCCAGTATTGATGAAAAGGGCTCTTTAAAGCTTCAATGCCACACGTCCTGAGGAAATCTCAGCGGGGATCTTACCTGGAGACGACTGTTACCATAGTTATAAACAATCAGTACTGACAAGATAGAAGGTCAGAGTTTTCCATTTGGGGGTCACCCATAAACATGGTGCCAGTAGCAGCATGCGAAGGCCTGTGGTGAGTTCTGTGCTGTTTCTCAGCAGCCAGCTCTTGGCCTTCTTCGATCAATGCTGAGGTCTCTAACCAGACTGTACTGCTATTGATTTCCTTCTCCCTTTGAAATAACACTCCAAGTGATAGCTAGTATGTCATCTCAACAGTGGATCAATATGAGTGTGTAATGCATGTTTTTCGGGGTCTGGAGATGGTCTGAGCACAGAGGGACACCTTTTGGGTCCATGGACACTAGGGGGTGCTCCAGAGCTGTGGAGGGGATGTGTGTGGTGCCTCATTCTACAGTGTGGGGAAAAAATACTCACACAATGTCAGAGGAGATCAAATAAAGTGTTATGTGCTTGTCACTGTATTGCAGGTGGAGTCAGACATACGGAGAAGGAGGCCATTACTCTGTGTGGATCCAGATGTCAGATGTCACCAGTAATCCCAACTGCATTCACACTGTGGTTAAAAGACCAAACAATGCACACCTGCGTAAGTGAGCACTGATGAAGAGAGCAAGATGATTCATTTAAATAATCAAGCTGAATAGTTTTGAATAACAGACTGAAAGTAAATGGAACTTCCCTATATAGACACATTGACAGTAGAAGGGAACCTGTGTCTTTGATCAACTCTCCACCTAACTGAGTCAGCAAAAAGGAGAATCACTCAGCCTGTCCGTGTCTACCGAGCAGTAATTCTCATCCATCTCTTGGGACATGATGTGTATTGATCAAATAAGACATGGTTTCTTGAAAAGGGATAAAAAGAAAAGCTTCTCTGTTTGTTTTGAAGGCCTGGCTCCGTGAGTGGGGGATTGTGGGTAATACATTAGGGAGTGTGGAAGGATTAGGGCGTAATGGGATTTTGAAAGCGTCTCCGTCCATAATGTACACTCTACTTAACAATATTGCAGATTATGTTGTAGATCAGACTTTTAAGGCCAAGTAGCCATTATCCAAGCAGATATATGGTCAGTGTGACTGCACCCCTCACAGTATGATGAGCTTCCATTAGCTTCACAGACCGGTGATTATACAAACTCCCCGTAGGACTTGCTCAGCTTAAGTAATGGTCTGGTCAGCAGCTTGGGACAGGTTAGAGTTGCCCTGCTGGGGAATTTCAAAGTTTACTTCAGCGTTTCACATTGATTGGCTGCAGGTCTTCATGAGGTCATTTGCTGGGTGCTGTGCTGTGTTCTTCAAGGATGTATTATGAGATCCACTCTTTAATTGTGTTAGTACTGAACTCTGTTTCATACCACAAACCACAAGTCACCTGCTAAGGCCTTGATTCCTTCAAAGAAATTCCAGAGTTTGACTCGTATTAAGTGTTTGACATAAGCAAACAGACTGAATTTAATTAAGCTGCCTCATTACCTTCATTAAATTATCCTGACTGTAACATGTAGAGTGAGTATGGCTGTTGCAGAGGTCGAGTATTGTTTGTGCTGAGAGCTTTATGGCGTTTTTATTTATGAACGGACACCAGAGATGCCATGACTTTTCCCAAGGTGATTAAGTGAACACTCTTAGTTCAGAGTGGATATCACAGTGTGGATTCAGCTCGGGTTAGTATGGTGTCTTTCTGTTTGTTTTTCCCACTAAAGACAAACACTTCCTCTTGTTTCACATGCTTTGACGCAAGAAGACGGCACCAATATTTCCTGAGCGTGTGTGTTATAGTTTTATAACCAGTGACACAGCTGTCAAATGTCTCACAGGTATTTCAATGCTACTGGGATTGCTGATGGGCAATAATCATAATTCAACATAAAATAACTATATAATGGATAATTTAGCATAAATCACTAGTCTGCTGGTTACCACATATAATTTTGCTATTATTATTAGCTATTTGTTTTACCCCTTTGCTTATTTTAATTATCCTGAAAAATAAAGTAATTCCATAAACTAAAGACATTCATTGTATTTGTTTCCTCTTCTACTGTTCTTCATTTTGACCCAGTCTAGTCTTGCATTTTCCTTGTCAGATGCCTGCGGGCTTAGATTACCCAGGGTGATTGTTCTGTGATGGATCGACCAAGAGTTTTCCATTAAGCTCTTGTATGTCACTTGAGGGATCCCCTTTGACACGGTTTGATTCCCACAGGCTCTCTGGAGGTGAATGAACTGGGCTGTTTAGACTAGTTTATCAGGCCTACTCTGATAGACATGTGCAGTGTAGACATGTGCAGAGAGACTATGACATATGGTGATACAGTTTGATTACACAACTTCCATTTGTGTACATGAGCTTTTTTCCTTGTTCTATCAGCTCTCCTGGTCTCAGCTCTCTTACTGGCCATAATCACTCTCTTGTTCAATGTGGCACCGTACATCTACAGGTACCCAGGTGTTTTTCACATCATCCACAATGAAAATACCATTCTGCACTGATTACTCTTCCATCAGACCCAGACAGACCAGACTTGTCCTTTTTACAGGAGACGTTGTACAGCAAAATTTATTAAGACCATTTGCTGCCAAAGTCCTCAGTACCCAGTGGATAATGTAAGTAAAATACTGTTGCTGCTGATAAATATCTTTCTACCCATTATGAGATGACACATGCATGATTTGATTGATTAGACTTGAATCAATCATAAACCAATGAGAGGATTTTCGAATGAGTGCTTGAGTAGTAGTCTCATCAGTATCAGCGGTGCAATTTTTATATGCAACATTAAACTCACAATTTGCTCTGTGGTATGTTTAGACAAGGAAGAAATATATATAAAAAAAACAAAGCAATATTTTTGGCCAGATTATTTCCGATATTCTAGTTTTTCAGAAATTAAAGGTCCAGTGTGTAATCATTAGTGACCCCTAATGGTAACAGACTGAGGGCCCTCTGTTGGGGAACGTTAGTGAGCTTGTCATCCTAAAAAGAATGTTATTCTTTTCAGTTTGTATAACACCCACTCTGGCTGGTTTGTTTGGGCTGCTGTAGAAGCATGGTGGTGCAAGATGGCAACGTCTGTCAAACAAGGCCCTTGCCTTATGTACTGTACATATAAAAGGCTTGGTCTAAGGCTATGAAAACGAAACTATTTGGTATGTTAAAGCACTTATGCAATCATACAAAAATACTTATGGGTTGTATATTAAAATTCTGCCAATAAACTATTCTAAATGTTACACAATGTTAGACCTGAGAGCATTCAGAAACACAGAATGGAAAAAAAACTGCACCATTTTTACTTCTTTCAGCAGAAATTTGTTGACTTAATACTTTACTGTAGTCAGAGAGTGACATTGCCTAGATCCAACAGTTACACTGAATTGTTCTTGTTGGCCAACTCTGCAGCCTGAGATGCATACCAAAATTGCTCAGAGACTCCAGTCATCAAGCAGTTTGGGAGACACTAATGGAATGATTGATACAAATGTTTGCAGAGCCAGTTGTACTGAAGACTTGCATACAAGTGATAGAGCAGAGCGCTGTGTCCATCTAATCAACTTGCTTGATGGAAAGAACTGCTGTGTATTTTTGGTGAGCATGAATGGCTCTTCTTATTCTCCCAAGCAACATGTCTCGGTCCATATGCTGTCTGCATGGCAAGCTGATCCATCATAACATATTAGAGCAAGTGTCTTCCTGCTCTGGTTCTTTAAACTGCTGCACAGAGGTCGGTGAGTCAGACTAATCCAACTGAGAGGGCAACAGGCCAGCGTCATCTCAGTGCTGCCTTCAGAGACTCAGAGCCACTGCCGCCGTGCACAGAAAATGACCCGCAATGCAGAGAGACTGAACCCGACTTTAAGGGGTTAGGGCCAATGTGTCATTTTGGACTTTTGTTTTTGTCAATATTTTTACATCTCAGAACTGTTATTGTAACATATCTTTGAGTTTAGATGTATGTTCGTTTGTAGTTGCCACAAGTGTAAAACAGCATAGAGTTTACCTAGAAGGTTAGCTATGGCAAAATTGTGCTAATACTCTTTCAATATCTGCCTGATAAGAAAACACACAGTTTTCTTTGTTACAATCTGCAATCTTACCATTAGATGTCACTAATTCTTACACACTGGGCCTTTAGTGTCTCACACTGACACCTATGGTCAATGTCCAAATTTAGTTTGTTAAAAAAAAAGAGTTAAATGTCATATACTTTCATATGATCCACACTGGGTTTCCTTAAAAGACGTGTCATGCTTGTCCGTACAGGATGGGGCTCATGATTGTGAAGCTGACAACAAAACCACCGATGTTAAACCAACACGTCTGCGCTCACTGGACACTTTTAGAGGGTATGTACAACAGTCAACCTGTCTGTGTGCAGCTCATTCACAGATGCTTACTCTCTTTGGAACAGTCTGAGGATAATGAGGCTCTACAGGCTCAGCATAAAGAATAATTATAGGGGTCACAGTCTGACCACATTCTCCCCCAAGCTTGAGTTATCACTCGGTATAGCTTTGGGCATAATTTCTGATATCAGTGTGTCTCGGGTTTGGAACAGTGTGTTTCTGTTGGACAGGAGTGATGCATGTGATTGAATCTGGTCTCCCTATTAGCCTTAATTGTGGCCTGGGGGGAGACACAAAGCACGCCTCTCTGGAAACAGGATGCTGGTGTGGCTTTGACCTCCCCCTCGCCAAATAATTGATGTAATAATACCGTCAACATATCAGCACACATCCACACAGTCATAGATCTCTTGCCAAAATGGAGAGTGAGAGGAAATCCAGCAGCACAGAGGCAGCAGATGATTGGCATCTTCTCAATCTGTGGCTTTCTTTTGCATGAAAAGACATCTGAAACCACCGTGAATATATACTGGATTAAAAGTATACCAAAGTTTTTTTCATTTGGACTGAATTGGTTCTGCAAAGGTTCAAGGAAAAGAGACATTTTAGTTTCATTTCCCTTTTAATTGCACATAATTAACCTTATTAGCTATAATGTCACTCTAGGAATATAGCTACTTGTTGAGTTGATGTCCTGAATGGTAATACTAGAAATTCTTATACCTGACAACACACTTAATCACACTGTGACTCGGCGCTCAGGATTAACGCTGTGTGTGCCTCCCATATCCATATCTCTGATAAGTAACAACTTTCCACAGAGAACAGACACATCACTCATCTGCCATAAATGCTGAGACATTTCTGAAGGCAAAAGGCTTTTCTTGTGAGCTGAAAGGTTTTCCTGATCATTGCTCAGGCTCCACTGACATGATATACAGACGACTGTGGGGTGCAGTCGCACGTTAATTTTTCTAAAAGGATTTAGATTTTAATCTTGTGCCACTCTGCTAAAAGCCTGTTGCTGGTTTCCTTGCTGTTGAAAATCGCACTGTCAGTAGTTAGGAGTCCCATACAACAGAGGGAACAACTATTACATCAAAACAATGGATTGCGGGGTGCATTCACCTCCAGGTGGCTGGTTCATTTGTTTTGTTTTTTGACTGTGGCCCAAGTTTTCCTCCTCTTTGGTTTCAGATCTACTTAGATGTTTGGCCACAAAAAAAGGATCTTTGGCATTTTCTCGCAAGTCGTTACTGTATATTATGACCAGATTGGGTGTCTGTGGACTTAATATGGCCTTTGCTGTAAGAAACGTAATACTCCAGACTGATATTGCCACAGGGAAATGCACTATGTTATTACTGTAATTGGTAAAGCATGTGCAGCTATTCAAATTAAAGTCCATCAGTGTCTTTCACTGAGTCATGTTCAGTTGTCACTACTGTAACATTACAGGCACATTTGTCTTCAACCTGTTGGCTTTAAATAATACACAGTGACTTCCAGACATGAATTACATCTATTATCGAAGTGACAAATGTTCAATACACAGCCTTAAAGGGATATTTACAACTTAAACTCGATTAACTGAGAATCACATCTGTAGTTTTTCAGCCTGGACATTATCTGTTGTTTTGTTAACTCTGGTGCGGCATAAAACAGTGGTCTCTATACACATTGTATTGTTTACACACTTGTATAATTCATGATTAGCCATGTACATGTTTGAAACACATGTGAGGCGTTTGTAATGTAATCTGCCTATAGTGGAGTGATTATTTAAATTCATGCACCCAGGGTCTTTCAATCGGAAAGATCGCGAATAATCCAAAATGTGCAGAGACTTTTCCCTGGGTCTCATCTGGCAAGTGATTTAACCTTTGTCTTTGTTACTATGACAACTAATGGATTTGTTTGTCAAAAATTAAACAATGGTTTATGTGTATGTGTGTGTAAGAGAGAGAGAGAGAGAGCGAGCACATGGACACATGGACCAGGGTTTAGTCTACTTTAATAGCCCCTTTTGAGATAATAGTGGCCGATTAAAATCTTGTATCAGCAGGTTGGGGCTAAAAGAGCAGTAATGGCTTTGGTTCACCTCTTAATTTAATCTAAACAGAAAAACAAGAGGAGGCAGAAGAGATACAGAGCTCCTTATCAGAGAGTCTCATTCTTGAAGGTTGCTCTAATCTTGTTTTGCCTCTTAAAGACCCTCTTGTTAGTTTTCTTTTTCATTTGTTTTTCATTAAACAACACATAACTCAAAAGAAATTCCCTGAAATATTTTGAATGGAATCTGCCTCAGAGCAAATGGTTTCTTTGACCACGCTTCCGTTTAGATTCTGCTGCTAGTTTGTGTTGTGTAATGGCACTCGGCCATTTTCTTACATGCAACACAAACACCTTTTTTCCTCCAGTGTTTGATTCAGTGAAGCACTCTATCACGTGTGCTGTGTTTCAGCAACTCTGGCCAGTGCTAAGGCATAAAGTGTATCATATATTAGCCACAAAGTCTTGAGTCAGCACTCCCGCTTGAGGAGATCCAGAGGACAAGTGTTCATTTTCCTGAGTGATTCATAATGCTTAGATTGCATTACCTTGCATTTGGAGTGGGCCTCTTTAACTTTAATTCAGAAGTTAAAATTGATTCAGAATGAAAGTATCTTGGATTGCTAGAGGAGTGTCAGAAATATTAACATTAATATGCAGTTCACATTTTATCATGTACAATATTTTTAATTGATTTATTGAATAATGTTTTGCTCACTCAGTGTTCTGTCTTTGTAGGTTTTCCCTCACACTGATGGTGTTTGTGAATTATGGTGGAGGAGGCTACTGGTTCTTCCAACATGCACCATGGAATGGTGAAGTAAAGCCATATATTAAAGAAAACCAATAAAAAACCTGAGAGAATGCACAGTATATTGTACATGCATGTTGGGTGCAGGAACATAAAATTCCTATTTGATTTCTTTTCCTTCATCTACAGCTGTCAATGAAGTAGATTTGGGAGATGATAGGATCAAATGTTCACAAAAGTTTAAAGGCCACAGCAGCTTCTTTTAAGCCTGATATTAAATGAATGCAGGGCATTTCTCAATGGCTGCCTTTTTTCCTCGTTATGTCTGCAGCATTTTTTTGACCTGTTGTCACTAATTATGATAAATACTGTCTCAAAGCAAACATACTGGATGTCATTCCTCATATGAGCCAAATCAAAGCCCCAATCTATAGATGTCTATTGTTATTAACAACCAGGGAGGAGAACATAGGAGGAGGAGGAGGAGGAGAAGGAGGGATGAGTGTTTAAATGACAGCTGGGAGAATATGGGAGGGTATAGTAAAAGTGTAACGCTTGCCCTTGAGCAAGGCATCTGTGTGATTGAAGGAGGAAGTTGGTGTGTTCCTTTTCTCTGGATGAATATATGTTTTTAAAAAAGCTAAATGTGACTGCAACATTTATGAAATGTATTATAATTTATAATGCATTACATTTTATAATGCTACTTCTACAAGGGTGTATTGATTCCATGGGTGGTTTGATTGATGAATCTTTGCTGCAGGGATGCTACTGTCACTGGAGTGAAGATATTTATTAATTACACCTTTTAAAAGTGGAATGTTAGTATAAGCAGCAGTGCTTTAAGGGTATTATTTTGTCTATCTACATCTACTATTGTTAATATTTTTTCCACTGTGCTTGTTGTAGGTTTAACAGTAGCAGACCTTGTCATGCCATGGTAGGTGGTACAGTCAGATATTTATAGTCCCATTGTAAAAAAAAAATCTAAATATTTTTGTATATTACAGCATTTTATTGTTGTTGTCCTGTTGTTTCTTCCAGGTTTGTGTTCATCATTGGGACTTCAGTGGTCTTAGCTTTCAGATCCATGCAGAAAAAAGGTGTGGGTCGCCTTCAGCTCCTGCGCAAAATCACCTGGAGAACAATCGTCCTCCTGCTCCTTGGCTTCTGCTTCCTCAACTACTCTCCAAGAGATGGACCATGTAGGTGCACACAGACTGTCATTATTAATGGAACACATAGTTATGTGTATGAGTTTGTTCTTTGCTTGGGTGATTTTTAAAATCCTGACCCTGGCATGTCTAATAATAGGTCTACTTATTAGCTCTGCAGTAGTTTAAATCATTATCACCAATGGAGAACAGAATGAGATGTACCTTTTTATAAATGCAGTTGTCTGTCTGAAAAATTAAACGAACTGCATTCGCTTGATTTTGTGCAACATAAAAGAAATTCAACCTATGTAAGATGGTGTCTTGATATCATATTCTGTAAGAGAGTTGTAACAGTCGGATAATCAGTTTGTTAATCAAAAGAAGATAACCCACTTAAAAGAGATTTTTTTTTTTTTCTTTTAAAAACTTCATTTTATTTTCACAATGTTATAAATAGACTAAAATAAGACATGCATTTACATTAGCTTGGATTCTAAGAAAACCTGATTTTCTCTGACTTCTGGTTTGCTGTGTTATGTAAATTAATAATGAATGATTCCAAAATTAAGTACAGTCTATGTGAAACACAGCTCTTCCTGTCATTGATAAGCAGAATTCCCATGAGCTGGGGTTAGACCGTTGTGCATGTTTGTTTAACCCTATATATATATATATATACTTTTGCAATAGTAAAGACATAATACTACAAAGAACAAAGCTTTGATTTTCTGCAGGTCTGTGCTGGGGTTTAAAGAGGGGAAGTAGGCTGAAAGTCGTTATTTCATTGTTCACCTGGGGATGCACAGAGTGCCCCATGCACATTAGTCATTCCCAGTCATAATGGACTTTCATGGGTGGATGTCTGCATAACTTGGTTAACAAAAATATTGTTATTGTATGTGCAGTCTTAAAAATCCAGCACCAGGGGAAATTTAACAGAGGCAAATTGAGCAAAAACAATGGATGTGGTAATGGACAATTATAAACAGATAGAATTACACACTTCAACCCCATGCAGCTGCTGTGGAAGCTCCTGCTGGAGCTGCTCATAACAACATGGTGACTTTTACCATAAACTGCAGCTTTGTCCTCTGTCTCCAAGGACATCCTTGCCAGTTCTGTTGCAGGGTTTGATCTAATAAGAGAATGGAGACAGATATCAGCTCAATGTTAAACCATTTCAGTGTCAGATGAAACAGAAGAAGGTGTTAACCTTTAACATCAACTATGAGTCATTTCAAATAAATCCCAGGTCAAGATCCTTGTTAAAGCAGTGTGGCAGACCTTGAAACTCGTTTTTAGTCTTCTTTATAAAATAAACAGCCTTCATTAGTTAAATTGAAATTCCATCAGGCAAAGGGATTATAGTGAAGACATTGAGATGTTTCTGACATGAAAAACTTTGTCTGTTACATGTCACAAGAAAAGACAAGTCAGATGTTCTGCTCACTTCCAGATATATTAAGCATAAAGAGGACCTATATTCACACAAAAACACATAGAATTATCAAAGAGTGAAACAACATGTGTTGCATTATCCTGCACTCTGGTTTAAAACTATATACTTTTCTTTAATTGACAGCTTTGTGGCAAGACAGGTAGTAAATTTTCTTGGAGGGGCTTATATGCTGCATAGGTGTCATCAGTAAGAGCTTCCTCTTTCCTGTGAAAAGAGAGATTTCCGCCTTTTATTTGATTTGAACAGATCAATGATTGGGATTGCATTGTTATTACGGCACATTGTGTGGCAAAGAGGTTTTCAATTAACTAATGTGTAGATAAAAATCAATCTTTCAGCCAGAGGCCAAGCCATATCCAACTCAGTTTGTTAAGACAAAGAGATAAGTGGGAATCTTTGATCAGCTTCCCACCTTCTTGACTTGATCTAATTCTGAACACTGACACTATTGCCTGTCCATCACCCTCTTATAGGAAGTGGTAGTAGCACAATTTAAAGACATACTTGTGTTCAATGTGATCAAATTCCTGAATTATAATGCGCTCAAATCAGCAGAAATAACATCGGTGAGTTCCGCGTGATGCCTTGTGTGATTTATAAGTTGTTATTTATGTATGTATTTATGTATATAAGTCCATACCAACGGTCCAGTTTGTAAGAATTAGTGACATCTAATGGTGAGACTCCAAACGGATTGTAACAAACTTCAACTACAATTGCCTTTGCATACCAAAAAGGATGTTCTTCTTTGTTTGCATTTAGAAGCTTCTGCTCCAAAACATGAAATGCATGCTTTGGTCAGTGTTTTCATTCAGGTTGCTGTAGAAACAAGGTGGCACAAGAAGGTGGCCTCTTTAAAGCAAGGCCCCTTAAAGTACATGTAAAAAGTGTATTCTACACAAACTGAACCATTTTAATTTTTAAATAGATTCCAAACATACTTATGGGTGGTATATTCAATTTCTACAAATTCCCCTCCCTAAATGTAACACATTGGGCCTTTATGGTGCACAGTGCTGTTGTGGTTATCCATGCTGTGTGTTTTCTGACTTTTATTGTAGTGTCCTGGTCCTGGCTGCGGATCCCTGGAGTGCTGCAGCGTCTGGCCTTCACCTACTTTGTTCTGTCTCTCCTGCAGACTTTCTGGAGACAGAGAGAAATCCCACTGACATCAGTGAGCAGCGCTGTCAAGTTCTATTTCATCGTTACACACAAGAGGAAACAAACACTTAGGAATACTATATACTGTACATTTGATGTTGTCTGTACCGATGTAGATCCTAACAGAAGCACCAGCTGACTTGTTTCATCACACTCACAAAGTTAACATGCTGACCAGCGAGAGGTCATAAAAATAAGCAAACTAAAAAGGAATAAACAAAAGATTTCAATTTTGAGCTTTGTCGTTAAGCTTGGTAATTGTTAAATATTAGGGATTCATTTATAAACTGGACACTCTAAATTGAAAAATCTGCCAAATCATGTGTGAGGATCATGTGCTGTGGCAAACGCTAGACAGGAAGAAGCTGAAAAGGAAAAAAATGAGGATTCATTTGTAAAACAATTTGCTTTGTAAAGTGTTGCATTCATGTGGAAGGGTTTGGACATCTCATAAATAATAATTAAGGGTTTTGTGTTTTATCCTTGACTTAGAAAAACAAACTAATTATGCTTGCTATTTGTAAGTTATAAACAGCTTCAAAATAAAGCAAATTCAAGAGGAAATCTTGTAGGAAATCTTGTCCATCATGTTCAATTTGAGATAAAGATAAGTGAAGGTTTTTTTTAAAAGGACATACAAGTCTTTAGGATTCATCCTCTGGGAAACATGATTCATAATCTGTCCAATAACAGAGCAGCAGACAGACTGACACTGTCATCCCTACAGCCATGTTGCATTTCTTAGAAGGTGTTTTGCAGAGACTTGCTGTATGTTTTGTGGTTATTGCAACATGATTTTTGTTTGATGCAGAATCACTGGTGGAGTCAAGTCCAGGATTTGGTCATGTACTGGCCCCAGTGGGTGATTATCAACCTGCTGGAGACTCTGTGGCTGTGCATCACCTTCCTTATGCCTGTACCTAACTGCCCCACGTAAGTCCAAGCACATAACCGACCCGGTACAGTATACTCTGTGACGCATCGTGCACTTACTGTATGTAAAATGTGTAGATGTAATGTACAGTCGGTGCTGTTCATGCTGCAGCAGAGGTGTTATTCTGCACATTGTGATCCTGCTGTTATGAACCACTGTGATTTATGGGCCTGTGGTGGAAGCTTCAGAGGGCATAATTAGCCAATCTCAGACTGTCATGTGCAATAAGAGGAGTGAGGCAGAGGATCCATCTTCCTCGCTCTGTGTCTTCTGCTCACTGCAGTTTTTTCCTTCTTTCTCCAATTCTGTGACTCTGCATGACATAGTGTGAGTTGAAATAGTTGCATTTTCCCCACAGCTTTTGTGTTTTTTGCAAACAAATGCTGTTTTTAATGGATACATCTCATACTGACTAAAGACATTGATTGTCAATGATGATCCTATGATTTCTATTTTCTGTTCTGCTCTTCTGCTCTGTTATCAGAGGATATTTGGGAGCTGGTGGAATTGGCAATAATGGTCTTTACCCAAACTGCACTGGAGGCGCAGCAGGATACATTGACAGAGTCATGTTTGGTGATAACATGTACAGATACCCCACATGTAAAGTAGGTTTTTGTTTTTAACACACTAGTCAATATTTTACCAATCTGTCAGAAATGAAATAGGAACCATTTCATTTTCTTTTTGCAGGAAATGTATCAGACGACACAGCCCTTTGACCCAGAGGGCATTCTGGGTACAATCAATTCCATTGTCATGGGCTTCCTGGGGATGCAGGTAGGAGAGATTATGTATTTTCCTTCTGCAAATCAAATTATTTTGACACCCTGACACTAGTTTAGAACGGTTCATATTGTTCTTTTCTCATGCTTGGTTCCAATTTTTCTTTTCCTCATTAGTAAATGTTTCAAGGCACTATATTCTGCAAATACAGGTGTATAGGTGAGCAGATTATTTTCAGATTAATCATGAATAGTGCTTGCATGAACTCTCCCCTAGTGACTGTATTTGCAGATATTTTATACGTGCCTTTAAAAATTCTGGTGCCACCCTATATATTTAAATTTGTAAACATTTTTTGTGCCTCAGAAACCATTTTACTCAATAAAACACAATCATCAGTGTCTTCATAGGGTCTTAGAATGCAGACATGAGAAGAAGCTGTGGCCAATTGCCAGTTTAAGTTCTCACGATTGTGGTGTTTAATTGGCTGAAATTCATGTAGTAGCTCATATTTGAAATTATTAACCAAAAGCAATAGTAATGTTCTTTCCCAGTATCATAGATTTAGTAGGTTCATAAACACCACTCATGGGCTGTAAAAAAATCTCTGTACTTAAATGAAGGTTATGTGAAAGACTCTTTCCCGCCTGATTGTAAGTGCACAGCTGCCCTACTTTATGTACACAATGATGTCAGAAAGTGGGGCGAGTGCTTTTGGTTGTTAGACCTCAGTCTTCGAAGGCGACAATGTCACTTATAATCATTTGGGTTGTGGGAAGTTGCCAGGCAAAAGCAGCCACATTGCTCAATTCCCAGTGGGCGGTCAGCACTGAGCCCTTCAGTCAACGTGTCTTAGACAACACACCAGGTGTCTGCTGCCCTGCTCTGTGTTCACCCGTGCTAATGTCCTCAGCTGAAATGCATTCATCATCACCGAATTAATCAGAGGGTGCGGATGACTTAAAGCCAACATCTGGCCTGACTGGATAGGAGAAATGTGATCACCACACCAGGGACACAATATTGACACCCACATCCCAGACCTATTTTGTTACTGAAGGGCAAATACATGGACACAATAGATGTTTATAGTGTATTTTTCGTTTAACAACTCCTGGTCTGTCTGCTTATCTTTGCCTCCTTCTCCACAGGCCGGGAAAATTATAATATCCTATAAGGGAAGAAATTTCCATATCCTCTGTCGCTTCTTCGTGTGGGCTGTCATCCTGGTATGTTTCAGTGTATGAAGGCTTTAAACACAGCTGATAAAGAAAATGAGTGTGTAAATGTGCAACCAGAACAACAAAACCCCATCGTCCTGCTTCTATGACTCACACACAGCTGAGCACTCACTTGCTGTTTCACTTCGCCTTGCAGGTAAACTCTGCAATGTGTTTTCCAGCCACTCAGGTATTAGTCATAGCTGCCAAAGCCATTCATTAGCAGAACTTAGGAGAGGACATAATGTGTGATCTCAGTACAATTAAACAACATCCATGTGTGAAGCTGTGTTTCCGGACAGACATGGCTATCCAGTGCCTCAGGAGGATTCACACTGTCTCTTGTTGCCTGTCTGTATCACATGTGTTTTTACATCAGAGGAATGGTGCATACTCCTTACATACATCTGCAGTCAGTAAAGAATAAAGAATATACGGTATATTGGGTATCATTTCACCCAACTCGTTCTGGGTGGTCTCAAAACATTAAGTGAAGCAAGCTGCCTCCTGTATTCAATCAGAAGGGGAATCTGTCCCACCGGGAGTAGTTTAGCGTTAGACGAGACGGCCCGTTTTGCATTTGTAAACCTGTGACAGAAGGCTGATGGTCTGCTCTAACAAGATTGAGAGGAATCTGAAAAGAAAAGCCAGGTTTTGCTAAACTGTAACCAACCACTCTTTTTAAGGTTCAAGCTGCATAGATGTAGCTTGTTTGTAAAATATGGTGGGTAGGAGCCTCCGTGCAGCAGAGGCAGACATCCTGAACTGGCAGTCCTGTGACCTGGAGCGATGATGGAGCTGCAGGAGCTGGCTGCATCGTTCGGCCTTGGATATCAAACAGTTCAGCATGAAAGGAAAAGGCAAATGGGCTCAGCCAGAGAAAAAACATGCAAAAACATATATATGCCATTAGTTTTATGGTATAAATGTACTTGATGTATACTTACTTATTTGCCTTCCCTGTAATTTTATATTAGATTTTAAGATTTCAGATTCCTTCAGTATTTGTGCTTCAGTTGAGTGAGAGTTATTTATTGGAGCCATATGTTGAAACCACACAGATTTTAATTCATTAATGTTGCCTGATCAGACAGTTATATTCAAATTCATTCATGTTACCTGATATCACATATTATCATATCTAAAAGTATTTTATAGTCACACAGTAAAAATGTAATCCCTCAAAGCCTCAGTGTGTATAGGAAAGCAAGTATTTCAGCGATAGAGTAACTAAAAATGAAGGTCAGCATGTAAGCACATTCACAATGAAGATACTAACGGTTGTAAAGAGGTTATTACCATTTTAGCTCATTTTTATTCTTTCAATATCTTAAAATAACAACATATCATATTATTAATTTAAAGATGAGAGGAATAAGAATAAATGTGAATAAATATATATAGTACATAAAAACAACTGATTCATCAGGGGAAAAAAACAAAAACAAAAAAAAAATGATTGTGTGGCTGCCCTAATGCAAAACATATAAGTAAATTAAAACACAAAATACATGATATAAGTGTCCAAGAAAGATGCTGGTGCAGAAGGATTAAATATCATCCTGTGATGAACATTAATGTAAGTCAAAATTCACATCCATTTGGTTGAAATGTTTCAGCCTGGACTGTGTGAAACACCACCATCCTTAAATCAGTCCAAAGAAAACCTCAGTAGAGTAAAGGGGGAGCACACTTAGAATCAGAAAAAGAGAGAAATGCCAATAAAAATGAAGAGAAAGTTAATTGAACCACAAAATACATCAACATCGTACTTAGTTCAAAGTCCAGTATATAAAGTGAAGAAGCAGACGTTGATGTTTTGTGTCTGAATCTGGAAGAATTTTGCTCATGTACAGTTTGTGACATTCCACTGAAATTGTGTTGTGAGAATTCATGTCATTAACCTCAGTCCTTGAAAAATCTCCCCCATTTTATCTCCCGATGTTGAATCTCATTGACTATTATTGTGCAGTGAGCAGCCGGAGGGAGGTGAAATAAATTAGATCCATTTGGTTTCTCCTAAAGGCAGCGAGTGATAAAGTAATACATGACCAAATAAATAACTTCTATGTTTTTTTCCACTGTATATTATGGTTCTCCAGCAAATGCTTTAGCAAATTCAGATGCTGCTCAAGAAAGAATGAAAGATTCTGGATCAGACAGTGTTTAGTGATGGATCAATACAGGGAAATCAAATCAAATCTTGTTTAATAGTAAACAGACTGAAAAAAGGCTGAAAAAACTGAAATTGATTTGACATTGAAAAAGGAGCATCCTTTAACATTAAAACGTTTAAAAAAAAACACACATTAACAAGGACATTAAAGAAAATGAGCTGCTTGAATTGGTTTCTTCTTTACTCCTAGTAGGTGAATCTATTTTAGTGTTTTCACCAAAACAAAAAGCAGAACTAGTTCCAATGATTTAACCTGTTCTTAATATTGAATTTTCTGATACAATTTGGGCTCAGATGGGAAGCAGAAAGCAGAGCACAACTGCCTCTTGTTTCAGACGTGTGCTCCTGACATTAGCAGGTCCCCACGGTGGAGCAGGGAGCTCATTTCTGCACGCACCCAACCACAGGTTTGGCATAAATCACAGTAGGTTCACATAGAAGCGTTACTACAGCAAACAAGGTTCTGTACCAGGGTTCACTGTTTTCTGTGGTGGATTGATATTCAGGACAGGCCATGTATCATCCTCTAATAAACAGCAGTGCTAATTAAAGTCCAACGACCAGCCTCCAGAAGTGAGAGATTGAAATTGAGCGATTGCCCCACATACCAGCCCTATCCCACATCCTACTGCCCGGATAGCCTGGAGGCTTAATCCAGCCCAGCTAGGCTATTTCCACACCATTGATTCTGTCATCTATACACATGATGGATATCTACCTAACAAGGATTGGATTCTAATCCAGTGCACTGGGTTTCGCTCTGGGGCACGAACATTTTAAGTATCTACTGTAAATCAAATGTAAATAGATGGGACAATAAAAATGTTTATTGATATAAAGTCCATTAGATCCCATGTACTGTAGTTCCTTTATATTGTGCTTAAGAAGTGGGCCCAAAAAATGTTTAACTTGGTACTGGTGATCCATATAACATTCTAGTGTAGATGATAACTTTTGCAAGTCTGGTGTGAGTTTTTAGAGAAAACTATGGTTAGGTTAATGTTAGGGTTAGGCTTAAGGTTGGGATAAATGCTAGAGACACTAATGACTGTGTGTGCGTGTGTGGCTTGATGAACTCCGTTCCTCTGACTCTCAGATGATCGGTTAATCTGCCTGCCTTGCGTGTTTCTGTTGCTTCACGTTTTAGCTGCCCAATACAGCTCACTTTATCGCCCTCCATCGATTTGAAATCTGTTTCATTTCCATCCTTAGGGAATCTCTGCAGCCATCCTTTCTAAGTGCACACGAGACGAAGGATTTATACCTGTCAATAAAAACCTTTGGTAAGTGCTTCCTGACCCTCTAAATCCAGCCACTTCTCTTCACAAAAGAAAGAATGGGTTTCCAACAGGCACAAATCAAGGCTGCTAAAACACACGTTTACTTACCTCTTACAACAGCTCTGACTGTAAATAAGCACCAGGGCTGTGGGAGTGTGAGGTGGAGTGGTTATACATCCTCCCAACATGATCACTCTTCCTTATGGCCGGCAGACTTTAAGGATGCTTTATCCTCTCTTCCCCAGAAGCACTCACTACACATCTCCGTAGGCTTGGCTGATGTCTCTGGGAAAAGCATCTATTTAATCATACAGCTCTCTAACTACTCCCAAACTATCATATCCCTTTTTTGGCAGGGTGCTGGTGGGATGAGGGGGAGCTTGGTAAATGTTTGGCATGAAATACAGCACAATAACTACCACGGACATAGATAGCTTAATGACCTGTGCAGTGGTTCCACTCCCACAATCGCCTTCATATGATGTGAATCATTTTAATGTTTGTGCAGAAAGAATATCACCTTATCTGTGATGTGTAAGCAAATTCTTCATGATGCACCACAGGACCCCTGGTACCACTGTGCTCATCCCTCGCCATCACCTGACTTTTTATGGGCAGTTCATCATGCACAGGTTATTGAGCTCTAGAGTGTGAGTCCCTGCCTGGATGTCTAGAAGTAATTAACTTCCAGCGAAGAGTCCTTTTTGGCCCCACTTCAGCTGAGATAAAAAATTAGAAAAAGTCCAGTGAAAGCTCAGGGAGGCAGCCATTTTACATTAGATGGTATTACATCAAACATTCTTGCACTTAGGAACAGACAGGGACATGGCTGGCTGGCATGCATTCAGGGGGCACGTGCCAAGGATCCATGTCTGATGTTGGAGACAAATCAAACAAACTGTCCCACATTTTGCCCTATTGGCTCAAAACCCCTGGGTGTTATCTATCTTCAGTGGAGTATTGATAGACTCTGTGTCTTTACACCTTTGTTGACACCAGGCTACTAACATTCTAGTGACGCCCAAATGTAAAATACTGATGTTGTTTCTCCAGGTCGTTGTCCTATGTGACATGTATGGGCTGCTTCTCCTTCCTGCTGCTGGGAGCCATGTACTTTGTCATTGACATCAGGGGCTGGTGGGGTGGACGGCCATTTATATACCCAGGTAATGTTTAATCACAAATCACATGGCTCAAAATCATGCTGCATAATACTGTTCAGCATTTTGACATTTTTTCCTACTCATTGTTTTGGCTTTCTGGCCTTTAACTTCAGTGATTTTAGTCTCACCCTCTCGTCAGTAAAATTTCCATAAACAGACAGCTGTTTTCTGTTTCACCAGATCACTGCACACCATCTGACCAGCACCAGATGGTCAGATGGTGCTGGTCCTGTGTTTCCACTTTCACATAATGGCAAAAATGTTGGTTAATGCAGGATCAAATCTAAATTATGTTCCTTTTTCCTGGCCATATTAAATTGAATTAATTTTGCAGTTATTTAAAGAGATTAAAGTTTTGACTGAGGCTAAAATACACTTACTGTATGTCTTCTCTCCACTTCAGGAATGAACTCCATTTTTGTCTATGTTGGTCATTCTCTCCTTGGTTTCTACTTCCCGTTCAGCTGGGAGATGCACCTCCAGCAGAGCCACTGGGAGAGTCTCTTCCAAAGCCTGTGGGGAACCTCACTGTGGCTGCTCATTGCCTACTTCCTATACAGGAAGAATTTCTTCCTTAAAATATAAACAGGATAATCATCTGTCCCTGTGCCTCTGGGAGAATTCTGTGTTTTTTAAAAACTAAAAAAAATAAATAAATAAAAAGTAATGTTCTTGGTGAGGTATATGTTGTTAAAACATCTGCTAATGACTTAAAGCAGAGTGTCACACTCATTTTAGTTCAGCGGCCACATACAGCACAATTTGATCTCGGTCTATTAACAACAGGAACTTCAAATGTTTCCCTTTGTTTTACATTTAATTAAATATCTTTTTACAAAAAATTTTATGAGCAAACCTGAAATTTCTTGACAAAAAGGGCAATTTCAACAATATTATGCCTACGTTTATCAGTGCATTATGACTAACAGATCACAGTGGATCTTCAAAGGCACAAAACATTTTGTCACAAGTATCTGGAACTGATAGTAAATGTAGTATTTCACAAAGATTTGACTAATCATAATGTGAAATATTGTACAAATTCATCCTGTGGACCAGATTGGATCCTCTGGTGGGCCGGAGAATTTTTGACACCCCTGGCTTAAAGGGATAGTTCAGGTTTTTGAAATGGGTGACTGAGACATTTGTACAAAGTAAATGTGTTACCTTTAGTAGACAGGCTTCAGCATGCTGCCTGTTTACAGAGTGAGACTAGAAAACCAGACGACAATACACACATTGTTTTGATGTGAATGGGGACAGCAAAGAAAATTAGTTGTAGTCTGGTAAAATCGAATAATATTGTATTTGCTATATTTGGAATACTTTTGAAAGTGCAACCCAAACTGCATCGTAATACTGTATTGCACTTATGGGCATAGGAATATGTTAAGAAATATTGTGTTTAAGAAAAGCACTGTCTGGCAGCAGGGTAAAATCTGAAAAAATTTACAATATAGCAAACAGTAAAAATGTTATTGTTTTTAAAACACATTTTCTCTGTTGTCTCATACACCCCAATTCCAAAAAACACTCACTGTCCATTTCATCACTTCAGTTTATTTATTAAGGATATTCCAGTGCTAATATTCTAGGGAGCTGATGAATCAAGAAGCAAGTATTTTTCTAATTTTTTTTACTGATTACACTGATTAATTAAAATATACTGAGGTGGTACTTAACAAATTAGACAGAGTGATTCCACAACACACCAGGCCAGTCATTATTAGTCTGTTGCCATGGTCACTTCTCCTCCTGTGTGTTTATGTGCGTGTGTTAAGGGGGTACCATCTGCTGTTGAAGTGACAGTACTTTAAAAGGGGTCAAGATGCACAAATCACAGAGGAGTGTCATTAATGGGAGTAAAAACTCTCACACTCATTGTATTAGAAAATCAGGGAAATTACATGAATCCAGTTGATTAGAAGATGATCCCTCACACACACACACAGGCAAATACATTTATGTGTTATTTTAATTATTTGATGCACAAAGCTACTGTAATAATAGCGACTGACTTCACCTCCAGACTCTTGATGAGTGATTTATAAATATTTCCATAGAATCTATATGACAGTGTAGAAGTGGGCCCTCAGCTTCAGGTCAGGTGGTGTGTACATCATGAAATGACCATCTAGCTAATGAAATGACTTGACATCATGCTTCTTTTCCACAGTGAAATCAAATTACATGCCCCTCAGAAGCTGTCAGGGCATTGCGTAATATGGCATTTTGGTTTCAGTGACTGTCCAGTGAACAGAGGATGTTTTTGGAATCCCACCAGGTGCATCCTTCCGTTTTGAACAGGACTCAGGTCCATTACTGCTCTCCAAAACTAATTGTACCGGCAAAGGAAACATAAATGCTTCCCTGTGGGTTGAAAATGAAATCGATACAGATTCACCACTAAGGTCTAAAGATATCTTTTGTGTATTTGTATGCAATTATGAAAGTTCTTTACTTGAATATACGCATTAAGCTGACTCACTCAAAATTATGTACAGGAACTGCAGCCACATGATGAGCACAGAACCAATTAAACATCACCAACAGACATCAGTGAAGATCACCAAGGTCAAAACAAGAGCGTCTAGACTGTGGAGGTGATGAATACTTTTGCTTACATTACAGATTGAATTTCTGCTAATGTCATCCTGCAGTGCTGTAAACTTCATGTCGCTCTATAGCATTGTCAGAAAGAGCCCATAGCACACCGCTGCAGCTCCACATATTACACTTCCTTGCATTTATTGATTCTCGCTGAGCATACAGTATGTCTCAGGATACCTATAGTCTGTCATATGGAAACTTTATCCCAGATACAATGTTCTCATGCAAACCACTCGACTTCTTATATTCACATTATGATCCCCACGTTGTCCCTTGACACTGCAATCAGCCTAACATTTACCTCGCTCCAAAGAGAAAGGAGAACATTTGAGTACAGAATTCGCTCATCAGATTGCATTTACATCAGTTTTACAAATAAGCACAACATAATATCTTGAGGCAAATTACAAAAGTCAGGACTTTTCCTGGATAATTTTAAGCTTCATTTGTTTAATTTGGAAGCTGAATGAACACAGCTGGAAGATAAATCTAGGAATCGAGGAAACTGTTTGCCTTGCATCTCATAATTTTACCTTAAACAATTTGAACCTATCTTTTAAGATAACTTGGGAAAGTGGAATGTTTATGGTAAAATTCATTTTTTAAGTTATTCAAACTAACTAAAATGTACTATTGTGTGGGCCCCAGGAGGCATCACTCTACATACATACAAGTCACAGGAAGATCACACACTTTAATACAACCCAGCTTTGGACACTCAAGACCTGACAGTGCATATAACCCCACAGAGCTGCACAGGAGTCCAAAAGCTGGTCTTACATTGGAATAGTGAACACTGATCATGTTTGCTAATCATGTCTCTTCAATCATGTGGTGTTTGGGGCTTGGAAGTGAAATAGATCATTACCTCTACCAAGAAGGAAACTGATGTAGATGAAATTTTGTAGTCATGTAGGTAATGGGCCACACGGTTGGTGTAATGGTTAGCATTCTTGCATTTGCTGCAAGAAGACCCATTCCAAACAAGGGCCTTTCTGCGTGGAGTTTGCATGTTCTCCCCGTGTGTGTGTTTTTCTCGGGGTTCTCCGGCTTCCTTCCACAGTCTAAAACATGCAGATTTGTGGACTGCACACTCTAGTGCCTGTAGGTGTGAATGTGAGAGTGGATAATTGTCTGTCTCTATGTGGCCCTGTGATGGACTGGCAACCTGTCCAGGGTGTACCCTGCCCTTCGCCCTATGTCAGCTGGGATTAGGCACCAGTGCCCCGCGCGGCCCCATTTGGAGGATAAAGCAGCAGAAGATGAGTGAAGAAAAATTAGGCTTTTTTGGTGGTAATTTGGATTAAAGAGTGTGTTGACACTGTGGGAAACTGAGAGGCCTTGGCAGAGGTTTACACTCCTTTTTTTCCTCTTGTCTCTTTTTCTTATTATCAAAGCTGTTGTGTGTAACTTTTGAACATAAACAAATGTCTGCTACATTCATGCCATTGTCAAATGAGTTCCCACAGAGCTGATTAAGCCTTCCAGCTCCACACAACTATTTCTGTGTTTATCAAAACAGCTGAGTCATCATTTTGGCTTCGCACAAATGAGATTATCCGCTATCGTCCAACAGGACACAAAGCAAATGAAGCGGTCCCTGAACAGCTGCCTGTGACTGCATGCCTGCGTGTTCAATCATAGCTGCTGCTGTGCCTGCGTCATGCAGCTCCAACTTTCCTAGACACAGTCTGGACAATACAATGTTGCAACGTTAAAAGGCAGATGTATAAATTACTGATGCACAGAAGACTCTCTCTAAGCCAAGAACCCAATCCACTTGATGCTGGGTCACTGGAATCCTTTTCATGAAACACTTTTTTTTTGTGTGTGTCCTTTTGTTTCTAAATTTGAACCACGGAAGTAAATATTTAATGTTATATCAAAATTAGTAAGGGTGTTACCCCTTTAAAACAGGGTGCGTACCTTTAAAGTGCGCCGTTACGCATTTAATAATAACTGTTAATAATTTTCCTCAGCGAGTGTTAATGAGATGACTGACCTGCTGTTAAATTATGCTCTTAAATTTCCTGTAAATGCCTGCTGCTGCGGAAGCAGTGGAGCAGTGAGTGTGGTGAATGGATCTCCTCCTCCTCCTCCTGGTCATCATTAGTCTTTGAGCGCAGCAGCAGCGGCTGCAGCCAGTAGAGCAGCCACGCACGCACGCACGCACGCACGCACGCACACACACACGCACAAACACACAAAGCCTCCTGATACTGAGGAGGACTTCATCCCTGTGTCTGCCCAGAGAGAGAGAGAGCGCCGCGCACTCGGGACATACACTGGTTTATACTGCGCCCTTTTTTTTATTCCTGTGGGTTGATTCTTTTTTTTTTTTTTTGAATTATTTCAATTCTTTTTGTCAAAGGAACTTTTTTTTTTTGAAGTCACGTTTCATTCACAAACTTTCACTTATGGTTCGCGAAAATGGGGTTAAGTTATGGTTTCTCTCGTGGAAACATCGCCGTGTTGATGCTGCTGCTGCTTGAAGGTAAGATTACAGATGCTCATCATTTTTTAATATGAGATGTACAAGATGAAGCTGCAACACTCCAACACACACGCGCGCGCACTGTGTGATTCACTGCGTTGTAGATCAGGTTATTTGAATCAAGGTGTATGCAAATAACGCAGCGATTACATTAAATGTACTGTTTAATAGTTGTTTATTTTTTTAAAAGGAACAGTTGAGTTTGGGCTCTCTTTATTTCTCTCCTCTGTTTGAGGCATTTGCTGTTCATCCGTTTGTTTTCAGCATCTTCTCTTGCCTTCTCCATCAGAAAGGCTGTCAGTCAGTGGGCAGAAACTAAACATGTTTGGTCTGGGCTTCACGTTAAATTGTCTTGAAATGAACTCCACAGAGGAATCCAGCCTGTTTTTAAATGACTGTGATGTTGAAAAAAGAGCGGAAAAAGAAACACAGAGAGGATATTCCGTATTTGGCAAGTTAACTGATAAAAGACACGTGCCCTTGTGAGAAACTTAACTACAACATTTTGAAGGCAAAGTGACTTTTCCAAATTGGCAATGTGATACAGTTGCTTTGTGCTGCTGGATATTATGCATGGCATGGCACACTGAGACCTACAGTCAAATGAACACAGCCATATATCATAATATTCTAATCCCAGTCACAATCCCTCAGCCCAACTGTACCAACATTGCCGATCCCATGCAGTCTATATTTAAATTGTCCCTCATAGCTCAGGAGTGTGCAAATCTCTGTGTGCTGCCAGTGCGTCAAATGTGATGCTGGGACAAATATAGGCCCTTGTGTGGAATTACTGACTTTGTTTTTGGACTTAAAACTAGTCTTAGCAGAGCTTACTATCAGGACTTTTATTAGGAGTGTAGACTTTAAATAAAGAGATTATCATCTCAGTGTTTTAGAGGAACTGATATATGGAAAATCTGGTTAGTTTTTATGTGAATAGGTCAATGCTGTTTCATGTCTGCATACGTGTGAATTTACCAGTAAACTACACCGGCTTAGATGTATGTAGTCGCCCAAAGGGAGCAGTTTTCTGCAGAGTTGCTAAAATGATGAATGAAATTTTTAAGGTGCCACCGTTGCACCTAATATTCTCTGATTATTTTTCATCCTGGCAAACAGTGGAATTCTCAACACGAAGAGACTGAGACATAGAGTTGCAGTAAAGAAACGTCATCACACGTTCAACATTCATTCGCTTTGCATTTATGTTTTTCTTCTACAGTATTTTCCGCAGGCTTTTCTGATGATATTTATAGGTAAATACTTGGTCTAGTTCGATTTCACACGTCAAGGCCAACATGGTAATTAAAGGGTGCTGAAATCTACACCCTACTTAAAAGGCAGTGCCCATTACCTGCCTGTTTGTTGGAACAAAAGAGAAAGGTGAAGAAGCGAGCCATGGGCAGGTGTGCAGCAGCTGCTCGTATCTCTGGGCAAACACTGGCTGTTTGTTTTCTTTAGGAAAATACTGCTTGTTGTACCAGTGCACACACTGTTCAGATTGCAGGTCGGATAACGCCCTAAAATGACACATCAGATTGATTTTGTTGTCACTTTTGGACGATGTTCTGCTTGTTGACGTCATTTACAGTAAAACCATTTCCTACTCAGTGTTTACAGCTCTACACACAAATCGTTTTGAGGATTTCCCAGTGCTCATATTTTAATCATTTAACTTTATGCTTTGATACCTTTTGGTGTCCCCAATGTGTAATGCAAATGATTTAACGGTTTAAGTACAGTATGTGCCAGAAGTTATAATAATGAGTGTATGGCACAATTTATAATTAAAATGTCGCCCTGTATTTAGGAGTGGCACCAAGTCGAAAAGCAAAGCAGTGTGAAACATAGATTAAACTTAATTGGAAGCTGGGACTCTTTTTTAGTTGCAGTTTTGGTGTGAAGATGTTTTCTTGGACTTATTCAGTGAAGAGCGGCAGCACTTTAGTCTTGTGGATTATCACGGTGGTTTCGTTCGTATGGACTGGTGTGCCTTTGGGTGGGGACCTGCTGAAATGACCTTTGCTTCATTTGATTTATTTAAATTCAAACCAGTTAATGACGTGAGTACTTTGATGAAGGCCTAAGCACTGAAGAGCAGCTTTTATGACTAAACCTGGTAAAAGCCTTTATCGAAATTAACCAAGTCATCTTGACAAATGCTTCTGTGTCATCCATATCACTTCCAAGCAGAGTCGCAGATGTTTTTGCATAAAAGCATTGATTGGTTTATCTTCCACCGTGACCTTGTTACTGTATCTTTGACCCTACCTCACCCTCTGACCTTTGAAACCTTAACCAAGTGGTAATCCTCAATGATGACCCCCCCTCCATCCCAGAGGAAGCCATGGCTGCAGCCTTTTTAGCTGCTTGCATTAAAATTATGATTTTCATCAGTATCTTTTTTTAAGAAAGACCAGGCCAATGAATCTCATTTGATACATGCTGCTATTAGATTTACCAACTAATTGCATATATATGATTTAGTGAACCTTCTGTTTCATGTTGCCTGTAGATGCGTTGTAAATCCTGTCAATTTTACTCATTTGTTGTCACTACCTCTCACTCAGTACAGTTGGAAAACATCTCAATACAAGTGTTTTGCTGTGGAGTTTGTCTTTTCATAAAGTTATGGAAACGGCAGGGATTTTCTTATGAAGAAAAACTCCCTCAGAGATGCAGGAGAAAGAAACACAATTCATTGTTTGTGGCACACAGGGGATAGCTTTTTCAAGTTTATTCACTTAAAATAAAATTTTGGCACACAACATACACCTCACCATGTGATATAAAACCACAACCATCTGGCCTCAGCTGCACTCCAACATTAAATCTTAACTTTACCCAGGAAATGAAAGGGCACTAAGCCATACATGTACATGCTGAGAAAATAAGGAGAAAAAAAATACTTTTTTGATTTTTTTTAGACAAGGAATTTAAATAAAAAATAATTTAAAATTGAAACATGTTGTTTGCCACAAATGCACTTTTAACATTTGGGACAGTCAGTAAAATCTAAATTTTATTAGAATCTGAACAATGATGCTGCAGTTTCACCTTTCAGTTTCCACTCTTTATGCCAGTTTATCAGTTTTTCACCAAAACTTTGTTGAAAAGTCCATCATTCATTGTGGTTTTTGATCAAACTGAATTAGTGATTATTTTGAATCTCACGTGTGGGGCACTGTCCGCTTCATTACTGCTGCCTTTTACTCAGAATCCCAACCTCTAACTCTGACTGTTGTTGCTTGCGGTGCTTGTGGCCTGCATAGATGCTGCTCCCACCTGTCAAAGCTCTCTCCCTGATCCTGTAGTCAGTTCAGGGTCACACTTCCTCCTCATGCATGGTTAGAACCTAATTTCCTCTGGTGAAAGGACAAGGAGACATTGATTGAAATTCTGTCCTCGGGCATTTATTCCTCTTGTATCACATGAGTCTTGACAAGTTATTTTCTGGTTGCCTAGCGGTGCACGCTGTGTTTGACCCATCATTTACAACAGTCAACATAACGAAGGAGAGATTCAGCTGATTTGAATCTGCACTTGTGATGGTCCAGAGCTGAATGTTAGTCAGGGTCGTCAGATGACCAAATTTGTTTCAAATTTTAATTTGCAAGTATATTGTTATTGGTTGAAAAGGTGCCAGTCAGTTTCCCACAAACCCTGTTCCTTCTTATCAGAAAGAGAACACTCCTGCCGGCCCCTCCTCCACCTGCCACACCCTGCCTCCACTCTGTCCATTTGTTTCATCCTTCACTCTGGAGACGTGGGTAAATATGTTGGAAATTATTTTTCAATCACGTTCCCCCACCTGCCAGTGAGTGAGACACTCTGAAAGCCTTACTTCCGTTTATGCTGGAAGATCAGTGCCCTCCATTCTTTGCCATAAATTGTAGCCCCTCCCTTCCATAATGCAATCCATCATCCATCATTAAACATGATGTGGTGACACACAGTACAACAAGCAATTTAGACATGAGTAGTACCAGTAGTTACCGCTCATCTGTTTGTGTTTTAATCCCACATTAGCAGGATAAATGTGGAATTAATGATATTACAAAGTTACACACATTACTCATTTGTAATTCCTGATGAATACTAACATTTTATATTTGATTCATCAGAACATTTCAGACCTCAAACAATGACAAGATTTGACGTAAAATATCAGGCAGACCATGCGTGTCTGCTTTGTAGCCCTGCTAGTTCCATTCTTTTTGTAAATTGCAATACAACTGAGTGCAATACCCAAAAAGGCATTACGATGAAATTCTGTAGTACTGGAAGAATTCAGTGTCCAAAAAAATGTGTTTTAATTAATAATAAATTGTCATGATTTTGATATCTATTGTCTTAAGAATTAGATAAATAAGATGCAAAGATGATACATTGTTCCAGTAATGAATAATATCGCAACCACAATATATGTGATCTTTTGATGATCTTTTTTTGGTCATCTTTATTACCCTAACTGTTCCCTAACAATCCACTTACCATTGTCACGCATCTAATTAGGCCAGTTTGTTCATCTGTCTAGTGTTTGTTTATATTTTAAAGTTTCCTCTGGCGCAGTGAGTGAACACAGAGATTTGATTAGTTTTTTTGGAGCCGTAGCAGATATTAAGAAGTTAAAAAAAGAAAACACTGCTCAGAAATCTGAATATTTATGCAGGTAAACATAATTTAATTTTATATTTTATTTTGCCATGGACAATTTCATGTCTCTGTACATATCCACCCTGATGAGGATAGAGATATTCTTCTTCTCATCTTTTTTTTAATTTTTTTTTAAATAAAAGTAGACTAATGACTCTTCCACCATACTCTGGAGCTCTATGATGTACCGCATGTTCAATTTTTGATGCCACTGTTAACCCCAGAGGAATTCTTAAACTGAATTTATACTTGTAACAAACCCCCAAGGAGATGTTCTATTTGATTTCTTTATGACTGATGAACATGGCTCATTGGATCTCAGCTCTTGTATTCTCTGAGGGCTAATTGGATTACATTATTGGGTAATTGATTATTATGTTATGGTATGCATCTCGGTAAACTGAGTAATTACCTGGAGCCTGGCTGCCCTTGCCAAACTGAGATCAGGTATCGTATTACTCTGATGAAAACTTTGATGACTGTGTGATTGTGACAGGAAATGACCTTCTCTCCTCATTACACGTCAGTGTTTTGAGACTGAAAGCTTCACAGTCTGTACTGTATTAAATCCATGTTCTGGATGCAGTGTGATATGGCTAAAGCGGAAACCAGAGAGAGAGATTTCAAAACATTATAATCAATAATAGCTTTCATAAATGGAATTATAGCCCAATGTGCAGCTTTTTAGTTAATTGAATCTGTGAAGAGAACCAGTCCCATAACTGTTACATCTTTGAAAGCACAGTAATCATGATAGGTTTCAGAGTGATTATAATATTTATTGTATTTTTATCATCGTATAACCAGATGATGTGCCCCTTCATGCTTCTCATTGCCCTGTAATAGATGATGCATTCTTTACAAACATACAAAAATATGGATATTGGTGGAGCAAATTATGGAGCTGGCTGTGAAATAAAACCCATGGTGTTGATGTAATATCTTTGCACCCATGCAGCTAAAGAAGTGGGTCCACATTATGTGTGGCAGAGATGATTACACACATGCAGGCATCAACCGTTCTCCCCGTCTGTCTCATCAGTGGAAAACAATCAGCATCACTGTTGATTGCTACAGTTATTGATTGGTCTACTGCCAGATACACGGCCTATCCGATGGGTCGTTACAAAGGACTGATGTAGCACATGTTGACCTTGGGAATCAGAGGGCATGGGGCTGAGCTTTCACTACAGGAGCGCCAGTCTACGAAAAAGATTAGTGAGGGACTGAATCACACAGCAGCTTGGCTAGGTCACTTTTCCTTAACGCCATGTCTTTGATGAGGACACTCAGTGAGGGTGTCTGGGTAAGAGATCCATGTTTTGCTTCATTGAGGTAGATTACCAAGCTTGTGGGTTACTCCAGCACATGAGCTCATAGCTGGTAAATCCATCAGCCGAGGCACGCATTGAGCTAATTGAGTTCCTGTCTTTGTCTGGGACGACGGAGAGGGCGTTTCACCCTATCCGCTCTGACCAGTCCCAGACACACTGTGGTCCGTGGCTGACTGAGCACGTGGTTTCAGATTTTGTGATGAGGTTTTGTCCTCTTTGTCCTTCCACTGTTAAGATATAGCACACAATGGACACAGGCCACATAAAATCCAGACAACTGCAAAAATCAGAGACAGTCAGGGAGAGCATACAGGTATAGATGACTGAGAGGGTTTCACATTGTTGTTTTTCATCCTGGTACGATACCAGTTTCACTATCCGCTCAGCAGTGCATGATATCTATTGTCAACATGAATTGCTACAAGAGTCCTCCTGTTCAAACGCTGGCTTTGTTTGCAAAATTACTTACTCTAGCTTTTGAAGAAATGACCCTGTATGTTGCAGATGAGCATCAGTTTTATAGGTGTCTGAGGGCTGTAAAAGGTCGGCCTATGAAGCTAATGTTTACTCACTTTGATTTATGGCACATCAGGCCGGTTCAAAAATAGCATAATGTCACTCCCTATGTTAGAACCTCAAATGAATATTTGTATTTCACCTTTCTCAAAACATAATAACAATGAAATGAATAATGTGCTGCAGTGTTTTTATTTTAAAATAATTTTTCATACATAGTGTTAAGAGGTGAGTTTTCATTACTATCAATTTTTCCGTTATTCTTGTGCATCATTTGCAGAAGGTAATGAGTCACGCTGAAATTTATCATCATGGCTTCACTGACAAAAGATGCCATTTGTTAAGAGAGGCCTGCTTGATCCATTCAATTAATTAGTTTTGATATAAACTGTTTGCTTTCTGTTGGCCTCTGTCCTGGAAAGAAATTGAATTTTGAGTGATATAAACGAATTGTGTTGCATGGAGTCCAATCACCATGGCTTTGTGCCAGCATTCATAAATGCATATGGCTCTTATTGGCTAATATGTTGGTCCATCTAGTTTTATTTGTGTACAATTTCTGTGGATTCATTCTCTGTATTTGTTTAATAAATTCGTTCTCTGTATTTGTTTAATAAATGATGGATGTTGAACTTGTTAAAACTGCAAATAAATCAAGGATCTCTAGCATCTCATCAAATTAGTACAGACCAGTCTTGTATTATGATGAATACTGAGGAACAGTTTTCCTTTCTGTCAGGTTTAGGTTTGTGTTACTATGATAATAGCTCCCTCTAATGGTGATGAAGGCCAGATAAAGATTGTATTGATTAGATTTACTGTGTGTTACTTCCCATAATTTTTCACAACACAGTCTGTCATTTTTCATGTAATACATATATCAAAATATGCACAGTATTGTACTGTAACATAAAATCAACGTATTAATTTTAGGTTTGCATTATTTATATATTTATTATTCCAACCAATCAACATCTTTTCCAGCCTGTTGTTATAAATATTTAATTATATCCTGTCTTGATTTGTTGGAAAAAAAATGCCCAAACTATAGTATAGTTAATATAGTAACTATATTAACTATAGGAACTAACAAAAACTATATTGGTACATCTTTATATAATATAATATAATATAATATAATATAATATAATATAATATAATATAATATAATATAATATAATATAATGATCAAATTACTTTTGATCATTATCAAAAGTATCAAATGTAACAGTTCACACAAAACACTCAGTATATTAGCACATTGATAGGATTAAAAATCAAAAGTCATCCCTAAAATGTCAGTAGTCAGGAAAGTGACTCCTGCCATCCCAGCAGGATTTACAAACAAGTGGCCTGCTGTTTGTGTTTTCCCAGGAACACTTAATAAAAAGGGCTACAGCCTCTGTTTGTGTATCTCCATCTTTATCCTTTAGGAAGGACGGCCACATTTTATCCATCAGCTCAGCCTCCTGTCATCCAAGCCTCATGAAATTAAATCACTGTCTGAAACCAGAGCTGAAGCCTCAACTGCACCAACAGAAATAGAAAATCTAGTTTTGCTGTCTGCTAATGACATTAGTGCGGTGGTCGCCGACTGTCGTCAAAGAGGAACATAACAGGGGTATAATTACAGGAGAAACACTCACATCTCCATTTTCCTGTAAAACACACGGCCTGCTATAGCTCTTTATGGATTACCCCTTCAAACACATACAGTACATGCATGCATACTGTACATCCACACCCAACATGGCAACAGAGCAGTGATTCATTTATCCTACATATCATGTTTTCCCTTGTAATTAAGCTTCTCAAGGTGAATACAAGGAGAATCGGAAACCACACGTTATTGACCATGTGAGGAATTCATTAAAAGAGCTGCATAAGTGTCATTTGAACCCTCCTTCCAATTTCCGCTGTAGTGGAGGAGATGAAAAACCCATCAGAGGAGAAGAAAACGGAACCTGTCATACTCCATGTATGTGTTAATTTCCATTCACCGCCCAGACAGGTTTGACAGTGTGTATTGTTATCGCTATCAAATATCCAGGAAGAGATGTCTGAGCAAGATAACAGCTGTTATCCTGCTCTGTAATAAGACAGTAATGTAAGGCCTTATTTATTCAGTTATCAGGGATACTGCTGTGGAACAGGAGGTAGGATAGGTCATCTGCTAATAAGAGGGTTGATGGTTCAATCCCCAACTCCTCCAATCCATATCCGGAAGTGTCGTCCTTTGGCATGACAATGAAGTGTCAGCAGCGTGTGGTAGAAAATAAAGTGTGAGAATGAATGAATGAATAAATGGCAAACGTTTAATGTACTTTGACTGAGTGTCAGACTACAAAAGTGCAATATAAAATACAAACCATTTACAATTAGTAGAAATGAACAATAAATAATCTTAAAATCAAATCACAATGTAAAACAATGCGGTTAGTAAAAATGTTATACATACAAATTGTAAACAATTCACATCTTTAAGTTCCTGTCCTCACATTAGACCATACTGTAGAGTAGGTAATATTTTTATCTTGTCATGTGGTAATGCTTCATCACTTTTTAAATTTGTTTTTTAGTGAATATTGAGCTGAAGCTTGACTTGGAAAATTATCCTGCAAAGCACAAATACGACTGACTATTTCATATTATTTCTGCAGGAGTGACAGGGTTATACTTCCCTCAGAAGGAGTACATTGAGACGGTATACATTGGCCAGCCTGCAGGTACGCCGATCCTCCAGGTCCATGCTATGCTCGACAATGACTCCGAGCGGCCACATTTCTACCTGTGCTGGAGCTCGCTCAAACGTCCACCCTACAGCTCCTGGTTCCACATGGACATTAACACTGGAATACTGTCCTTAAACAAAACCCTCGAGGAGAGCGACTTCACCTTCCCAAGTGAGTTTGTCAACAGCATTTTCATGGAATTGCACAGTAATATCCAAAATCCAACATAGTAAAATGGTCAGTGTATGTCGCTGTTTCAGTGCTTGGTGTTCTGCATACCTGATAGTAAATTAGTTTATTGATGTTGATGCTCTTTAAATACTATTAATGCTTTGGCTTTGAGATCAGGCTGTAATTGCAAACAAGCTAAAAAAAAATAAAAAATAAAAAGTCCAGTCAACAAAAAGAGCCCTGCCTACGATTAAATGCCTCCTGTTTTTTTGGCTGTTAATCCCTTTAGATCAACATTCATGGTCTGTGAAGAAGTTGGTCCTTCATGCCATGGTTTTACCTAACGTCTCCAGGAAGCCTCACTGCGTCAACAAAAACTCCCCTCGGATCACTCTGGACTTTGTCAACGCCACATTGCCACAGTGTGCTCAGACAGATATGAAGGAACTATGTTTCCCCCACAGAGACACGGCCAACCCTCACATAATGGAGAACAGGTTCCCAGGGGCCATCAGGCAACTCCGACGCCTTACCAGACTCAACGTTTGTCCCAACTACACCATCTCTTATAATGTGGAATCAGGTCAGAAACAGTTAGACAATGTGACATTCTTCTGGCACGTGTGAGCACTCACACACGTGTCACGTGTGTCTCAGGCACTGGAGTTTTGGTGTCTTGCCATTTGTTATGCGTGACAATCGTAATATTAAATAAGAAAGTAGTATAAGTGTCGACTTTTGAAGACATAAAAAAGATAAATATATTTTTTTAAAACATTTTTTAGCAGCTGTATTTGGAGAAAGTGAAGGGCTACAGGAAAACATTATGTTGGTAATGATTATTTCAGGTGAATGGCAAATTCTCTCTCTCTCTCTCTGTCTGTCTGAGTAAACAAAAATCATGAACCTTTCCTGTCAGAGATAAATCAGTGAAAGTCATAAATAAATTGGTGGTGTGGGGAAACATGTTATTATCTGCAAAGGTCACATCAGAACAGAACTTTTTTTGTGACACACTATATTTCAGTCAAAGACACGGAGTTAACGCGCACATTTTTGCTCTTCCTCTTGTTTACAGATACCCCAGCACCATTTGCTGTGAATGACAACTCCACAGAGCTGGTGGTGACCGCTCCGTTAGACCGCGAGGAGAGTGAATGCTACAGACTCCTGCTGGTCTGTACAGTTCGAACCGAAACAGTCATCACCAAGGTGGAGACTTCCCTGGATGTGTTTGTTATGGATGAGGACGATAACGCACCATATGTAAATGGGACAGACACAACAGATATTATCATCAGCTTCAATCGTACAAAGGTGAGAATACTTATACAGCACTAATCGGATCACTTTTCTTTTCCAGACACAATGTCAGACAATGTCTCACTTTCTTGTTTTTTTCTTAGGGTGGCTCCTTTGGAACCTTGTTTGTCTTTGACAGGGATTTAACACCCATTTATCACATTGACAAGAGTCACAGTAAGTACGTGGGGACCTTGCTCAATGGTGATGCATGGATAAATAAAACGTTTGACATAAAAGGCACCTTCAGCGAAAAGAAAGCTGCTCTTGGAGGCATTCGAGAGACCGTTCACGAGTACCGTAAGTAAATCCAGGTCCTGAAAGTCATCTGTTTTTATCATCACTGTAGTTTTTGAATAATGTTTCACATGTATATGTGTTTTTCCTCTCTTTGATTTTAGAGCTTGTCCTCAAAAGGAACCTGTATGTAAATGAGAATCGCTCCTTGCAGCTGAACTACCTGCTCAATGACACAACATATCCTGGCCTAGAGGGAACAGTGTTGCTGCACTTCAACATCACCATCTTACCAGTGCACATCCGCTTTGCAAACATCACACACATGTTCACACTGACACGCAGAGCTTCCATTTATGCTCAGGTAAACTTACCAAACACAAAGTAGGCATTTGTTACAAGTCAGTCATAAACTTAATTTACAGGTCAAATTTATTTTTGTAGTGTGACCAGAAACACGTTTCTGATGATGGGAATAGAATCTAATCAAGTAAACACATTCATGCACTTATAAGTGTATTGGTAGATGTCGTATCGTGATTTAAGATGGAAATAGTCAGAGATAATAGACAGAGGGTGCACATTTCTGTTGGTGTTGATGTCAGTGTGCAAAGTGTTTTATGTTTTATGCTGCAATAATTGTTGTTATTATTATTTTTAGATTTTTTTTTTTTAATTTTTGAGTGTTCATTCCACTCGCTATGTAGAAACTACAGCGTTTAAAACAACACACAAATACACAGTAGTGCTGACTCACTCTCAGACATTGAGACTGCCACCTGCTGGCCTTTTTTTTTTCTTTTTTAATTACACATAATGATGTTGAGTTTTTATTCCCTTGTTTTCTTTCCTCTCAGGTTGGCAGAGTGTGTGTAGAAAACTGCCAGCAGTTTGATGGCTTCAGTGTCACATACCGCCTCGAGGTGCCAGATAAGAACGCATCTGCTGACTTGCAGTCCTGCTATGCAGCCATTATTATTACCCAGTCTCCCGGCGAGATGTGGGGGGTGCTCTATGTGAACGACTCGGAGGCTTTGCGCAGGCCTGAGTGCCAAGACCTGCAGTACCTTGTTGTAGCCCAGGAGGAGCACACGCTGCAGGAGGCCACCACACAGATCCACATCCAACTGGACAGTGAAGGTGAGACTGTCAAAGTCCACTTTACACGCCACAAGATTTTATCGAGTAGCAACCAGTAGTGACGTCACCCATAAGAATCTGTACTCTCATTTTGAAGCCTCAAGATCTGTGATTTGACCTGCGTCATATTGAGGTTTCACTACCTCAGATGTCATCTGGAACCAGGCACCAAGCGGAGTCACCCCCCCCCCAGCCGGTGGCCGTTCATTATATTGTTACTTCCAGATTAGCTTCAATCAGCAAACTGGAAGACCATGCCCAATTTTTTTAATACAGGAAGCCTTCATATCCTAAATCGAACCCTTAATCTGTACCCTCGTATTTAGAGTTTAGAGCTAGTGTTCTCTTGGAACTTTACAACTCCATACAATTTAACACCACCATAGGCACACATAAGGCATCCTTTTGAAAGTGTTTCCCCTTTACCCAAATCCAAACCTGTTACAGATTGGTTATGCGTGTTATGTGGCTTTGTTGAAAATAGTAAACAAGGGCAGCCAGGAGAGCCAGCAGTTCCTGTCCTGTGCCGAAAACAGACGACGAGGAGACTGTGAGTCTGTCCGAGGCCTGGGGGCAACCACAGGGAGATGTCAGTGGAGGCAGGGCACAGACAAAGGTATTATTTAATTAATTAACACCTACCATCATCAATTTTTATTTGTGTGTGTATAGCATTTTATTATAAATGAACCATGAGACCTGTCACAGTGGTGGCAATGGGCCAAATTAAAACCTGGATCCAGCATGTGTATCCCTTTCAGTTACATTCTTTTTTGCAACAGGATGTAAGTCATGGAAAATATGGTATTAATTATGATAAATACAAGCAGTAACAACATTTAGGCTCATGCCCACAGTGATGCCTTGTTGTTAAACACATAAAATTTTAGGTCCAAATGAGCTAATCTTCAGAATTAGTGTCCTTGGCAATGAAATGTATGTGTTGATGTTAGCCTAGTGCACATCGTTTGCCGTCTGTTGTTTCAGGAATATCTGAAAATTATTCAACCTGCTCCCCTGATCTGCGGACATGCCCAGATAGCGTTTGTGATGCAGTGGAAAGCAAAGATCCATTAATATGCCCCCAAGACTGTACAAGTATGAAATATGTCTTTTCGTGTAAATACTGCAAGATTTTAAAAAAGCAGATATTCTATGAAATGTTAACATGTGACTAATACCATTTTACTTGTCTCTGAAGAGGAAACCGTTATTGGAGGTCATGAACGAGGTGTGGGGAACGGGATTAAAGCTGGATATGGAACCTGCTACTGCTACTCTGAAAGATGCTTCTGTGAAAAGGAAGATATTGAGGGTGAGTTGTCATAAATCAAACGGTTGGTGATTAAATGTCTGAGTTCCTGTGTCATCTCAAGAATCAAAGAATGAACCAGAAGTAGCTGCTTTCTTTAAAAAATAACACTTGTGCAACATCCTCCTCCAGAGGCAATATGTGATGACATGTGTAAGACCATCATCGCCACGTCTCTGCTGCTCTCCTTTGTCGTGTCCATCCTCCTGTCCTCATACTTCATTCACCGGTATCACAAGAACTCGCCAAAACCACCAATAGCCTCTGCAGAAATGACGTTCCGTCGGCCAGCTCAGGCTTATCCCATCAGCTTCCCTGCTAACAACGTGCGCCGAGGCTCACAGGAATCTATTGAGACTGATACTTTTAAAATACCTGTAAGCTGCTTCTTTTAACAGACACACTATTCCCATCTTTTCTGTGTGTTGTAACATCCGAGAAATCAGAGATATCATGCTGTTTCAACAGGAAGATCCAAAGTGGGAGTTTCCTCGTAAAAACCTTGTACTTGGCAAGACTTTAGGAGAAGGAGAGTTTGGAAAAGTTGTCAAGGCGACAGCTTTCAGGCTGAAAGGAAAAGCAGGTTACACCACTGTGGCTGTGAAAATGCTTAAAGGTAAGACAAGCCAGGGAAAGACCAGACAAGCCTGGAAGTTATGATGATATATGAGGAATGAATGTCTGGAGAGATTAATGGTTTCTTCATTATAGTCCCTGCTTTTCCTCCATAACAGAGAACGCCTCGCACAGTGAGCTGCGTGACCTGCTGTCAGAATTCACTTTACTGAAGCAAGTCAACCATCCGCATGTCATAAAGATGTATGGCGCATGTAGTCAGGAAGGTAAGGCTTCACTCCACCTGCCATTCACACTTGGGGCATGTGTCTTGCACATTGGGGTCTTAGTGCTGCATTTCTCTGAATAGGTCCATTGTATCTGATCGTGGAGTACGCCAAGTACGGGTCGCTCCGCAACTTCCTACGCGAGAGTCGGAAAGTTGGCCCGAGCTACATGGGCAGGGACGCCAACCGAAACTCCAGCTACCTGGAGAACCCAGATGACAGGGCGCTTACCATGGGCGACCTGATCTCCTTTGCATGGCAGATCTCCAGAGGCATGCAGTACCTGGCTGAAATGAAGGTACTTGTAAAAGAGGTTTACATTACATTCTCCAAGGAGACCTTTCACAGTGTGTGTGCTGGCCACTGGAATTTTACAGCTGAAACTTTGAAATGATACATTATGGAAATGTTTTGATTGCAGCCAAAATACAAAAAAAAAACAGAGAAGCTCAAGTGTGTAACTTCCATCTCTTAAACATTGTTAGCTCCTCTACCCCTGCACACAGAATGAGCAGAGCAGTGAATTAAAGAGAGTAAAGTTATTTTTCTGGGAGTTTCTCAGCAAACTAATAAGTCAGAAACAAGCTGCTGGAAGTGAAGACAGCCGAACTGATCTTCTGCAGTAAGTGAAAGAGACACTGCTGTGAGGAAGGCACATCTTCACTTGCTGCAGCTTAATCGGGGGGAGAGGCAGAGGCTGACTTCCCAAGTCAGATCTATAAGGATTAGGAGACTTTTCATGAGTGCTTTCTGAAAGACTGTAGGTCTGTATTCCAACTGTGTGCTGCTGTCTCATCGTCAGGCCTTCCCTCCATCATTTGTGACGTACAATGCATCACAAAAACTCTCCACTGTCATACTGAGGATCACAGAGCGAGTCCTGTGGAGCTTCAAATGTTAAATTAGCACTATGTGAACTCATTTTACAATGATTTGAACGTAACAGACACTTGTTTATATTTAAAAGTTACACACCGCAGCTTTAAATATCATTTCAAGTGTAACTGTTGAGGAAAGCTTGCATATCAGTCTAAAAGAGAGACAATCAGAGATGAAGCAAGCTGAAATGAGTACCTTGGTCTGACAGCTCGTTCACAGGGACCTTGCAGCGCGAAACGTCCTTGTAGCTGAGGGAAGGAAGATGAAGATCTCAGACTTTGGCCTTTCCAGAGATGTGTATGAAGAGGACTCTTATGTGAAGAGGAGCAAGGTAAAAAAAAAGGCAATAGAAAAGTACAAACATTTTGTTAATTTTTTTCAATCAATAATAGAAAAAATAACCAGGTCTCTCTTTGTTTTCCAGGGCCGTATTCCTGTTAAATGGATGGCAATAGAGTCCTTGTTTGATCACATATACACAACGCAAAGTGATGTGTGAGTGCAATAATCATTTAAATAATTTATGACTGATATTAGATTGATACCAATGTCATATGTGTACAATAATTATGAGGATAACAAGCCAAGCTTTTAGTATTGCATAAGGACGGAAAATAGGAAAGAGCAAGCTTAGCCCTGTTCTCAGGTTACTGAAAAAAGACTGGTTGTAGATCTTCCAAGTTAAAATTTTTCTGTATTTGTTCTTATCTTCTTCCAAGCTGGTCCTTTGGTGTGCTGCTGTGGGAAATAGTGACACTGGGAGGAAATCCATACCCAGGCATCGCTCCTGAACGCCTCTTTAACCTCCTTAAAACGGGCTACAGAATGGAAAGACCAGAGAACTGCTCAGAGGAAATGTGAGCTCCACTATTTTACTCCGCAGCATCTTCTCATTTTTGCCAAGACGCTGTTCCACAGCACATGCAGATGTGGAAAATAACCCACCTGGGAGGATAACAGTACACTTATTTCTCCCAATGTGCAACTTTTTCCTTCTACAGGTATAACCTCATGCTTCGATGTTGGAAACAAGAACCAGACAAGAGGCCGACATTCTCAGACATCAGCAAAGAGCTTGAAAAGATGATGGTGAAAAGTCGGGTATGGTGACGCTGTACAATACATTATAAAAAGTTATTCATAATCTTCCACAGGAAAGAAGCGAGGGGAGGAATTAATCATGTTCTTTCCATGCATTACAGACATCACATTAAGTGATGCATCATTGTGATAGTAAGCTGCATTTCCCCCAAGTGGTTCAGAGAAGTTCAGCTCATTACTGTATGGTTTAGAAAGATAATGTGGAGGCCCAGTGGACAGCATAGAATAAAAATATCATACCAACATGACATATGCAGTGTTACATCAATAAATTCAACAAAGAAGAAGAAGAAGAACAAGAAGAGCATGACATAGTAAATACTGTCGCCGCTGACATGATTTATGGTTCTCAAATTGTGTAAATAACAAAAAAGTAATGGATTTAATGATCATAATATATAAAAATCTAATTCTAATTAATAATCATAATTAGATTCTCCTTATCGCTCACTCTGTTCACTCTATCTCTCACCTAATTTCACTATACCAGTGTCTGAAGTATAGGTGAGGAAGAGTAGGATGATAAGAGAGCAAATTACATTATTGGGAATAAATCTGCCTCCTCTGAAAAAGTCTGTAGGTGACTTTGCTTGGCCTGTTTATGCCACTGTCTATTAACGCTGGTGATAATGGTTTTACTTTGAGAGCTAAGTAGAAACACTGGCTTAGACTGAACATTGTACCATTTCTGCTAGACAGTAAATTGTATCACTTCCTGTTTGGATTCATGTACAAAGGCACAAGTTGGGCCTTCTCCACTGAATGATCTGTCAGCCTTCCCAAATGCTTCAGATGCCATAATTAGTGCTTGAATCCTAAAATGTGGCCTTGGGCAGTGTAATCATAAAGCATTCCAGTCCGGGTCCTTCTGCTAAATATAGAGCATTTAAGGAGAAGGGAATGCAGACATCCCAGAATAGCAGGCAAGATCACATCTACTCTGTTATCTAACAAGAGACAAGTCATTGTAGGTGGTGAAGAGAAGGTTTCTGAACAGATGCGTGCAGGGCCTCACAGTCAGTCAGTGTCTCTGACTTTAACATGCGCTATGACTCCACTAATCTTAAGCAGCCTAATAACACCTTTATCTGCTCTTGTCAGGATTACCTGGACCTTGCAGCTTCCACGCCTGCTGATGCTCTGCTGTACGATGACGCCCTCTCTGAAGAGGACACTCCACTAGTGGACTGTAATAACGCCCCTCTCCCTCGAACCCTCCCTTCCACATGGATTGAAAACAAGCTCTATGGTAGAATCTCCCATGCATTTACTAGATTTTAGAAACAGGACACACAACACAATCTCTCTCTTTTTTGGCAAGTTGTGATTGGCTTTTCCATAGTCAAGTGTGTGTGACTGTGATGTAGGCATGCCTTTTTTGCTGATTAATGCTGACATATCTCCCATTTCATTATAAATGTGAGGTTCAGTAGAAAAAAAGATCTTGTGTCTTGACTTTCTTTGGTTTCTTTGGACCTGCTTCGAATGTACATAAATGCTGACCAAAAATTTGTAGATATTGAGTAAACCCTTCATTTTAATTTATACGGCACTGCTCATGTTCACGCTGCCTCCGCATTTTGTTTGTGCAAAGTTCACTTTTTCATTCCATCACATTCCATTGTCACCATTTGGTCATTTTCTTTGCATTTGGAAGGAACAGTGTGTAACATTTGAAACAGGTCCTTGCTGAATCAATCACTCTCTGTGGTTTGAATTCCAGATTGTCTTAAATTTCCCGACTTTTTAATGTATATTAGCCATAGATAAATAGCACTGACACAATGCTGAACAGAGAAACAGTAAGGCTTTTGAACACAACTCTAACGTGACTAACAGAGACAAACACACTCAACTCATTACATGCTGTCCATCTTCATTTCTCAACAGCTACAGGAAGACATCCACAGGCCATATTATATATATATAATATGGCCTGTATATATAATATATAATATATAATAATATTATAACAACCAATAAATCATGCAGTATCTTTTGATTTAAAGAAGCAAACTAAACGGTGTGACGTTACACAGCTGAGAGCCAAATCAGGACCCATTTCAGTGACGGGCACTGCAGAGTTTTGATTCGAGAGCCTTACTGTCTGCACGATATTTGTGTTTCACTGAGTGCAGAAAAATGATATGTTCTCGTTTTTAGGCATGTCATACCCGAACTGGCCTGAGAAGAGCCCGGTACCGCTCAACAGACATGATGCCACTAATCCAGTCTTTACAAGATATGCCAATGATAGTGTTTATGCAAACTGGATGGCTTTGCCTTCACCCGCAAAAGCTGTGGACAAGCTTGATAGCTAAAGACAAACCAACACTGTAGAAAAGATGACTAATTGGTAGATGTATATATTTCTATAAGACTGTGTATATATACGATCTGATGCTAAAGTTGGTTCCCTTTTATTTCTGTTGCATGGGTTGCATTCAAGGTTTAAAGCTGAGGTCTTCTGGCTACAGAACTGGCTGGATCAACATAGACCATGCTTCATTCTGCTCTTCAGTATGTTAATTATTACCTCATGGGTCATGTTGGCCGAGTTGTATCACTGCATGACTAGTGTACCAGATTGTATGTCAGTGTCGATGTCTTTAAGTGCCTGTGCCGCTTCTACAATAGCCTCCAATTGTTAATGTGCAACTGTGAAGATCTTGTTCCAGCCCAGGAATTAAAGGGGACGTCTTTACCATCACTGTTGTAGACAGCTGGGACTGAGTGGACAAAAATCAGAAAATGTAAAGTTTCTACTGCGAAGAATCGAGCTCCTCAAAATGTCAAAGGCCCATTTTGTGTTTCTCCCACAAGATGTTTCAAAGCTGTTGTTGCCAAAGAAAAAAGTAACACAGACATGTCCAGTGAACGATTTTTCTTGCTTTTGTTTCTTTTCTTTTTTTTCTACATAAAAAATATCAACTAGTGAGTGCTACTCCAGTGTAAGGACATGAGACTTAACGTAGATTGTAACAATGTTCTTATGTCAGACTATGGTTCACTGTTTTTGATTCATTGTAACTGCAATCTTTGTGGAAAACGTATGATGATGTAAAGTAAGGAGTGTTATCACTGTCATGTCATTATTTGATTCTGTTACAATTAATAATAAACATTCAAAATGTGAAGTTTGTGTGTTCACATCTCTGAAGATGGATTTCTGTACAATAGCTTTTTATATGTTTGATGGATCCTATTATTCCTTTTTCAACATTTCAATATCATGTTAAGCACCTGTTTACCTCCAGTCTTATTTTTATAACTACTCTATCTAGTTAAAGAAATATTAATTAATAGTCATATTGTTAAATATTTGCCCTGGCTGAATGGCAGGAATTCATCCACAGAAGTGTAAGACAAAAAAAATGATTTATTGGTAAAGGGCTGTAGAATTTCACCATCATCTTTTCTATTATCAAATGTGATTATTCTTACATTCCAACAACAGGTAACATTTTATAATGCTAATAAAAGCATTCAGTAAAATAGCTGTGTGACAGACTGGTGAGTCTTCCATGGTGTGTCAGTGCTTTCCACGCACAAACACATACTGATCAGAGAGGCTCCAGACTCCTGCCATCCTTAATAGGAATTAATAGACAAATTAACAAAAGAAGGACTAAAATAGAATCTCACCCGGGGAACATTTCCTGGTTTACTCAGTGCACCATAGTGATAATAGAGGCCATGTTTGCACATTAAACCAGTGATCTGTCTCCAGTTACAGTCCAATTCAGCGGTAATGCAATTCAAAGTTGTCAGCTATGTTTCATCACAGATAAGAGCTCGGTGAGGACAAAAACTGAGGAAACAAAGCAAGGCCAAGACAAACTAGTTCATGAGGAAAAATTACACACGTGTAACTGATGTAATAGTTCAAGAAAGTCGGTAAATAATAGTTACATTTGTTTCCGTTGATTAGTTAATCTCTCAATGAAGATTAAAACATAACACTTAATTATGAATAAATTATAGATTATGAATAATAATGAATGAAATGAAAAAAACAAACACATAAACAATATGTACATTCAAAATAAGTTCAACAGGAGAATTTAAAGATTTTTAAATTCTCACAAATATCATCTCATTCATTTCATTTCATTTATGAATATGAAACATTCCAGGGACAAACCTAACCAAAGTCTTTTCCACCCAAAATTTACTTAATACAGCACTGCACATGGATCCACAATAAAACATTCATAGTAACAGTTGTATATAACAACAACAAAAACAACAACATGAACAATAGCAATAATAAGAAAGAAAGAAAGAAAGAAAGAAAGAAAGAAAGAAAGAAAGAAAGAAAGGGAAAAGAGAACAGTGTAACTGTAAATGCTGACTCAGGATTCCCAACTGACAATAACAATCTACAATCAAGGATCTGTGCCGTGTTTGATGACGACATCCCCTCCCAAACTCCCATTGGTTACTTGCTGACCGGAAGTAGACTTCGACCCACTCTTTTCTCTTTGCTCCGTGGCATTTTGCTGCTCAAGCTGCTGCTGCTCTTCGCTCATTACTAACTCATGGCTCCAAACAAAGACAGAGATGGAAACATACAGGAGTAGGTGAGTTACTGTCTGTGAAAACTGTATCTCATTTGTTGGCTGCCGAACAGCCTTTAAATACCATGAAAGCGTAGTGTAGGTCCGAACACCGCCAAGCTAGCTGCAGAACCCTGTTAATATCCGGTTTGGGCTCTTCAAAATGAGTGTCAAAGAAATGGTCACCAAGTTCTGAATGAGAAGTTGCTGAAAATTACGAAGTCGGTGGCATATCACATGACATTGTGAAATAGTAACGAGACGTTTTTCAGAAGAAGAATAACTAATTTCAAACAAGTATGTGTTATTTTCACTTTCTTGATTTCTTGTGGTGGTTTTTATTTTTATCTCACTTTTATTTAGATCTAGAAACAATAAAACCATGAAGATTGGCCTTCAGATTAGACTCAATTTTTGAAAATCTAAGTTTATTCCTTTATATGTCCCACATGGGGAAAATTTGCAGTGTTGCAGCAGCCAAAAATCACAAGGTAGAAAGTAGACTGAAGGTAAGAAAATAAAGAGTATTACATAGTATTAAAAAATGTCAAACTGAAATTAAAAAATTCCCTGTTGATGTGTAATTGTTTAGTCTGAGTTCAGGGTCATTACTAAACACATGCTAAGGAAATTATATACTGCCTGGTTTTCGTAAGCATTCATGTATACTCTTTTGACATTTTTATACTTAAAAACTAGAATATTTAATCCCCTTTAGTAAAGAATCTGTAATCTTACTGCTTTGCGAAATATAACTTCCTTTTTGAGGCTGTGAAGGGACTGTTAAGTTCTGCATTAATGCAGCCAAGTAAGCATTTCTGAAAGTACAGGTTTGGTCATTGGTTTAAACTGAAATACGTTGCACAATGGTAAATACACTTTACACAGTAACTGTAGTCACCGAAAAAGTCCAGTCATGTTAAATTAATGTTCTATTTATATTTTCTTTAAATAACTGAAATTTGTCTGCATGTTGTTTAGTTAAAAAAAAAAGTCCACATTAATTCTGCTGGCAGTGAATGTGCTGAGGGTGGAGCTGTTGATTTGTGTGACCTTCCAAAAATTGTGCCCAGTATGTATTAACTGAGTATTAGTATTAAAGCTCCAAGGTATGGAGGTTTTATCCACTTAGCAGGAGACCAGGGAACAATAATGTTAATCATGTTAATATCAGAATCAGTGTGATATATGCTAGTATAGTGAATAGCAAATAAGTAATAATAACAATAATAGAAATAAGTAAACCAGAATAAGTGCTGACAGTCAGCAAACCTCTTCCATTGGCGCTATGTGTCATTGTTAGTGCCCTAAAAAATCAGTGTTTCTTCCGTGTGACATAAGATATAGGCCCAGGAAATGTAATCAAAATCCACATAAGTGTTTTTGAATTATGCTGCTCATAGTCAGACAAACACTGGCAAAACATTACCGTGTCTCGTCACAACCTTTTAGTTTTATTATGCAAGTTGTGTCTTGTAAATGTACGTGGTTGTTCCTGAGAGCTTGGACCTTTTATTTTGAAGAGGAGATAGTTAAAAACCGGAAGCCAACTTCACTAGCTTGCTGCTTGTTGAAATCAATTTTCCTGTGTACTGTTGTTTAGCTGAGAGCTAGTCTCCGTGTGCTAACGAGAACAGTTCAGGTGAAGGTATTTCTTCATGTCTCTTTGTTCAACACTAAACTGGATCTTTTTTAATGTAAACTCTTCGTTGCTGGGCTTCACAGTGAACGGGCTGTTATAGAACCATGCTCTATTCATTGACTGACTGAAAATCCTGACCCTCTTTTTTGAGGCCCCTGCTCGAAAATGACATGCCCAAGATAAATAGAGTATATCTCTGCAATTACAAGCGCTATGTGAATTATTTTTGTATCAAAATAAGAATAGCACAGTTCTTCCATTCCATCAGAACTGTAAGCATCACTGTAGATGCCACTGTGTCAGAGTAAATTCAGGGGGAACCCAGCATAAATGAAGATTTTTCTTCCTATCCTTAAGAAATACTGCATTTTATAGTAAATATCACCTTTGAAAATATGCAATAGGAGCTTAGAAACTCAAAGAAATCATGTAAGGACATGTGGACATTAGCTGTATAAAGATTAATGCCACTGAAGAGCAAAATTACAGAGGTTTTAGTAATTCCCCATTCAAATAAAACCATACAAAGGATTATATTTGACTCAAACTGAAGTAGATTTACCATAGAGTGTAAATATAATAAAAACGGTAACATTGGTGATATGTGGTGGTCACCAGAGGCTCTGTTCTCTCAGCTCTGACACTCTGCAGCTCTGGCCAACTTCACAGGGCCCTAACTCTGGCTTCCTTTGAATCACACTCGTCACCAAAAACGTGTAACTGATGTCATTTATATTTTATAATGACATAAGAAGTGGGACAAAGTATGGACATTCACCCTCCTCCAGTCAGAACAATCAAATGACACTATGTAATGGCCAGTCACATCACAAACAGTCCACAAAGCATGCTAGAAGATGTAATTCTTCATCCAAAGTGATTCTGTTACAGTGGGTATATGTTCTTTTGATAAACAGCAAAGGTTAGACAGCATTTCTGATCGTTGTTCTTGAACATGAGTTGTTGTGTTTGGTGATCATAAGAATGGCTTTTATGAGGTTTTAACCAAGTTTCTTACCTTTCTGTGGGTATGCGGCATGTCGGGGGGCGTCAAGGCTTAAGGTAATAACAGAGGTTCATTTGGATGGTAACACACAATAAGGTGCCATTTTCTTCAGCTTTTTTTTTTTCAGCCTCATGTATATTATATTTGTCTTATGGTGAATTTCTTTTATTTTTTTTTTCCAGTGGATTATCACATGGATTTGCACCGGACAAATGTATGAAAACACTGATTCATATGAGCCAAGAACCAGGACCTTCACAGTAAAATGACATAAATGGCCCTTTGAATCACAAGGATGATGTGCACAAGTGTTTCATAACAAGTCATGTGATCTGAGGGGAAAGGGAATGCAGACTTGTCAGCAATAGCTTGCATGTGACTGTGATGCCCAGGCGGGGATTGCCGCTTCAGGGCCGGGTCCGCTGGATCTTCCTGGGGCTGTTCCTGCTGCTGGTGCTGCTGCTGTTTGCATATCTGCTGGAGTGCACCCCACCAGCAGATGTCAGCCTGGTCCGGCCTGGTCCAGCAGGAGAAACATATGGAAAGGAGTACTACCAGGCCCTGCTTCAGGAACAGGAAGAGCGCCACCTGAGCCGCGCCACCAGCCTTAAACGTCAGATTGCCCAGCTCAAGCAGGAGCTGCAGGAAATGAGTGAGAAGCTAAAGCTGCTGCAGGACAAGAAAGAGCTCCCTGGGGTGCAGGGCCTGGCAGAGACTAAAGACCAAGAGCCGGGAGATCTGCTAGAGTATCTGCACTCTCAAATCGACAAAGCGGAGGTCAGCACAGGGGCACGACTGCCCAGTGAGTATGCCCTGGTTCCCTTTGAGAGTTTCACCTCATCGAAGGTGTATCAGCTGGAGATGGGGCTGACACGGCACCCAGAGGAGAAACCTGTCCGCAAAGACCGCAGGGACGAGCTCGTGGAGGTCATCGAGGCCGCACTGGACATAATAAACAACCCTGATGAGGAGGATGGTGTGGAGGATGACATGCCGATGCAGAGACAAACCTACACGGAGGTTCACTTTACTGAAGGTAAGACTCTTACTCTCTTCTGACTACCAAATAATGAATGAATGAATGAAGCTGATGTTTTTGACAGGACTGTACAGGACAGAGCGAGACAAAGGGACACTTTATGAGCTCTTCTTTACCAAAGAGGATTCCAGCAGCTTCCGCCATGTCACGCTCTTCAGGCCTTTTGGTCCTCTAATGAAAGTCAGAAGCACCTCTGTAGAAACATCAGGAATGATTATTAACATCATCGTTCCGCTGGCGGGCAGAGTGGAAACCTTCTCACAGTTCTTACACAACTTCAGGTGAGAGGGAATCAGACATGCTTGAACATGTTCACTTCACATTTGTATTCATACTGTTTTTCCTTATCGCTGTGAAATAAGCTGCAACCGTGAATGTTAACGTTTTCAGGGAAGTGTGCATACAGCAGGACAGACGTGTGCACCTCACAGTGGTTTATTTTGGGCAGGAAGGTCTTCAGGAGGCAAAGTCATCTTTGGAAAAAATGTCAAGGTTTGCCCTCATTAAAAAAGAGCCTTTGATGAAGCTGCTGTTACTTTTAATGTGTATTTTTTTTTTAATGGGAATTTATTTATTTCAGGGAAGAGAACTTCTCCAATTACACCCTCATCCCAGTGGATGAAGAGTTTTCTCGGGGTCGGGGTCTTGATATTGGAGCCCATGCATGGAAGCGAGGCGACGTATTAATGTTTTTTTGTGACGTTGACATCCATTTTACACTGGAGTTCCTCAGCACCTGTCGTCTGCATGCTGCCCCAAGTAGGTTTTATGTTATTCCTCACATTTATACCACTTATTGTCCTGTTTGCTTTTGTTTTCAGGCAGAATGAGGCTTAATATTCTGTTCTTTGGCTATTTCTGTTTTGTAGACAAGAAAGTCTTCTATCCAGTGGTGTTTAGTCTGTACAACCCTGCCATAGTCTATGGAAATATGGAGCTGGCTCCACCAGTTGAACTCCAACTGGTAAGAATTTTAAAATGTAGCTCATATACCTCTCATTATTTTTATTTGCATAAAACTTTATTTGGGCTTATTCTGTGGTGCTGATTGGTTTAAAATAAGTTTAAAATAAGTGTCTGTGTTTACATAGATTCACAAAAAAGATGCTGGATTCTGGAGAGATTTTGGGTTTGGAATGACATGTCAGTATCGCTCAGATTTTCTAAATATTGGTAAGCACTGATTATTTGTGTATTAAAAATTTGACAGTAGAGTCATGAAAAGCTTTTGTGAGTTAAGGCAAATGGGCCTCGTTCCTGCAGGAGGGTTCGATCTCGAAGTGAAAGGCTGGGGTGTGGAGGACGTCCACTTATACAGGAAGTATCTACGGAGTGACATGATAGTGGTCCGGACTCCAGTGTCTGGTCTTTTCCACCTGTGGCACGAGAAGCAGTGTGCAGATGAGCTGACGCCCGAGCAATACCGCATGTGCATCCAGTCCAAAGCCATGAATGAGGCCTCACACTCTCACCTGGGAATGTTGGTTTTCCGTGAGGAGATCGAAGCTCACCTACGCAAGCAGGCGTTTAAGACTCAGAGCAAAACAGAGGACTGAACAAGCTGTTCAGTCCTCTGTTTTACACATCCAACATCATTCCAGTGTTTCCACTGTGAGGTGTTGACAGTGTGAACGCATCACAGCGAAGACATATTAATTACGGATCCTTTTGCATTTCACCGTGCAGTTGCAGACAAATGAATGTAGAGAAATGAGCATTGATCAGCGTTAGACTTCCGAACGGTACGGCTCTTAGTAAAGAATGTTAGCAGTATCAAAGGTTCATATTTAACAGGGATGGCTCAGTATCACTTTTTCAAGTCTGGTACTGATATCACAGCCTGGAGTATTTACCGATATCAGTCCGATAAAGGATTCTTACGAAATTACACTCATTGGGTTGATCTTAAAATAAGCTGACATGATCACAGCAGTGTGGCAGACATGTGCATCCTTCACTCATGTCTCTCTTTAGAGCCTGTCCTTAGCATGTATGTGCTATTTGGATCATCAAGGATCATATTTGAATTTACATTATTTTTTGATATACAATCCAGTGAAGTGTTGGACTTGCTGCGCGGTTTTTCCTTTTAGCTCATCTTTAATATTTAACAGTCAGGAGGGACCTTACACATTAGAAGAGGTAATATATTTGTTGGATTTAGTTGGACATTGTATTTTACATACTGCCGTCATTGTAGTTCTCATCCAGCCATCTCACGTGCTTCAAACACAGCTGAGCTGGAACCAGATCCTTCACTACATTCACCATCTGTGCTGCTAAGTGCTGAATGTGACGTCAGCCACAAGGTCTCAGCTCCTTCAGATGATTTGTGTTTCCCTTTCCCTTAAAGTTTTAAAAACTGGGACATAGAGTTAGGTACTTACAAAATGTCTTAATTAAAACAAAACTACCCAACTGAAGAAATGGCAAGAAGTTGCACAAATGAAAGTTAAAAATGTAGGTCAACCCTATAAAAACCACTGCTTTTCCAGTGATTCCCAACTGTGTCAGTAATGGTAATCTTTGACGTGACACAGCGCAGTTTTAGCAGTTGTCTGTTAAGAATATTGTTGATGTTACTATCGTACAAATACAGTGTGTACAGGTGGTTTTGGCATTGTGGTAGAAAGGGACCTTTTTGTGTGTTTTCCCGTGAAGGCGCTGTCTTCCTTTTTCGCTGATGACACTTGTATCATCATGTGATCATTTTATCAAAGTTGCATGTTGATGAAATGCTAAAGAGCCAGGAGAAAATATCTGCTTATAGCATGCATCGCTATGTTATCAGGACTCGATTGACTGTTTTGTCACACACAACACTGTTTCCTAATTCTGGACAGAGATTGAATGTTACAGCCATTCTTGTAAATACTTTTCTACGATGGTATTTCATGTCCTACATGTGACTTGAATACATGTCATGTGCCAACATGTTTGAAGCGGTGTTGATGGCTGTAGGCTTGTTCATCTTTTTTAATTCCATTTCATGATGATGAAGAATGTTTACAGACGAAGAGTTCAGTCACAGGTCAAAACATAAGGTAAAACTGAGGAGAATTTTTTTTTATTTTTTTCCCTCATAAAGAATCTGGTTATTCTCACATCTTATCCTGTACTGAACAATCCATTTTCAATCAACATTTTTGCAGCTTTTTTGTAGATAGCCTTTGAGTCTCCTCAATCTGCAGGAGAAATGTTTCATATCTTCCTCTCAGAAATATACAACACTTAAAACAGCAAGAATCCATGCAAGGAAATGGTTTATTTGACATTTTGTCCATAAAATAAAACAGAGTAGGCTGTATTGACTTCTGCTTTTCATTTCTGCTGTTGGCATTTGATTTAAATTTCATTTTCAGTAAACCTGACCCATTATATAATTTATTCTATAAAAACATAATATCAAACTTGTCAAGAATCTGTAAGTCATCTAGCTTAAGCATATGTTTCTTAATTTAAGACAAATGGCATAATACAGTTGTATTATTCATCTGTATACAATAAACTACATTAACAGTAAATAAGAAGGGAAGAAAAAATTAAAATCAAGAAGGACTGATGTGAAGTTTTCAGACATCCTCCTTACTACTTCACTGAATTTAATGTGCTAGGTGTTCTGGGTGGATCCCCATGTCTTTGTAGAGCTCTTTGAGAATAAGCAGAGCCGTGTCTTCAGATTGCCTGGAAAACAAAGAAAACAACAAAAATATTTACATAAACATTTACACTATTAACAAGTACAGTGGTTGAGTGACAGATGTGAGTGAATTTTAGCCAACATGGAGTTTATGTGAAGGCTATTTATCTGAAAACCACCTCCCTCAGTGTTGAGAAAGAGTCAAAAATCTACAATGAAATAAGTCTGAGAAATGTGATATTTAAAACCCTTGTACAACAGTCTGTACTTTCGGTGTGAACAGTCACAATAAATTTTTGATCAATGGTAAATAATTTGATTGGTAAAACAGAAAACACTGGATAGTGCTCATGACATTTTACCAATGTGATGAGCAGGAATTCAAATCCCCCCAAAAATATCACATTTCTAACCCTAACTTTGGGAAGTATCACTAAAATGATGTCTGTGATTAATACTTAAATAGTTGACTATTTGTCTAATTATGGGCAAATCCATTTAGCTTGGAGTGCATGTGGATGAAATGGAAGAGACATGCAGAATGACGTTCAGATCTCTGTACCAGTAGCAGAGGTGACTCTGGAGGGCAAACAGGTATTCGTTGAAGCTCTCGATGGGCTTCTCCTGCAGAACGTAGTCAATGCGATTCCCTCCATTCAACATCCCGATCTTCACCTGAGGCTCCTCCTCCTTCAGTGGTTCCAGGCTCTCTGGGATCTTGTGCTCTGTGGCAAGCCAGGATTGAGTCATCAATCTCACACAAAACAGTTCCAATTTACACCGTATGGTCAAAAGTCAGAAAAACTTACCCTCCTCTGCTTGCTTCTCCTGTTCTTCAATCTGATTGGCCACAATGGCTAGTTGGGCCTGAAGCTGGGCAGATGAGGTGTGAGCACGAGCGAATTCATTGAGTGTCTGCCAGGCACTTTTCAGAGAGCTGATGAAGCCATGCTTCAGGTCTGAGCCCATCCTGGAGAGACTCTCCTTCAGCTCTGAAACACAGGAAAAAGATCTTAATTTTTTATTATTGTGTCTACAAAATAAAAGAGACATGCTACACACGCCCCTTTCTAAATGTTTTCAGACTAAAAATGGAAGCAGGAGGTACAAATGAAGTCACTTTAACCGGCTACTGTTTTTCCACAGAAACAAAATAAAAATGCTTGTTCAAAAAAAACCACAATGTAAGAATGGAGTCTTTGTATTTTGCAACCACTCAAATTAAGGCACCCCACCCATAAGGGACAGAAAGGACTTCACTGAGGACATAATGTTCACTAACAAAACAGCAAATCAGAGTTGGTTCTTCAAATGACTGTGCCAGCTTTTGATATTCACTAGATGCTTTAAATCACAAGTAGTTATCTGTTAGAAAAATTGAAAATAGATATTTTCCTCAAAACTTTAGCCCTGATGAAGCACATAAAACAAGTGCCATCCTATACGATGATACAACCACAAATTTAGGAGAGATGAGAGAAAGTTGTACCTAGATGAAGCCTCTTCCTTCCTTTGTGATGAGGGATTAGAACAGGCTTCAACTCCATGTCTGGTATTATCATGGGCTCGATCCTGTATGCAACAGGGTCCAACTAAAAGACAGGGATCAAACTATTAGAGGGCAGAGCATGAAGCTGCATTGCTTTCATAGTGTATTTCTATGCAGGGAGACTTATGAAAGTACAAACAGTGTCAACGGTAATTTATGCATATTTATGTGAATGTGTTACACATGTAACAAACTAATGTGTTAAGGTACTGAATGAAATGCCTTTTCACACTGGAACATGCATATGATAGTAAATCTGTACAACAAAAACATGATACGAGTCAAGAGTGTGAGTAATATTTAAAAAATCTGTGGTTTCAGTGACAGTAGCTCCTTCAGAATGCACAGGTAGAAGGAGCAGCTCATTTACCGGATGGTAAATATTGAAGAATCCCTTGCACGTGGGCAGCTGGTACGTCTCCTCTATCTTCTCCACTCCACGCACTGTGAGGAACATGCCAATTGGAGAACCCAAAGCAAAGAAATTCACAGGCTCAAAGTCCAGAGCATGGTAGACCACTGACACCTAGAGGACAAAATATCAGAGAGGTTCAGACAAGTTCAGAAAAAAAAGTTTTTAATGTAGCATGATCCACCACTGCATTCTGAAGTTCCCCATTCACCTGCCCGGTGCCAACTTCAAAGTAATTGTAGTTGACGTGGATGGAGGAGACGGTGTTGCCCACAGGGAGCTTTTTCACAACAGGACCAGGGAGCGGTTCGGCCGGCGGAGGTGGTGCAGCGACCTGGCTGGTCTCTTTGATCTCTCGTTTCTTCTCCTGGGCTGCCTGACGTGCGGCCTACATGGATGACAGCAAAACCACGATAAACGAGAGCGTGTTACTGTTAGTCACCACCTCTGGTTTATGAGCTGCAAACTAACTAACTTTGTGCCACATGTTTCTCAGGTCACCACTGAATGTGTTCTGAGTGAAGAGAATTCCAAAAGGGTCTCACCCATAAAAATATACTGAATAACCATTAGGGGTTAACTCAGTTTCAATGGGTGTCAATGAGCCTACTTCTTACTTCATTTATAACATCTGAGGAGTCAATGGTCTCAGTCAGTAGTTTCAGGCCTGCTTCAATACAAAATAAAGAAAACTTTGTAAATTATGTTCTCATTTAGAGGTAAGAAGGCGATAAAGCATGGCACCTATGAGTGGACACCAGTGTGACTGAAGTCTGGAATCTTCCAAAAGGACCCTGCTTGCAGATGATGTCTAAAGTGTGAACTGTGTCAAACTGTGAATCTTGACGCTTCAGAACTGGAGGTCAGATTCTTGTGGGTGATGTCACAACCAGTTGCAAGTTGATCTCGTCTGTACTAAAAACTGTTTCTCTGTGAGTGGATAACTTAAAAAGGATGTTGATAGTGAGTCTATGCAAGGTCTTACCTGCTTAGTCACTCTTTCTTTCACAAACTTGGCCATCTTTTTTCTGGGACCCAGTGGTATTCCCATGTCCTTCAAGTCCTCAATTGTGCACATGAGCTGAAAGAACATGAAAAAGGGACAAACTTAAACAGCCACCATTATCTTCTATGAATACTCAGAAGAAGAATGTCAGAAAAAAAACTGCTTTTGTGTTAATTAATTTTGCATTTTTAACTACTGTCATCTTCCATTTTGTTTCTGAGAACTTTTCCTGTAACTGTCATCTTACTTTTTACATTATATTTTCTTTGACTTAATTTTAGGCAAAAGATATATTTTATTCTTACAAAAGATTCGTTGTCGATCTTCTCCTCATCAAATATGCTCTTGTACTCAGATAGGCCCAGATTTTCAAGCATAGTAGAAAGATCTTCAAGCTCCTCGACATCTTTGGCCTCCTCTTCTACAGCCGGAGGAGCAACTGCGTTACTTTCCTGTGTAACAGGGGCTGCCACCTGACAAAGGAAGGATTTAAACATGTTTATGGCCAATTAATCACATTCAGTTTTCCTGTTAATTACAGGTTGTGAAAAGCTGGATAATAGACGATATGATACTGTGTTTATTGGAGCAATTCATTTAACTGACCTGATTGATTTCTCCATTCACATCAGACGTGGCCATCGCAACAGAGTCATCCTTCTGATTTGAAAGCAGGTCAAAGAGAATCAGGGATCCTGAACAAAAAAAAAGGAGAAACAACACATTCGGTGTGAAAAACAAACAAACAACATATGAGAAGGGTGTGAACTGATTTAGTACCTAAACTGTGTCCAGCCACTGAGATTCCTCCTCGGAAATCTGGGTTTCTTTTCATGAACAGGGCATACAGTCTGTTAATCTCAAGGGCAACTGTGTCCATGATGGTCTGGCAGTAGGTGGGACTGTTGTAGAAGAGGACGTCTAATAGAGTCTCATTTGTAAAGTGACGTAATCGTCCAGTACTGGGCAGAGTGATCTTCTTTATCCTCCTGCAACGAAAAGTAAGTCTGTGATTAATGAAGTCTATTATAGGATAAAGTCTATTTTTCTCTTGTTGATAAGGCACTTAATAAGCATTATCTGTGTTATGCTCTATTAAAAATCCATTGAAATCTCATTAGTGAGTTAAATTATTAGGACAGGTGACCTCCAATATAAACACAAGCACTGCTGTCATAACACAGCATCGCTTAAACCAAATGAGGTTTAATCCACAGCTGAAAATAGTCCATGAGAAAATCACTCTGTATTTTTATGAAAGATATTACATAATTAAATACAAGACTAAATATTCTTCTGAAACTACAGACTTTTCATTGTACAGAAACAAAAGTGTTGAAAGTTTTATTGGGAAAAAAACATAAAAATTATGTGATACATTTAATAGTTAACTTACTTTGGCTGTCTAAATCAAAAAGATCCTAAAGGACTGTATGTAGTGGCAGAATAAAGTGTTTCCTCAACGAATATCAGGGAGTTTCTATAGATTTTTAAGACTTTATTATATAAAAACTGGACATTATTAAAAGAAAAATACCACAGTCCGTGTTAACCTAAGTCTCCTTACCTGTCTACGCCAGTGGCGTCTCCATGCAGAGCCGCGTACCACTGAACAGGAAGGAACTCCACCCTGCTGATGGTGTGCTCATCCATCGATTTTTTAAAGTGACTGTGCAGAAGCTTCAGAGACACGCTGCGGAAGTCGTCCACTGAAACGCAAACATTTATAAACTTTATTTCAAAAACAATGTCACCACTAAAGGGCAAAGGACCAGACTGTTTGGTTCTCACCACACTCCACCATGCTCCTAAACCTCAGGTCACACACAGGACCGATTCCATGAACCATGAACACAAGATGATCCACCTTGGATAGTTCACCTGGAACAGATGCACATGGTGGAAATGTTGTATGTGATACAATTTTCTGAAAATAGAGTAAATTAGTGGTGACTCAAAAACAATGAATGGAATTACACAGTGGTCAAGATTGGCACAGTTTATGCAGAGTTTGAATTTTTTGCCTACATGACATCTAATGGTGAGACTGCAGATTGTAACAACCGGAGAAAACATAGGTCTACACATACCTGATGTGATGTTTTTTGTTGTTTTTTTTGAGTAGTAAGTTCCCACATCAAAACATGAAACACACACACTGGCTTGTTTGGGTTGGTGTAAAAACATTTTGTGCAACATGGCACTCTTAGAAAAGCAAGGCCCTTAAGATATAAGTGCATATAAAAGGCTTATTCTAAAACTATGATAACCAAACCATTTTTGCTTAAAGTGATTATACAATTGTACAAACATACTAAATGGCAGTATATTCGATTTCTGTCCACAGACACTCCTAAATGTTACACACTGGACCTTTAGAGCAACAAAAAGAGCTTCATTACCATCAGGCACTTCATCATGGTCATCATCTAACCCTCTTTTCACCACTCTAGGCCTGGTCTGCCCATCCTGAGTTGTGCCCCACTCATCTGGAATGGAGGATGGCTGAAACTGCACAATCACCTACAGATGCAAAGAGAAAACATATCACCACTCATTAAATAAAATGTGTAAGTTTAATCACAATAAAGCTATCACATATTAACAGGAGGGTCACCTTTGGATTATGCATGACAATGGTTTCTCCTGAGGGAAATTCCAGTCTACGGTGCCACTGGTTGGTAGATACAGCTTTCTTATATTCTACCTATGTTTTGTGACACAAATACACAGTCAAAAATGTACAAAAGAAAGCTGTGCATTAAAAGTGATGTAGCAACTGGGTTTAAAACAAAAGTGAAAAGAAGTTATTGTCTAAAAAGTCCCACTTTTTTGCAAAGCATGTCTGTTTTTTTGGTCAAATGTAAAAGTGAAACAAACCTCTAGCTTGTCACTGAACTCTTCAGAATAAGGGATAAAGCGACTGTCGGTGTCTCCTTTGTAGAACCAGGTGCAGCGCCGGACCTCAGTAGGCTCCTCCTCCCAGTACACTGCTGTCCGCATCCGGTCATAAAGCTGTACGTCATATCGTCCTCCATCTGTTCGCACAATCACATTTTCTGGATCTGGCTGAACTGAAAAAAAAAACAAAAAAGGTCAACACTTTGAGTAAGTAGAGCAACCAGCACAACCAAGCTGCCCGACAAACGGCTAGGAAAAAGCAATAATGGTACTACAAAGTTCATGAATTAAAAAATATTGACAAGAAAGAATCTAGATCTCCAGAGATGAACATACCCGAGTTGTATGTCTCCTCCAGCTTGAGGGAGTCAATGAAACTGAAAGGAAGCCAGACGCTCTTTGATTCCACCTGCTTACAGTAGAACCAATGAGGCTGAACAGGTTCATAGACATTGTAGTTGTATTGCATCATGGGTCCTGCTGGCATTATTGCTCCAGCGCTGGTGGCTGGAGGTGGAGGTGCTTGAATCTGTGTGGGGGGAGGCTAAAGAGAGATGAGAAAAATCCTAGGTTATGAAATTCCACTTAATGAGTTGATCAAGTATGTGACTGACACAATTAACAGGATCCAATGATTAACTTTTATGCACCTTTGTGAATGTGGGTCCTGACATTGGGAATGTCTGTGGTGGAGAGCTGAGGGAGTAGGAATTTTGCTGAGGTGTGTGTGCTGGCGGCAGGACCTCTGGTGCTGGAATATAGGGACTGACTCTGCTGCTGGTAGGGGTGTGTCGGTAAGGGTTATGACTCTGTGGCTGCATCTGGGGAGGTGGTGGGGTCATTGTAGCGGGTGGAGGAGTGTGACGGCCCATCGGACTCTGGTAAACTCCACTGCCAAATGCTGTAGGAGGGACGGGGTTCACTTGTGGACCTGTAGGTGGAGGTGGGACCATGCCAACACTGCTAGGAACAACCGGGCCCGTTGCTGTTGGGGGTGCTGATGACAAGGCCGGTGGTGGGTATGGTGACTGGCCGATGGATGCAAACGGATCACTGCTGGCTACGTGGTTGGAGAAGTAGTTGAATGTGGATGGGGCTGATCCATTTTCAGATGCCTGACCCAGGAAGCTGTCTTCTTCTCCTACATCAGTGGAATCATCTAAGGGACATTAAACAAAGTAAAACATTTACACCGCAAGTGCACTTAACATGAATATGTAATTATGTGATAGACATACAAAACACAGCACACCAGCCACTTTACTGGGTACACTAATGCAACTACAGTTAAGCATAAATATCAAATTAGCTCATTACAAGGCATTAAATCAACGCACTTAGGCATGTATATATATATATATATATATGTAGATACAGATGTAGCAAGATGACCTGCTGAAGTTCAACCCTGAGAATCAGAATGGGGAAGAAAAGTGACTTTAGTGACTTTAAACACTGCAGGGTTGTTGGTGCCAGATGTGCTGGTATGAGTATTTCAAATACTGCTGATCTACTGAGATTTTTACACATAATCATCTCAATGACTGACAGAGAATAGTCCAAAAAAGAAAACATCCAGCCAGGAGGATACTTGAGACAATCCCTAAATACGCAACATGTTGATCCTTGAGGCACAGCGAGGATCATTGACTACAGCATCCTCACGCCATCCACAACTAAATACACATACTACCTAAAGAAGTGATGAGTGTATATCCACTGTTTACACAGGAGCCATTAAGTATTCTCTACACTTTAATTTGCATGAAGGCGACACCCTCTTTCTTAGAACAGGATTTTAAACTAAATAGGATATTAATTATGAACCAGATTCCATGAGTTCGGATGTTTTGATTATGTGACTCTCTCGTGTACTTGTTCTTACTTTTTAGACAATAAAACAAACACAAAATAAAGCAATTGGTTCAGACTGACCAAACTAATTAACTGTTAGCTCAGACGGTTTCTTCCTGCCTTTTTTTCTACGAAACTAAATAAGAGAAGAGAACAGGAACAATGTAAGTCAGCTAGCTTAGCCTGTCACTGAGGACACAGATGGAGAGTGGAAATTTCCCCAGAGTCAGTATTTAATCTCACCTCCTGACAACACCGCTGGACCACTGGCCTGGCTCACCGGCATGAAAGGCAGATTGAAATTAAACTCCGGAGCGGCGCTAAACAGTAAATTAGCCCCGGTGTTAGCAACATTATTATTCTTTCTATCTGCCATTTTCCCCTAGAATTACACGTAGCCACTACCGAGCCAGGCAGGCAGTACGCCACCTAGTCTCCAAACAGCGAATCCACACGTCTAGCTGATCCCCACAACATCAGCGACACTACAACAGTGAAACACATTGTTTATAGATCTACTAAAGTTATGAGGGGCAGCGGATGCAGCTCCTTCTTCGTTGTGGGGAAAAACATGAACAAATGGATAGTATATATCATGACTACCATCTATGGGTGAGATGTGTTATTTTTCCTTCTTCTTGGTGTTTCGACAAACAATACCGCCATCAAGCGGCGTGGACTTCCATCAGAGTAAAATGGATGAAATAAACATCACTATCAAGTTCATAAGGTGCTGAAGAAAGATATTAAAACACGCATATTATGCGTCTTTTAAATGTATTTAAATGTAATTCTCGGAGCCTTGTCGAAGGAAGATTTCTGTCACTTCGAATCCAATTTTATGGGTCAGATATGTTACTCACATTTTGAGATGCGTTTAAACAAACACGCAATTTTCTTAATCTAAAGAAATTGTACATTATTTATAACTGTTAGAATACAACCATTTTATTTATAACTGTTAGATTAAGTCCAAATCCAAACACAGTTGAATAAACTTCATTTAAAATACAAAGTGCTAACCTTAAAGGGAAACCGAGAGTATTACTTGTCTGCAGCTGTGGACCAAGACAGCGACAGTCCAGGTTTGTTATCTCCGCGCATCCGGCGAGTCTCTGTAAACAAAACAAGCCAACTCCAGTCTTTGACTAGTGACGCAAATTTCCCGCCCTCACTTCTGGAACACACACACACACACACATAGGTGTGGGGAAACAAAGTCAACAAAGTAGTGATTTTCTCACGTAGACTGTACTTTAATAAATTTAGAATTTTCCACGCTGCTGGCTGACGATGCCCTCCACACACACAGACTGGATCAACGGCCCACTGGCTGTTATTGAAGAGATGTTTGGTAAGAGACTCACACTGTGACCGGAACTTCGCTCCGTGACAGCTAACGCGTGAACCTAGCCTGTTAGCTTCGATGCAGGCGCACCACGTTAACGGCCGGTAGCCACGGTTCTGCCGAGCCAGAAGAAAATTATAAAAGTCAATAAAGTTTATTTTCATAGTCGATAATTTTCTCGACTAAGCGTGTACTTGTTCTGTCCACACTGTGTCAGAAAAATGTCGACCAGTGTTCCTAAAACATTGAAATATTTAATTTGAAAGATTTAAGAAAAAACACTAAGAGCGATAGAACGATTATCACAAATTTAAATTTGTTACTGATTAGTAACCGTTTAATCGTTGCAGCTCTACATGTTACGCTTGCCTTTGCACCAGGGGTCTGCAGCTTTTAGTATGAAAAGAGGCATTTTTCTCCGTTCCACTCAAATAAAGACCCATAAAATGAAGATAATAAATGTATTATACAGAGACACTCTATAAAATACTGTATAAAATAGCAATAGAAAACATTGTTTTTATGTAGGTTGTTTATTTTAATAGAAATTATAACATTTTCCACAGCAAATACAAAAGCACATACTGTGTTTATATATATATATATAAAATATTATGTTATATCTTAAATTTGAAGATAAATAATATCCAGCTGTTGTTGATATTTCAGCTGCTTCCCAGAACAGCCCAAACTCTGGATGGGAGGCAAAAGCAGTTGAATTCTTCAAAGAGCAGCTGAAAGAGAAGGATGCTCATATTTTGGTAATAAATGCTGCTGTGTGATCACATTTTCTGCACACTTCACACTCTTAATTAAACTCACTTACTCACAGCATTTCCTGTTCTGGTGCAGGTTCCATCGTTGAACGACGTCCCTCTGCACTACCTGAAGCCAAACAGCCTGGTGAAGTTTCGTTGTTTAATCCAAGACATGTTTGATCCAGAGTTGTACATGGGAGTGTATGAGACCGTTGATGCGTCAACACAGGCTAATGTATGTACTGTCCTCACCTGTACTGCCCTTTACATTAAACTGACATCGCCTCACTTTACTGTCTGACTGTCCCCAGGTGCTGCGATGTGGGAAGTACAAAGATGTGACAGAATGTGGGGTTTGTGCATTTCTGTTTCATCAGTTAAAGCATACATAAATGCATCGGCTGAGCTTCAGCTTTGCCGTGAACACTACTGACGCTTGTATTTATTTCCAGGTGGACTTTAACTCCTTGAACACTGTGACTGCAGAGAGACAGACTTTCTACTGTGTGCCAGTACCTGGAGAAAATCTTTGGGTGAAAGAAATATCCTCTTTCCTCCAATTCAACGCACATTTTATCAAGTTATAACACTTCTGCCATCAGGCCGATGTAAAATTTGGGTGAAATCAACAAGAAGACTCCTACCAGCCAGCTACTCCCTGTTGCCCTGTCTGAAGGCACGGAGCACTTTCTTTTGAAAATCAGGTTTTTAAACTCTAGCTCATATATTGTATATATGTTGAAAGTGCCTGACTTCAAATATTCCTCCTCTAGTTTTCCTTAATTCTGTCACACAGCTATGCCAGCTCCAGCCAAGCAAGAGTGGTTCCTTCCACATCATATGTGCCAAGCAGACAGAAGCGAAGCTACGAGGAGGATGACGACATGGACACACAGCCACAGAAGCAGAGGGACCCACAAAGTGGTAAAGTGCAGATAGAAAACCGAAACTTAAACTTGGTGTCTAATGTTTTGCGTGCATCTAAACTCATCCTGAAGAGCTGAAGGACGTGTAGCTGTCACTGCAGACCATAAGTTGTTTTATTTTTGCTGTTATAAGAATATTTCATTAATCTCTGAGGGAATTAGATGTGTTACATTTGCACCTTTCGAAAATAAACTAACAGGAAGGAATAAATAAATAAGGTTTAGGATTATCACAATATTAGCAACAGATGAAATATATTAACTTTAACATGAAATTGCACAATATGACAAGAAATATGTGCTCAGTAGGAAATATGATAATACAGTGAAGTGTAGCTCCCTATAAGATCAGCTGTAAAAGTCACATTTACTGTACTCTCCTTTCTTTAATGTCCTCCATCTTCACAACAGCAGCAACAACAACAATGTCCATGTAGCTACTGTGACTCCTTCAGTCTCCTTATATTGGCGACTGCAGCATTCTGCTCACTTATTTTTAACAGATATTACAGCTGTTTTATGTGTATATTGAGTACAATATACAATAGAAATATGTACACAGATACACAGTACTGTACATATTTCTATCGTGTATATAATATTCTTCTCTTTTTATAATATAGTGTTTTATAGTTATGTGTTTGTGAATCTCTGTTGTTCTTCTGTTCTTAGTTGAAGTAGCTGGAATAAAACCCATTTTTCCCCAGTCTGGGTTAATAAAGTATTTCTGATTCTAAAGAGAACTTGCAACACTTTTTGTTCCCACAAGACAGCAGTCATGATTCTGACTGTCTTTCCTGTTTTGGCACAGGAAGCATGTAACCTGTACATCAGAGAAATAAATGGTTACACTCATTACATCATCATAGATTATTAAGCAATAAAAGATTGTGTCTTCCCTTTGGCTGCAGGTCCTCATAGTCCCATAGAACAGCAAGGAAACAGTGACTGTAAACGGCAGGAGACAGAAGCTCCATCCGCCCAGACGGCATCTGCGTCTCATATCGACCTTAATTTCCCGTTGCCTGGAGAAAAGGGTCCTTCCTGTTTAGTTAAGGTATGTTGGATTTTTTTTTTTGCGATAACCACTAGGTGTGGGAATCTCTGGGTACCACACAATTCAGTTTGATTACGATTCACGTGGCAGATCATTTGATGATGAAACAGCTCTGAGGCAATTATTGATTGATAACATCACAATTTTCCTTGAAAACATGGTGCAGTGATCTATAACTAAACAATTTGGTGATTTTCTTCCCTTTGCATTATGTAGGGGTGGAAAAAACTTGTATCGGTACAAATGAAGCAGCATATTTTCCAAAGAAACGTCTCCATCAGGAGCATTAAATATAGAATTAACTTAGTCAAGCAGTAATACTGTACATCCTACACAATTCAGCAGTCAGCTGTTCCTTGTGCAGCGAGAGAAAGAGACAGACTTTGCAATAAGCAGCGACGTTTCTCTGTCAGTTTGCCGGTTAATTATGGTGGAAATATATTCATAAATGTAAACTATTTCTACCAGTCTGCTGGTGCTTTTTTTGGTACGTTCTTTATTTAGGGCTATATTGTATTCATTTTAAGTACAAACAAATGTGACAGTGCAACCATTGTGAGCTCTTCACGACACTCTGTGTTTCTCAGTATAGCAGCGTTTTCTTTTTGTGTCTGTGGAGACACAGAATGACGCGTTTTGCAACGCAACTGATGGAGGATGTTAAAAGAGAACTTTAAAAGGCTCACCTGAGGCGTTGGGTAATTGTGGGGTGGTAGTGACACAACAGAAGTGTCATACTGTACCCTTAACTCTGAGACCTCTCTCTGGCATCAATACAAGCAAACGAAGGCAGGTAGATACAGACACATGAGATGTTTTTGTTTCTATGTTTTTTTCCTCACCCCAATAAACTACATTTCTATCATTGTATACCAGATTGTTGACTGAGTCAATGTTGGATAACTTAACTTAACTACTTAAAAAGGTGATTAGATTTCAGACATGATGGCATCGTTACAAATGCGCATTTATGTGTAAATTGGGTTAAAAGCTGGTTACTGTTGGCAGGTGTACGAGGATTGGGAGAGCTTCAAACTGAACGACACGCTGGAGGTCTATGGGATCCTCTCTGTCAGTCCTGCTCTCAGCGCTCTGGCTGATGAGAAGTAAGACACGTGTTTCTGTTTGATTTGTTCTGGTTGCGATGTGGCAACTCGCTCGTTTGCTGTCCTCACAGGGACACCTCGTCGTCCATCCTGGACCCCACAGAGAGCATGGAGACAGCAGAGGAGCAGAGGGTGCACAGCCCGCCAGCCTCACTAGTCCCTCGTCTCCACATGCTCTATGCCAAGCCGCTGCAACACAACAACCCTCTGCTGCCCTCCTTCAGCTTAGCAGACAACAGTGCCTGTAAGGACAAGATGTATGAATGAGTAGTATGAATGCAGCTCAGTAACCAAATACTTTCCCCATGTGTATGAGTGTGACTGTTGCATGGCAGTATAGATTCCACTTTTGTTTTTCCACTGTTTGACTTTCCATACAAAAACCTAATGACTTAGAGGTAGGGCCACAAACCAAAATTATCCAACTTTAATGGTTTCTTTATTATATGGAGTAAACAAATCAGAAAATAATCACTTTGAGAAGCTGAAAAATCGGAATTTCTTTTTAAATATTAAAGACATACTCAAACCCATTAATTGACTATTAATTTATGAATCAACGTCGAAGTAATCACTGCAGCCAATATTAAAGGAACAAAATGTTGCATCACTGTAATTTGGGCATGATGTATTAACTAAGTTAATTCATTAGTCTTTGAAGAGAATGTAATGCTCATATTTAGGTAATAATTTAATTTATCAAGCAGGAACTCAGAACACACGCCTCAATTCAGCTTAAAGTCCAGTGTGTAATACTAATTTGCAGAAATTAAACATATGTACTTTCCCTAAGTATGTTTGCATATGTGTATATTTTCTGGAAAACAATCATCATTTGGTTTTCATAGACTGAAAATAAGACTTTTATATTTATCACTTTAAGCAAGGAACTTGCATTGTGGAGGCCGCTGCCTTGCACTACCATGTTTTGACAACACCCTAAATGGATAAACTAGCCAGAGCATGCATTTGGCACATTGAAGTGGAAGTTAACTATATAAATAAAGAACAATGAGATTCTTTCTGTAATAGAGGTTCCCTAACGCACTTGGGAAAGAGGGATGGGAAGAAGAGTCTTCCACCTGTTACAGTCTGTAGTCTCATCATTACAAGTCACTAATTCTTACACACTGGACTAAAATGTGAACTTGCATCTATTTGATATTGGTTTGATACAACAATTACTTTTGGTTTTAAATAAATCTAGAGTTGCAGCCATAACACTTTTTGTCTTAAAATTCACAGTGTGTTCTAATGCAGTCTGAATGCTGCTGCACATAAAGTACACCTTAAATATAGTCGCATTATCTTTTTTGCCCTCCAACTGTGTGGGCGAGCAGGAAAAAAGGGCTGTTAAGTTGTATGTTATAAAGCTTTCAAAGGAGAGGATTAATGCAGGGGACATTATTCACTGCACAGCTTTTATAGACCACTGCCTGTAGCTTCTATAGAGTGACTTCTAACCCTTTCTTTTTTCTCCTCAGTTTTATCTTCGACCCTGTGCGAGATGGCCACCATTAGGGCAGAGCTACTCGCATACTTCACTCATGTCCTCCTGGGAGATTCCCTGGCTGCCGAGTACCTCATTCTGCATCTCATTTCTAACGTGTATGTGTCAAATACAAGCCCAGTCTGTGTAAAAACCAACCAGCAAAGGAGTGCTGTCATTTTACAGTTTTGATGTCCTTGTAGGTACACAAGGCGAGATATTCTCCCACTGGGCAAATTCACACTGAACCTGAGTGGCTGTCCTACAGTTGCCTCATACACTGAACGCCTCTACCAGATCATCCAGCAGCTTGTTCCTTCTGTGAGTGGACTGTCACTCTGACTTACTGCCAATGACATCACAGTTAGCTACCTGATTTTGCTTCATATTAGAGCTGTCAGTGTTAACGTGTTAATCAAGATTAATTGCTGACCACAACACGTTATTTATTTTCATTAATTGCTGCAGCATCTTGCAAACACCGTTCACATGCAACAAAAAAAAAGTGCGATAATACAGTGTGATTTAGGAAAAGAATGCAGGCCAATCTCTCATTCAGGAAGTGAAATTAAAAAACAAATGAAGCCGCAGCTTTACTGAGAGATGGTGAGAGATAATTCTGCTGCTTCTCTGTCATAGATACACTCGGTGTTCATTATTTTAGAACTTTTTTGCATGTTAATGCTGCAGCCTGGTTCATTCACGCCACCTGTATGAAATAGAGAAGGCAACCAAGTGAAAACTCCTACAAAGTGCAAATTTCACTTATTTTACTTTGAAATTATCAAGTATCTTTCTTTGCATTATTTCATTTAGAATATACATGAGAAAAAGTTGCCCTACATTGTTAACATGGACTTAAAAACTGTGATAAATGATGTGATGAAATGCCATGAATTGTGATTATTTATTGCATTTACATGTATGTAAATTATTTGACATCCCTAGTTAAAATGTTTTCCCTGTCCGTGCAGTCGTACTACCTGGGCATGAGCCTTCAAAACATGAACCAGATGCGGTTGGTGCCTAAGAAGGACTATGTGGCTAACCGCCTAGTGAGTGGAGCCTTGCAGCTGGCCAGAAACACTTCTCTCTTCCTGGATGAAACCAAGCTGGAGCAGGGACAGCTGGACACAACAGGTGACAATTCTAAAAACCACAACACCGAGAAGACAATCTCTGTAGTTAGTGGCCTTGCTGCATCAACACTGTCAGCACAAATAATTTCCAGTCCACACTAACTACATCTTGCGTCTTGTAGGTGTGCGTAACGTCACGGCCCTCGGAAACCTGATCTCGTGGCAGAAGGTTGATTATGACTTTAACTACCACCAGATGGAATTCCCCTGCAATATTAACGTGCTCATCGTGTCGGAGGGCCGCTCGCTGCTGCCGGTGAGGACAAAGAAGGATGAGGAGTGCAAAGATAGGGCAATAAAAACTCAACCCCACCCACTTCTGTCCCCTACAAAAAACAAGAACAGCCAACACCCCAAAAAACCTGACAGCAGCTCTACCCAGGCCTCTCTGGTATGGCTGGAGGGTGGGTTTGGGAGGGGGTATGTTTCCTCCAGCCTATCATGAGACTGGGCTATGTCAAACACTGGAGGTTGTTTCCAACCAGCGTCACGCTGTCATCTCAGCTGCCATTGGCTCACCGCAGCTAACCCTTCAGCCGCCGCATTTATCCCGGGTGTCACTGTTGTGAAAAGCACGAGGAATGTGCTGTGTGCTATTTCTGTGCATTGGGCTAATGGGTTGCCATGGCGGCAACTGTGTGCCACAGCAGCAATCCAGGGAGAGGCGTCAGGCCCAGCCATCTATTAGTTCATCAGTGAAGGGCTTCTGTAAACAGTCACCAGGGTCGATTAGAAGTCACAAGTGCAAGTCTGAATTCACCTTGAACAATTATTGGCTTGGATTTAGCTATTAGGTTTTGACAATATGCCTAACTAGTCGCATGCAACAGGCACGACCAACTTTTGCACAGCAACATCGAGGAGATAAAATAATGAATTCTTATGCAGTTCCTCTACATAAGATACAATATGAACTGCTTTAACTTCTTGACAAAATAGCACCTGCTGTCTTTAGGAGTTTAGATATAGGCAACTGGACTTTAGTTAAGTTAAAGACCTCTCATCCAAGAGGCTTCTTCAGGTCTGCTTATGTAAATGTACCCCAATTGCCAGTATCTTAACTCCCGATGATACAATGACTGGGTTACCTCTGTTTCTCTGGACCTCCACAGTCTGATTGTCAGGTGCACGTACAGTCTCATGTCGCCCCACCACACATGGAGGAGTATCTCAGCAGCATCCACATGCATCCACAGGCGTCATCGCAGCTGAACAAGCTCAGAATGTACCTGAGTGTGGCTCGGCTGCTAGACTACAGTATCTCTGATGAAGTGACAAAGGTGAGGCATGCTAAACATGGACAGGCCTGGTTGCCTCTGTTTTAATGAGCAGTCTTTTAGTGCTTGTACTTTTCTGGTGTCCTCAGTCAGTCGAGGATGACTTTGTAGACATGAGGAAGGACGACCCTCAGAGCATATCTGCTGAGGACCTCCACAGGATGCTCATTGTGGCAAGGTAGGCTGTGATTTACATTCTTACAAATTCCTTTGTACAAATTTCTTTGCTAATATATTCTGTGAGATTAATATCAGCCTGGAAATAGTTCTTTAAAAGTTGAATAATAAATTATGATGACAGCAATGGAAACTGACTGACTGACTCTGGCCACAGGTTGTTGTCTCTGAGTCTGGGACAGACATCTTTGTCCAGAGACACCTGGCTGAAGGCCAAACACATCGAGGCCCAGAGGAGGAGCCGAATGGAGCAACATAAGTGTGTCAATGGCAATGAGCCATGATCACGCAAATGAAGATACCTTTTTTGTTTTTTTTTTGATACTTAAAAAAACAGGTTTGTAATAAAGATGTTTTCCATATGCCACCGTTGTGTTCAGCTTTTTCTAACTAGGTTGAAAATACAGTATTTTTTTATTGGTGGAAAAAATAGTATATTAATGTATTGTTGTAAAGTAACATCTCAGTGTTGTTGGTCACAGTTTGCCTTACCTGCAGAATCTGCTGTGGGTTCATGCCAGCAGTTTTTCTGTTTGACAAAATATTCTCTTCCTAAATATGTAAATAAAAAGTTTATGCTCTAGATGATTATTTCTTAGAGTGCAGTTTCTTCTTGATTCAGTGGACATTGAGCTACACAGTTAAATTAAGGGAAAAATTAGTCTCTGAATTTCTGAGATTTTGGTTTCCAATGACTGGTGATACATTATTTTGTAATTTGCCAAAGATGTAGATGATTTACATCAGTAAAGATTTTCGGCTGAAAAAATTAATCTATCATGTTCTATATTTAGGTTTTCCCTTAATGTTTTTTGAGCTACATAGTTGCCCATCTATATACCACAATTGCATGAAGTCTTCTTGATTACTGTCTGACCAAAAATATAACCCTCATTCTCTTGTGCAATTTTTAAATCTAATGGATGTGTATTACTATAAAAAACATGAATTGTGCATTATGTAATGAAGGACCAAAAAATAAGAATAAATAGGATACTTTAATATACAATACAATCTCAGGACACTGTGGAAATTAGTGACAACTGTCAGTTGGTAAAGAGGAGAGACATGACCACAAACATTCAGATGAAATGGTGCTAATGTTAGAAAATGTGCTTTAACAGTGCAAATCACATGATAATATGTCATGGTGTGGGGTCGACCACAGACAACAAATGAGGAGATGGTTACAAAAGCACTTGATGTAAAAACAAGATGGGGGTGGGGGGGATCTCACCAAGCAAATACAGTATTACATCGAACTATGTCAGCTTTTGCATATAAAAACCAGACACCGACACTGTGGTCTGTCAGGAATGTTGAGGATCACTGTTCCTTTTTTTTTTAAGCTTGATACAGCCTGGCCAAAATAATGTGTTTCTGCTTTGAGAATTGCTCCAGTGTTTACACTCCTGAAGAAAATTTTAAAAACAAAAATAACACCTCTTACCCTCTTAACTAAAACGTTGCATCACCTATGTCACCTTAAAGCTTTGGCAGCACCACACACTATCAGCAGGTTCAATGACTATATAATCTAGCACCCACAAAGCAGCCAAGGCTAGAGTCTCACCTTACACAGTTATAATCAGATATAATATACACTTATTCCACATCTTATCTGCTGGTGTGCATGATGAATGCAGAAAAGAGGAAAATATTACACAAAATACAAACAAGACCATTTATCTTGGGATATTTCAGCTCAAAGCAAAACAGTTTATTATTTATGATAAACACTTATAAATGCAGCATTGGGATTAGGTGGTCATTAATTTTATGAATATTAATTTCATCTCAGTGGGACTAGAACATTTTCACCGAAGGGCAATCTGTAAAGTTTAACAGCTCCTAATTGAGGCAAAACCTCACTTTTAGAGGTTAGTGGAAAAAAACATCTACAGTATAACAATCTTTACAGTTTCTTAGCACATAAATATAACTGGCAGCAAAGAATCCTAAACACCAGGAGCAATGATGTTTCAGCATAAATAACAACAAACACGCACCGTCATCTCTTAAACTTGCACATTTCCATGGAGAATCCATGTGCCATGAGATGAAATATCCCAACATAAATTCGAATGATACGCAGTAACCCTGAACATGATCCTTTTTTATACAGTACACCAAATGTAACATGAAAGAATGGACTTAAAAAGGTAGATTTTGACATAAATACCTGATATACTTAATCCCACTTCAAGTCCCTGTTAAGGCAAATACAATTGCAGTTTGGGGAGTGCATAAAGCGTCAGTGTTTTATAAAGTGGGTGGGTACAAGTGCATCTATACCTACAAAACGCTACTCTCCCATCCATTTCGAACATGCAACGTCAATTACAACGCTGGCTTAGGACTCCGTTCAAACAAACCATCATGTATTAGTACATCAATTTTCAAAAAAGTTCTTTCAATACACAATCTATCAAAACTCCAGCAGTTTTCTGTGATTATCACTGACAGTACTGGGTGTTCCTTTCAAAATATAATGCTCTTCAAACCTCAACATATTAGGCTACCACCCTACCACACACAAAAAGCTCAAGGGACAGCTCTACCTCAGGGAACAGTTAAAAACATACAATACTCAATGTACATATCAACAACCATGATACTCCTACTTAGGTCTTGTGTAGTCATTATTTCGGTATAGCTTGTTAAGTTACACTTGACAACATTGAATTACATAGGATAACTACGTACAGTATGTCGCCCGGCTAGTTTCTGACAGCTATACAAAGTTTACATAGAACTATCCTTTGGGAATCACAAAAGATATTTGGTCAGATTCTACAGCAGTAACATTAATAAACTGAAGGTTGTCTTACGAGGTCTATATCACAAATGCCAACAAGTGACAACCAACTCTGTCTCTGCCAGGTATTGGCAGTTAAACATGCAGCTAATTCTTTACCTGCCATGTTCAGATTATTTGTTTATCTTACCCTCACATGCAAGCATTGTGGGTAATAAGTCATCAGATCAAGGACAGTGACATGTTTACATGCACAAAAGGTACATGTGTAGAAAAAAGTACAGAGTTTAATAGGTCTTAAAAACCCAAACTCTGTGTCCATTATTGGTATCTTAAGGTAATTATTAGGACAATATCTTAATTTGACAGGAAAATAATAATTGTAACAGCGTATGTTTTTCAATGACACATGGGAATTTTCACACATTTGCCAAATACATAAACAACTGCCGTACCTATGCCATCTTTATACTTAGTTTTGGTACTGGTACTCCCATTTACACAAATGGGTGAGAACTAAGGGAATGTTCTCTTGAGAGTAAGATAATCCCCACTTATGTTTTCTTTTTTGGTCTTTTAGGTTCACCCTCTCTAGGGGGCGCCACAATGGTTGATCCGCATATTGGATTTGGCAGACATTTTTACACTGGATTCCCTGCCAGACACAAACCTCCCATTTGTGCAGGGCATGGGACAGACACAATTTAGAGTGTCCAATCATCAATGAACAATGAGAAATGGGTACCTCAGTCCTTGGCCAGGTGGGGACTAAGCCCTGCAACCCTTCGGTCACAAGCCAAGTCCTCTTTCCACATGGCTATGGGCTGCAGTATATATTTGAAAATTCTGTACAATAGTCATTATTATGGGCCAGTTCAGATAAAGGGTAAATTTGACAGTGCATTTCTTGGCTGAATAGCAACTCAATGTGCAAGCTTTTGCTACTGCTACCATACAGAAAGTTTCAACATGTTGTACAGCTACAAGGAAAGCACTAGATCTGAATGATCCTGGTCTGGCACTGTGTAAACATTGCCTTCAGCTCACTCTCTTGGACCTCAGTGACGGTGTCTGGTTCAGGGCTCTTCTGCACCTTTGCCACAGCAAAGTTGATCCCTTGGGTGAGTCCTGCCTGGGTGAGGCTGGCCACCTGGACCATAGAGCTCTTGATCTTGGCAAAGGGGGAGACGACTCGACTGCTGTTGCTGTCTGCAGGTGAAGGGCCGAGGCTGCCCTCCATCTGTGAACCAAGACTCCTCTGTGAGCCTCCTGAGACTGCAGAGCTGGCCTTCTGTACAGGGAGGAGGTTGGAGATAGTGGACTGCACATCTAGCTGAGAAGGCCTGGGGAGCTGGGGCTTTTCCTGCTGATTCTGAAGCTCAGAGTTTAGCTGCTTGTCTGAGCTTACTGGGGTCCTGTTCTGTACAGGCACAACAGGGTTAACTGGAGGTACAGAGGCTGGTGGATGCTCTCCAAACACCTCAACAGGTTTGGTCTGTGCATCTTGGATGAACTGGTGGCAATAGGCATCAATGGGAGTACCAAAATCAATGAGAATGGCTTCTTCGGCCACTGAGGCAGCACCTGGAGACTTGTCGTCGCTGACTACAGAGGAGCTCTCCTGCACCTCGTCACAGCCAGTGACACGGATAACAGAGGGAATATTTAGCTCCACGCTACCAATGGACTGAGAGCGGCTGCCCAGTCGAGGGTTTGATGCTACGATGCCACAGCTGGGCAGCACATAGTCCACATTTTCTAAAGAACCAGAACAAGGGTGCTCTGGGTCAGAATTATAAGAATCCGAGTCATCTGACATTTCAGAGTGCTCATCACAAATGTCTTTCAAGGATCCTGTGCCAGGGTTATCTGATGTTTCCAAACTGCTGTCTGACTTCCACAGATTGACATGCATAGTTGGTTTCAGGAAATTGACTTTTACATCAGGCTTTGAGAAGTTGCCCAGCTTACCAAGTGGCTTGAATGGGCCAATGTTTACGTTTGTCTTGGTCTGTTTAACTTTCTGATTGAGAGAGGAGAATTTGTTGAGGAGGAAACTTTTGCCCTGTGCCAAACCAGAGCTTCCTTGAACCTGATCAGAGGGTTTGTTTTGGATCCCCATTATATCCTCATGAGGTCTACTCTGTCGCCTGGAACACAACACAAGTAAGGGAGAAACAGCTGATGTAACTGACTATGAATTAAAACTGTGCCATGATTGTCTTTATATTCAAAGGTCCATTTAGGAGAGTTTATTGGCTGAACTATGCATGAGTATGTCTGTACAAGTATATGATCACTTTAAAGCTCCAGTGCAGGACGTCTCATGCCCCCCCTCAGAAATTCTGAGTAATTACAAAAACTACAGGCATACCTACATGATGAATGTCTATGTGATCCCACAACGCCCCTCCCCTCCTCTTCCCAGTTGAAATAAGCTTTATCCTATCAAACCACTGAACATCCAGTTTCTTTTTTTTTTCAATTTGCAACATCACAATTTACTAGTGCTATGTAGCAGAAGTGTCTCCATCAGTCATGATGTAAAATTAATCACTTCCTGTGCTCAGTATAAGAATGTCAGGCAACTAAAGAGCACAACACTGCTGTACTAACAAACCCAGAGAAAGTCATGTGGAGCTGATAGGCTTAATCAATACTGCTTGACTGAAACAGATGTCCATTTATATCTATAAGTTATGCAAAAGAGCTTTAAATTAAAATCATTTGGTTTTCCTTGCCCTTTATTTGTACTTTAGGCAAGGGCCATGTGTTACAGAGGCTACCATCTTGCACTGCAATGTCTGCACGGCAGCCCAAATGAACAAAGCAGCCTCAGTGTGCCTGCTACACAAACTAACAAGATCTGTTGAAATCTTCAGTCTCACCATTAGATGTCGCTAAGTATTGCACACTAGACCTTAAAATCATATGAGAAAGACAGATGAATGCTATTTACAGTATTTTTACTCTGACTAGCTACTCACCTGTCAAGCCTCTTTTCAACTACAAGCAGGTCCAACCCTGTGGCCTGTTTAGTGATGCGAAGCATTTCCGCTATGCACTGCAACGTATCTGAAATATGTCACAATATACAGCAAGTCTCAATTATTGCAGTACTCTAAGAATTTGTATTTCTTAAGGCTTAGATAATTTAAAGAAATAAGTAAATATATCATCATACCTTTTCCATCATCCTCAGGATTTCGTGTGGCTGCTCTCAGTGTGTGAAAGTAGCCACTTGCCTCTTCATTTTTGTAATGCAAACGCATACAACAGAACTTTGGCTTCCCAAACAGAGTAGGCTCTGGACCTGCAAAAGAAAACACAACTTAGAACTTGGCTTTTTAACAAAGCACTTCCCTTGCATGAATAATAATTAACAAATATTATGCTGAAAGGTTACTGAGAAACTGTTATGCACACTTTTGGGAAGTGCTGTGTGAGTCAGTTGAGTACACTAAAAGAATCCTCACTTCTCCTTTGAGTCTGACTTCTTACCAATTTCAATCTTGTCCAATCCCTCTAAATCGAGGCGCTGGTATTGATTGACTTTATCTGCTTCTTCATCATAGCTATAAAAAAATAAATGCAAGTGTAAAATGATTCACAAGTGCTATGTCTGCAGAGATATTTTGGCAAATTTAAAGTCAAACCTACTATGCAATGTAGTAAGCTTTGTCAGACAGAAGCAGCAAGACATCCACATCTTTGTTGGTTGCATCAATAAGGCTGATGGGAAGTACAAGAACAGTTCCATAAAAAAGAAAACAATCTAATGAAACATTGGTCTAATTACTAACGAAGTTGCTCATCAATGACAGTTGCAATTTTAAGTAAACCCTGTGGAATTATCAACATTTATATACAAATCTTTTTAACAGTATGGTCAGAAAACAATCAGTTTTACTAGTAACAAACAAGTGCATTGAATGCACTGATACTGCCCATACTGAATATACCATTCAAACAAAACACTGGAAAAAAAAAGTGAACCCCCATCTTCTGCTAATGACATCAGCAAATGGTAACTGGAATCAGGAGCTTGCAAACATGGAGAACTGACCTCATGTCACAATTAATGAGAGCCCAACCACCATGGAACTTCTCGTCATCTGGCAGCAAAAGCTGCATGTACGTCTGGAGCAGGAGGCTGACCTGCTCCTGGACTCCTCTTTGGCTCTCTTTCTCTTTCTCCTCATGCTCCTTCTCTTTACTGAAGATTGAGTAGAGGTCCTCAGTTACTGGCAGGCCCATCATTAGGTCTGCAGAGAAGGGCAAAGGATTTGGAGAATCAAAGGAATGACAACCTCACATATATATAGCCATTATTTAAGGTTTTTTCATACCAATGACTGCTTGTCTGTAAGCGTCCCTAAAACGGTTCAGATAGTAGCGGTTGGCTGAGTTCACACCATCCTTCATTACACCAGCCAGTTTCCGCTCCCCTGTCCTGGTGAAATCTCCCTAAAATAGATGGACCAGTGTATATTAAGTTTTGACATTTACAGTGAAAGTCTAATATCAGTCAATTTCTAAAAAAAAGATCAGTTCACACTTGTTAATATCATGTGTTGACTTTTCTCAAATAGTATATAATCTGAGTTTGTGTCACAGAAGCTTTAAACTATCCTCTAAACAATTTGATTTGGTCAAAACATGATGACACACTCCGCTGTGTTTTAAGCAAAAGCTGATTTAAATGTGGAACAGTGATGTTACCTTGAGTGCTGCTGTTCCAGCATACTGTCTGCTGATGGTGTCTCCATTGTTGGCCCACATGATCTGATAAATCCTGTAGCACTTGAGAGGCAGAGGCTGCTCTGGAGGCATCACACCCAGTTTCTTCAGCTGCAGGAAGAAGTAAAATATTTAAAGTGTGCGCAGTTTTGAACTGTGCAAACACTGATGTCTCTCTTCTAATTTACAGTGAGAAGGGTCAGTACAGGTTTTTGAAAAAAGCTGCAAAGATTTGTGTTGTATAGTCAATGGCTGTCTTAGTGTGCACTCAAGAGCGAGTCTTCAGTCTTTGTTGTTGTTCAATGGCATATGAACATTAAAAAGGGACAAACATTAACTGTGTGAGTGAGCTGATGATTAAACATATCTAGATTTATTTTCTAACTACAAGGTAGAAACAAGCACTATAAACAGAAATGATCAGAATTTCAAATTGATTAGTACTCAAAATACATTAAGAATATTTGCTATGACATTGATATTTATTTATCGATACAGAAGTTATTTTGAAAAAGATTGCCTTGTTTAAAAAAACATTCTCTCCTTTACATTACAAACATTGCGACTGCCTCACCAAAGCAACACTTTTACAAGAAATAGTCTCTTTATCTATACTAGTATCTATACAATATTTTATCTATAACAGTGTATACACTCACTTGTTGTTCCATCACTACCCGAGCAATAGCAGCCTGAACCACATTGGTCCTGTCAAGACAGTCCATACAGTTAACTCTGAAGATACCCTCCTGTTTGCAGATGACTCCTGCTTGGTCCACCCTGTGAGAGAGGAACACACAAACAAGATATACTAATGGGATTAAGATATTCAAGTTGATAGTCACACATATAACAGCACACTATGGGTTTATAGTTGCTTTCTGTCTAACAAGCAGTGTCTATATTATTAGCATTTTCTTGGTGAAAAAAAGAAAAAATGGTGACATAATACTTACCAAGCCCATTTCATGTCAGTGATGATATCAGAAATTGCATCTGTCAGTATTTGCACATTCTCAAACCTCATACCCCGGCTAGGAAATAGGATTGAAGCCATAAAAGGGAAATAAATGCATTGTGGTATAAAATATTTTTTTACAAGTTCTTTCACAAAGGATTTTCACTTCTGAGTATTGTCTTACCAGTGTTCATGGAAGTCGAAAGAAACATATGTGAGGTTTGGATTGTTGTAAAGCAGCACTTGCTTTAGATAAGCGTCACCAATTAGCTTTTCTCGACCACCTTGATCTACTAAGTTAATGATGACCTGAAGAAGACAAAGACATTAAGCCTAGTGGATATCACACTCTGAGTGGCCCTTTGACCCATTTCTGCAGAAACGCACTGTGACGCTAAATCAGAGGACAGACAGTAGACAAAGGAAAAAGCACTTTTAATGGCACCTTGACAAAAAGACAAGGTTGACCCAGTCCGACTAAGGGCCTTAGCTTGTTCTCCCCATGTGTGTGTGGGGGGGGTTTCAGGGTAAACATTTTTTAATATTTTCTGACATTTTCTGGACCAAGTAACAAATTGATTAAATGAGAAAAAAATCAACAGATTAATCAATTATGAAAATAATCATTAGTTGCAGCCCTACTACTGTTACGTACATTAAAGCATTATTAAATACATATGAAAACAAATAAACTAGCTTGGAGGTATAAATTTAAAAAAATCTTGGTAGTTCTCACAGTTATTCTGACAGTAGTGATTAAAAAAAACCCACAGTGGGAGTAAATTTAAAATAAAAATAGCTCAAGACAGATGCATGAAAACATATCGAAGATTGCACTTGGGGAGGAATGTGACTCACCTGCTTCTTGTAGAGTTTAAGCTGTTCTTCAAAGTGAGCAGCAAAGTAAGACATGGTCTCCTTCTCTCCTGAATCATTAGGGAAAAAAATGTAAATAATTTCATTCAATTGAAGTGTCATCTTCCATGTCAGGAAACATAAAGCAAATCAAACTTGTTAATTTACATCAAGAAACAGCAAAATCTTCAAATCCCAAGTAACAAAATACAAATAGGTAGCATAAGGACCAATAACAGGATAATTTTATTTGGCTGATATAGTATATATAATATACTATACTATATACTATAATATATAAGTAATAGGACTGTTACATAAAACCCAAAGAGCCTGTTAAGTATAACTTAAAGATGTGAAGTACACAGCATACTATACTCAAACAGAGCATGTGAAACACACTCTGTTAAGGCTGTATGGAAGATAATGCAACTCCACTGACCTTTTTCTAAGCGTGGCCGGGGATTGTAACGATATCCTGCCTGACTCCAGAAGACAGGCACAGAGCCACGAGTCTGCACAAAAGACAGTGTGTGACTGTGCACATGGATGAGCTGCTCCGTCTCCACATAGTTAGCCACGTGGCCTTCTGTATCCACCCCTCTACGTTTGTACCGCATCCCTTTCGGCAAAGAGAAAGCATCAACAACCAAGTTATTTATATCACAGATGAGGACATGATTTTTGACCAAGTACTCAGAGCTTTTTGAAAGAAGCGAAAAAAGTCATATTTGTATCAAAAGTAGGATGGGAATCAATCCTAATCACAAAAAAATTACAGCTCAAGCCTTCTTCTAGGCCAAGACGTTCTACCTGCACGGTGACGACTACGTCTTGAGATCAGAGCCACAGTGAAGCGAGGATGGATATCATCAACGCAGGTCACCTCCTGGGGTGGAGTCTCAGGACTGCTCCTCTCCTCATCTGATGTCTCATTATAGTTCACCACCAGTTCCTCCACTTGCACAAACCCCTGGATAACTGGTATCACCCAGTGGTCAATGTCGGGGACCTGGAGCAGTCCAAATTTAAAAAAGAAACCAGTAGACAAAAGAAAATCCTGTTTGCCACACAGATAAGAAAGGCACTCTACATCCAAGTAGTCAAAGCAGATAATCCTCAATAAGTGACAGTATTTTCATATGCAGCTGACAAAGCTCTGTTAATTATCTGAACATCTAACTGTCACATTTACTTTACTTGCTATGCTCTTTCAGCTGACATTTAAAATGATATGACTGTCAGTATCTCTCAAAGAATCAGTCTGGGCTTTTATTCAAATCTTATTCTTATATTGTTGTTTATTCAAAACAAGAGTAAGGAGTACAAGTCTGTATTTCTATGTGTGGAAAATGCAATTACCTGAATGTCAATGATGTCCTGGATCATGTATTTATTCCAAAAGAAACGATCATCCACCTTTGACAGAGATGAAAATAGTACAGTCAAATATGTTATCTTACAATCTACATGTGAATGTAACAAGAACTCAACATTATGTACAAGTTTATTTACAAACCTGTTTCCATAGGGGTAAGCTGTTCTTTTCCAAGTCTCCTTGACGCTGTACGCTGTTAGTCAGGTCATAGGTCAAGCTATAGTAAAAGGAGTCGGAGTCCATGAATATCTTGTACAGCTCATCCAGCAGTCGCCTCTCCAATCGCTCCTTCTCTTTGTTTTCTTTGACCTGAAAAACAGGGGAATACTGGGTTGACAAAGCGAAGGGAAACAAAAGCTGTTGAAGCTCAAAACCTTTAAAACTAAAAACATTTGGAAACAGTATGTGGTTTTAGATGTGAGAGAAAACACTTTATTTTGTGCACAATACAAAATACCTTTTTTTTGATGGGCACAGCCACATTAGATTTGATCTGACTTAAAGTTTTCATTAAAAACTTTGACTCATCGGGAGACTGGGCCAGTTTCTCTGCTTTGTCGATTCCAAAGTGATGCTTCTTGCACAGCTGAAAAGAAAATATTGTATTACATTAATGAAAATACACACATATTATCAACATGATAATGATAATTTAAATAAAAATACATTTTTGTTCTATCCACTACACACAGCACAGCAAGAAAAACAAAATACAGCTTATCTATACAGTTCTCCTCATCTTCAGTAAATACTCACAGCTACACTGGTCTACAGGAGTTCTAGACACAAAAGAGCTGGACTGATCACTCTGCAGTACAAGGATAATATATGACAGGATGGGATCCAAGCCTATTACAGAGCAACCATCCACTGTGACTACTCACTTGAAAATATTCTGTCTCACCATCCATGATTCCTGAAACACCAACATCTTAGCCAACAGTCAACATCCTCTGAGACCTATAATAGCAGTTTTGTGCCTGCATTTCATTTTCACTCTAAATATGATTAATCTTTTAATTAAAAACATCTACCTCTCTTTCTGTATCTCAGTCATCTTCAGAATGAATCATAAAAGACACGTTAGGTGTAATGACTGTCAAGCTGAGTGAGTACATTAAAAAAAGCAACTCCTTATTGATGTTTAACACATCCCATCTACAGTGTAATATGTGCACACCTCCAGTTCAAGCTCCTGGGTTTCTTCATCAGACAGAGGAATGACAGCTATCTTGGTGATCTTGTAGACTTTGTGGTTGCCTGGTAAATGGCCCACCAGAGCTTTCTGGCGGATTAATACAAGACAGAGAGGAAGATCTGCCAGGATGAGAAAAAAAGAATGGGGGAGCTGAATTATGGGTGCAGAATTCCTCACATTCTAAAAGGTGTGAAGAAAGCAGCTGCACACAAGCCATTATGGATTTTTTTTTCTTTACATAAGGCCACACAAGGCATCTAGTACATACATTTTTAATCATGTTAATCCATCTGATTAGCAAAAGTTTTATTCAGTTACTACTTGTGAAGGGTTATTATTTCAAACATTCTCCCCGCAGGACTACAAGAACAAACAAAACCAGACCATCAGCCCACTCCAGTTCATGAATATATGAGTATGCAAATGTTTTCACACCTTTCAGTATGATGAAAAAACATACAAAATACAGGCTGATTTGGTAACTCAAATGTCCAGTGCACACAGATGGAAATAACAAGAATGTGTCCATTTAAAGGTTTCTCATTCTCCACTTACCTGTGTGAAGCTGTATCTTTCCAATGACTCCTTCCACCAAACCCAAACACACTGGATTCCATGCTAACAGCAGGTCTGTGGCTGTAATACAAATATGTAGATGACACATAACCAATCAGCAAAATAAAATATACTGACATCCACATAAGCAAGGATTAATTATTACTTGTAGTCTGTAAAATTCCGTTATTAACAACAAATGGCAGGAACTGACTAGACCTGAACCAGTGACATCTGTAAATTTTATGGAAGAAGGTGTCATTTTACACACACAAAGCCAAGTTTATAGACATTAATGACTCAGAATGAGTGACTGGAAGGGAAACTGTAATGTTTGAGAGACGGATTAAAAAACATGACAGAGAAAACCGGAAAATGTGGAGGTGTGGATGAGGCTGGCGAACAGCATCTGTTGCCAATGTTTCTTCCTGTCCCACTTGCCAGGGAAGTTTGTGTACAAGCGAACGTGAAAGACGGTGATTGTTATGGCCATAGCAGAAGGATCTCACAGAAAAAAATGAAAACCACTACTTGACTCAGGATAAGAAATACCATGGAAATACATCCCTGTGTTCTTAAGGGAGAAGCGGAAACCCAGTGAGGAGTGGAAACCCTTTTCCAATTAAATAATGAAACAGTGGTGCAACTAAAAACCTGTTCAGGATGGCTGCACAGGCATACAACATCAAGTGACACAGAGGATAACACGCACAGCCTTTTGCAGTGTCCAATCAAAGTGTCCCTTTGGTTTAGCAGTTCTTCCAATTCATGTGGAGATGTGTAATCTCCACATGAATTGGAAGCTATTTTCCAGCTATTTTGTTAATTAGAGAAGTATGACCATTTCTTTGTCACAACTTTGAACAGCACTGGTACTTAACTAATGAAATCTTGCCAAAATCTAATGCCAAGTTCTGCTTTACAAACTTCAGTAGCAAAAAATTTTGGTTTGAACATGTATTTATTGTTTCCTGAATCCTGTAAAATGTCAGCTTTTCACACTATAGTTAGACATTAGACAATATATATTTCTGTCAAATGACTAAATGTGATGCATGATGTCATTGCAATAATTGAAAAAAAATACACTTTAACTTAGTCCTATAAACAGATGAAGCTTTCTGTCTTCACATTTCACATGCTCAATTAAAAAATTATCAGGTCAAGATAAATCATGAGGTCCTGGAATGACTGTAAAGATGCAGGCTTTCCAATGTGGTACATCAAAAAAAAAAAAAAAAAAAAAAAAAAAAAAAAAAAAAGACTGTATATTAGCAAGATGGACTATTTTCATGTCAACTCGTGTGAAATATTAAGTAGTTAACCATTTCCTCCATTCATAATTATCCAGATTATAAAAATTGACCACAATCTGACTCTGACTGATTGTTTTTTAATCACAATAAAATTATAAAGTGCACCATCACTAGCTGCATTCATAGAAATGGTACATATGTTAAGCTGTCTTAAGTGTAATGTGGTATGTAAGATGATTTTATGATATTTTAACTATGTGCATAGAGTTGAACTGATTAATCTTTGATTTAACGACTGATAATCACTGTGTATATTTGTAATCAAATAATAGCTTTGAATGATTTTAATAATAACAGACCGGAAGAGTCAAATGCACATCTCAGTAAGTAACATAAGAAGTTTGAGTGTTGGGGTGTTGGCGCTGCTGGCATGAAAGCTAGCACGATGATTTCAAGACATAGGAATGACACATGAAGTAATTCCTATCTCACTGTGACCAAAAGAGCTGTGTTTGTTCAATGGGCCTGGGTCATTCAAAGCGGTCAGTTTATAATGGTGACTATGTTTTACACCGGTGAACGAGTGACAGTTTGGGGGGGGGGCACTGAGGTGTTTCTAACGTCAGCATAAGCATAACAATGTCTGACAAAGCGAGACAAGACAGAAAACACATTCGTGTATTTCCACTGAAACGACAATGAAGTGGAGAAAGCTGTCGTGTAACACACATACCCGGTCTGACTGTCATGGTCCCATCTTTTCGACTGCACCATAGAGCCCGATCCCCGCTCTGGAGAATGTAATCGTCTTTGGCCTGAAACAGCTCCATTTTAGTCTCTTTTTACGTGACAGTGAAACAAACAAACGCGTGTCTGGCGTGGCAGCCAGGTGTGGGTTATAGTCCACGTCCACGTCCACGTCTTGACGGTTAGTTGTAGCTGGCCACGGCTGCTTCTTTCCCCCCGACGAGTGCTCAGCTGCGGTAGCTAGCTACCTAGCGAGCAGCTAGCAGCACCAGCTAATTGCTTGTCTGTTTTGTTTATTCCACATCTATGTGTGATGGTAATTGAATTTCCTTCTAACTGAGAGGCCTCCCTACATGCCTACACGCATGTCGGACACAGAGGCGGCAAACACACATGGATGAGAGAGAAAGTATCCCACACAGCAGATGTTCAGGGTGAGTGTGTGTGTGTGTCCTAACTGACGGGCAGTTTCCTGCTCCAAACAATGACACGTGACCTGTGACTGCTGAACATCGTCATCACCCCACAGGTAAACTGGAATCGTGCCCAATTACTATATGATGTTCATATGTGTTGTATACGTAATATGTAACTTATTTCATAACTTTTACATTGTTTTTGTAAAAGTCACAAAGTGGCATAATCTGGAGAGTGATTTTTACCCTATTTTATTACCTGAATGCATCATTTATGTTGAAATGATTTGATATCCACTCACTGGCCACTTTTTGGGTACACTTTTTTAAGTACACCTCCTCAACTGCACTTTAATAAGTATTAAGTATTAATACTCTAATACTATTAGATATACACGTTAAAGTCAGTGGCGTGTATAGACATTCGAAAGGGAGGGGGGCAAAAATTAAAAGGGCACCTACTGCACACCAGTAAGGGCAGGCACCACTAGTATATAATTTCTCTCACACACCTTTGTATACCTATACAGGGACACCCTTTATGGTGCAGCATCACATTTTTTTAAAAATAAAAATGTATAAACTTAATATTAAATACATGAAACACATAAGCAAAAAACTAAATTGTAAAAACTTTTGGTCTCTCTGGACCAACCTGCCTCAGGATGTTTGTTCAGCAATCGCATTAAATCCTTTTGAATTTTACCTATTATTTTATGTTATTGGTCTTGAAGTTTTATGGCAATTGGCTCACAAAATGTTGCATTGCTGCCTTTCTTTTTTGTTTACCTCACAAAACTTTAATTCTGTAATGTTTCTATCATGCTTTCTCTTCTTTGAGGTTTAATGGCACCTTTGTTTTCCTGCATTCTTTATTGTATCATTACACGTCGTCACTGTCTCCTCTGAAAGTTCAGTGTGCTTTTTTGTTTGCTTTTGGTCTAATGTGACCTTAATGTAAATACTGTATATGTGGGTGTGCAATGGTTTGTCAAGCTCCAAATTAGAAATTTCATGTTTACACTCTGAACTTTAGAAAATTGTTTGAAAATAATGAAATGAAAATAATTTTTGCAGCCCTGAAAATGAATAAGTATCTCAGATCTTTGCAGAATAAGCAGACAATAGAGCACTCCCAGCGTCCTAATTTTGATAGTCATGACAAACACTGTATACAAACCAATCTTAAATTATGCATAAATTATGAACAACCCAAATATTAGGCAAATGTCATCCATGTCAAATACAATTTATTATCAATTGTACCAATAAAATTGACTTGCTTTCAACAACACAACAGCCTGCAACACATACAATTATCATCTCTAAGCCACAATCCATAATTGGTAAAGTTGTGTTGGGCAGTGACACTAAGTATCTCTCTTATGATACACTACTTAGCAGGGAAACAAGAAAATAATTTTAAATGTAAGTTTTCTTCCTCTCTTAATAACTGGACATTTTCTCACAGTTGATATTTATAAGGCTTAAGGTAATTTCTGTTTTAGTGTTATTACAGATTGTGGCTTTGGTAGCTATACAAAGACAGTGTGACAATCTTCAGCTCCTAACTAGCAGTAGTGCTGATTGTCTAAAATCTCAAGTAAGACACACCATCTCACCTCTGTTTTTCATTATACATTCATAAATGTACCAAAATACTATATGTTATATAAATACAGATATATTGTTTTGGAATAACAAGTGAACCAATGCACATACAAACACACAAACACATCAATCAAAACTTGTGTAGCAGTTATAGTTCAATTGAAGTGCTGCTGTAATTTCAATGATGGCCAAGTGCAAATATGGTAAAATCAGTAATGCGCCAAAAAAGCAGCATCTAACAAACATATTCACTATGTGTTCTGTGACCAAGCAGCTCAAACATGGCCATGTGGCCACAAAAAGGAAAATGCTTTTCTGCAGTCAGTTCTGCCTTGAGGCCCCAGTGTTTGCACTCATGACCTAACTGACCTGGAGGATTAAGAAAAGCTCCATACAATATTTAAATGAGACAAAAGGCAACTCCACATAACATTTCTTAAGAAAATACTTCTAGTTCTCTTCCGATTATTGATAAAGGCCTCTTATTCAAACTTCAATTCGAACTAGAAATTTTTGTCAACACATTGATCATGACAACTGTCTTAATTTGATCATATTGGCACCACATAGAAGGCAACAACATCAGCTTGAAAATGATTGCACTGAGTTACCATCTTTTATGTGCTGAATGGCAGGAAATACCAACACTGTTGATGCATGCAACTTCTACAAATGCAGCAGACAGAGGAGGTGCAGATTTAGCCAGAGAACACTTGTTCACAAGCAAATATGTGAACAGCTGGCCATCTTCCTCTCCTTTTGATTATGAAGTGTGAAGTCCTTATTATGATATCTCCTTTGCAATCTCGGCACTCTCCTTGGTTATCATGCTGGGTTCTCCTTTCTGTATCAGGTTCTCACCCTCCATAGTGGTGTCACAGTCAGGCTTGGCTGGCTGCTCCTCCAGTTGCTCCAGTTCTTCCAGTATGGTCTGAACACGACGGACTCCATCCCTCCTCGCCTGCCGTACATCTGCACGACCCTCTGGGTCAACTGAGTCCAGTGCTAAGAGCTCTTTGGTCAGCAGTTCCTCAAGTAACAAGTACTTCTTATCGTTCTTCTTCCCATCAAAGCACTTCACCTCCTGCTCCAGTTTAGCGACCCGTTCGACTATCTGCCTTACCTTAGTCAAGCCTGGGTGACTTGGACACTGAGCAGCCTGTTCATATTCTACCTTTACAGGTGCTACCTCTGGGGGAACAGTTGTGATGTCATGAGCTTCTGATGTTGGAGGTATTTGAACTGTAATATCAGCCATGTGTTGCTGTGGTTGCTCTGGTTTCTGGGGCTGCTGGTACTGTTGCGGTGCCTGCAGTGACTGTTCAGGCTGCTGAGGCTGTGAAGGTGTCTGAGATGGTGTCTGGGGGAACTGTTGAGGTTGCTGCAACTGCTGAGGTTGCTGGAACTGCTGTTGCTGAGGTGGAAGCTGTTGTAAGTGTTGAGGTTGCTGAGGCTTTTGGACCTCGGCTTCTGTGTGCAGTGGCTGGGGGAGCTGTGTGTTCTCATGTTTCTGCTGTGTGCTTTGTTGTTCCTGCTCCATTTTCTGGGTAGGGTCTCTTGTGATGACCTGCTGCTGAGCCTTTGGAGTTAAAAATAAGTCATTAGGATGGTATGTAACAATCTAAGCCAACATATATGGGATATAATAAAACCAAACATCGATGATCATCGAGAAAAATCCAAGTGAAAACAAGCAAAAGTTAAATCACCTGTGGTCTTTCTCCAAGCACTTGTGTTATGATAGGTGAATGACTTCTAATATGAGGTGGTAGATGAATAGAAGCAGCATCACGATGCTGGGGAAGCAATATCGGAGAAGCCCTTTCCCGGGGAGTCTGCATTGCAGCAGAGTAGCCAGGCCACTCGTCCGTCTGAAGTCGATGAAAGGGCTGCTCTGAGAAGGGGTCACGTTGAGAGTAGACAGAGGGATTTAACTGAGCCTGTGTTTGTGCTGAACCCCCTCCACCCTCATGGATCACTGGGATAGGGATGTAACCTGCTTGAAGACCAGTACTGCTGGGCCGTGAGGGTTGGTGATGCGGGGTAGTGTACAGCTTGGGGGAAAAAAAATTGACAATGTACAGTCATTATTTTTGTCATTTGTTTCCAGTTTAAAAACTCTAAATGCAGAATACTGTGTTTCTATATTATTGTTTCCATTAAAAACCTGTCAAGCTCTACCTCTGCCGTTTGTGAAACAGGTGAGCCGACTTTCCCAGTATCAGTAGAACAACTGTCAGAAGGTCCATGTAAGGGTGATCGGGGCCTGCAGTGGAGCCCTGATGTTGGGGAAGGTGTTTGTCCTTCCGTCCGGATATTCTGTGCAGTGGTTGGCTGGATGTAGGAATAACATGGATGCTGTTGTTGCCTCAGTTCTGCCCCCTCATGGAAGACTGGGATGGGAACATAACCAGGGCGAAGGATGGGGTGCTTCATCTCCCTCACAAAAGTCTTCTGTGTTTCCATAGGGCTTGGTTCTGGTGGTATGTTAGGACCATTTGCAGACACGTCTCTTACCTGAAACACAGTCACTTGTGTATTGACACAATTTTCAAATTGCTTTCCTTGAAATCAACGACCTTGACCCATAGCTTTCTTCTCCTCCTATCGTAACAATTAAATCTTTAAGATTTTAGATGAAACACAAGCACTTTAAATAAATACTTGTAATCAGTATAAATCATGAGGTCCAGGAATGTCTAAATAGATTCAGACTCTCTCTTGTGGCATTTCACAGTAAATGACTAGAATGATATCTTGGCAAGCTAGACAGTGTTTTCAAGTCATTCACATGTTATTGCAATGGCAGTTTTAATAGTTATATCAATAGTATTATTAATATATTATTAATAGTTTAATGGTGATGAATGACAATATTATTCTTTGTCCCATCCCTAATGCAGTTGTTCTCAACGTTTTCAAGTCACTATTCATGAAGGGAGCTCTCATAGCAAACCGCTCTTCCTCTATGCCTTTTCCCACTTTGTAGTGATAACTGTAGATAATAATTATTTATTTGAAAAAGCGGTTTTGTTTTTTTTTGCTCTATTACAGCTGACAGCTCAGTAGGCAGGTTGGTTCATTGGTGACACCTGATGCACAGCTCTGGTCAGATCAGCTGTAAAGCTGAGTTGTCAGATATTTCTCTGCACTACAGTCTCCAAGATTATTCCGTTTAGGATTTAAATGTGTTCAATTTTGACCTATGAATGAATCGTTTTTCATCTCTTAATGTTTGCCCTGTGATGGACTGGCAACCTGTCCAGGGTCTCCTCCGCCTTTCAGCTGTCAGCTGAGATTGGTAACAACTATATCTACGTATCCTGCGACCCTCATGTGGAGGATAAAGTGGAAGAAACTGAATGAATGCCTGTGAAAACATGCAGTGACCATGGATAAATCTGTGCGTCAGAGAAACTTAGTACAACTTTTAGATTTGTACAGTAAAGGAAAAAGAAAATCAGAACAGCTACAGCCTTTCTCAAGTTATGTATAGACTTCAAAAAGACGAGCTGATATGTGCCTTTTAATTAGGTGTGGGATTATCAGGAGGGACTTGATTCTTGTTGGTCTTGAGCAACCCACTTTCAAGAAGCTATTTCTCCATGATGTTGTAGAAGCTGTGCACTTAGCCAATTTCGCTAGTGTTTTATTTTGTCCTAGCACCAACTTATACGCACACAAACTTTCGCTCTCACAAACAAACTTAATAAATCCATCCTACAGTAGATCTTGTCACTGCTACGGACAAGCCATATAAACATACTTTTGGGTAATATATTTAATTTCTGCCAATTAATCTTCCAAAAATGCTACATACCAAACAATTCTATTAAATTCTGAGGATGTTTCATTTTTTTCTCCACAATCATCTGGGAACCACCCTTAACTGATCCTACTATGAGAATCACTAGTGTAAATCAAACATCAATTGTGATAATACAGGGAATATAAATAACATAACGTTCCTGGATTTTAGACATGAGAATTTAGCTTTGTTTAATTTTATTTATTTATTTTACTATTAGTTGTATAGTTTTCACAGCTTGGAGAGGTACAAGCAACAGGTCAACTGATAGTTCGGCTCTGTGGCAATGACATACTGTATCGAAAAAGTAAGTATGGCATTTAAACAAAGCCACAGAACTGTGCGAAGTTATGAAATAGCTGTGAACGACCCTTTGCCCTCTGCCATTTGAGTCCACTGCACGCGGCCAGCAAACCACTGCACCAATTTTATCCCCCGACAGCTGTGTCTTTCTAGCAGATTCGCCGGGACACTAACTTTGGACCACGGTGTCTGTCTCTGAGACGAAAGATTACCAACTGGCAGCTCGTGTGAGGCTCAGTTCAGCCGCTCACACGGGTGGGTTTTCTCCGCAGACCCGTCTCTCTCTTTTGTGTCAAAGCAGGGCAGACAGCACAGGCGGCGTGAACCGCACCAGCTCCGATCCTTGTAAGGAAAAAGTTTAATATGAGCCGACGTCGCAGTGTTTTCCCCCCCACCGTGAAAGCCATGTTATCGAAAACACTGGAAGCTCAACATACGTAGCCTTTACACGCCGCAGACTGAGTCATCGAGTAATAATAGTATGAGATCATGACACCCGGGAACATAACGTGGTGGTCGATCACTCGTTATAATGGGCTTATGAGCTGTCTGTGAGGGGGGGGTGGCGGTGTCATACACCAGGCCTACAGTCAACAAGACAAATATACAACAGTGATGTAGCACTGTTGCACAGCCTGACACGCCACGCACCAAGAATACATGTCAAGAGTTGTACAGCCGTTAGTCGTTCACGTCGACAAATCAACTTTATCCCGCGGGTTTTTATTGATTTATTTACCTTTTTTGAGTCATGTCTCGGGTCATTCCAGGTTGTCGTGCGGTTGTTGTGATCAACGAAGAAGGGCCATCCCGTGTGAGGGTCAATTTTTACTTCCCAGCCGAGGGGCAGAGGCTCGCTGTCATTATTTGCCATCGTCAGTGTCGGCGACTGTGTCTTCATAACGTTCATGTTGCGGCTAGCTGTCGAGTACTGAGACATTTTATATGGGCGACGGACGCTTTAAAGGTTTAAGTGACGTGGTGAAGTGGGCTGGAAGTTTCTCGAAATAGAGCGAACAGTGACCGCCCAAGGTTTGGAGTGGGGGCGGATGGAGCTCGCTGCGGCCGCGGTGTGAATTCTCCGAGTCGTTATGTCGCCGACCAAACCTTCGACACACACGTTCCGAACCTCTGTCGAGTCCGACTCAGTATTACAAGTCCGAACTATCAAGACTGGATCTGAATCAACCATGATGGGCTCCAGCGCTCTGAAAATAAATAAACAAATGACACTGTAACTTCCAACCATCCAAATTAGTTGAGCATATAAAAACTTAATATATATATATATATATTATATACTATACTTAATATATATATATAAATTAAAAATAGTTTCACATGGGCTCCACTGTGCCAATAATATAATATAATATAATATAATATAATATAATATAATATAATATAATATAATATAATATAATATAATATCTTTAAATCTGCAAAAAAGTTTTATCAACTAAAAAAATCTGAGACCATGTCCCCAACTTCCAAATCCTATTTGCTTAATTCCAAGTCGAGTCTCTTTCTTACTTTTAAGTTTACCAACATTGGTGTAAATACAGTTAACAGTGAAACTATCTCCCATTTGTTCTTTATTATCCTACATACAAAACATCTGTATTCACAAGCAGCAATCCTTAGGAATCATTCCCTTGTTTCTCACCTTTCCCCTAGAAATTCTATCTATAATTAATTTACTATAAGACAACAATTTACTCCCCAACTCCCCAATAAATCAATGCATGCCACTTTTTTTTCTGAATTCTTTCTTATGCATAAATGTAGGATGTTTTTAAGTGGGTTTATTTTTTTAAACAACTTTTATTCATACCACAATTCCATGATGTCCATTTATCTTCTGTTGATATTGTTGTACCTGTTACTTTGTGTAGTTTGTTCATTTAAAAAGAAGAAAATTGCTTTAGAGCAAGCTCTTGAATGCACACCAGACTGATTTCTGTGGGATATTACCGACAAGGGAATCCTAGATCCCCGACAAGATCCCCCAGAGAGATGCACTCAGACTCCCACATGACAAATCTTGTCCAAGGGAACCCAGTCTGATTTTGCTATGGTTTTTGGTGCACAATTATGTAACAGTCAATGGTGCCAAGATAATAGTGTAGGCAGGGTGACACTTCAAATGACAGAGTTTAATCACAGGAGTGCTCCAATCCAGCCTCAAAATACAGGGGGATGTTTCCTGATTTGGCTGGTCACAGTATGAAGCCATCACATGTATTGTTTGAAATGCTCACATTTTTTATTTGATGCTTGAACACCTAAATGCGAAGAAACATAAATATCAAAACCTACCATATATTGCATAGTGTAGAGCCTGATAGGAATATTATTTTTAATTTATTCAAGTGTGTGTTGTATTATTTTTGTATTTTATTTATTTATTTATTTATTTATTTTTTGTTTGGTCCAGTCCGCCCCACATTGTTCAGTTGTACACATTAACAAACAATGATGTATTTAGTCATTGCAAACACTAGCACAGTCATACATGTTAATTAGACTCCTCCTTCAGTGATGATGCTGATGTTTCCGGAATGTTCTTACATGTTTCCAGAACATTAACTCACTGGGACTTCAGGGGCATCTCTGGCTTTTGCAGACCACAATTGTTGGTACTATCTGGTATAATCACAAATTATCTGTCCTGCCTTCACCCCTTTCAGGTGACCTCTAATGAAGTAAAAGTCCTCACTTCTTTAACGCCAGTTAGAGCCATTGTTGATACGAAAAGCGATTAAAAGGAAGCCTTCGGAATTTTTGATCAAAACTTATCAACACTAAGTAATGGTACAGAAGTGTAAACGTACAGTACATAAATAACTAGAAAGCACTCGGAGAGTGCAGACCTCCGCCAAGCAATGATAAGATGGCGATCCGGATTGCACACCTTTCCTGAAAATTTCATCAAAATCCGTCTATAGTTATTCTGCTCACAGGCAGCCAAACCAAACCAACGCTGGCAAAACATAACCTCCTTGACGGAGGTCATAGATATCTGTCAAAATGTATGTAAAACTATTCAATAAAACATTTGAAACGGTCTGTCCTTGGCGCCCCCTAGTGCTAGTTTCAAAAACACATCATGGCATACAGCAATATGTGTATACATACTGTCTCAGACGTATAAATGTGCATTTGTGCAGTTGTGAACATCTTACTCCGTTCAATACATTTTATTATTACGTTGTATTATTTTATTATTATTGTTGTTGTTATTTATTTAGTAATCTCTTTGACTGTGCATACCACGTTTTAATTTCTGTGCATATTTCCATGTTTACTATTTTACATCTTTACTTATTTCACTGCCTGCGTAGCTTCCGTAACATAACACCATATATTTACCGCATTTTAAAGATAAAAGTTGTATTAAGTTAATGTTTTAATAATTTATAAATAGATGAACAGTATGAGTAAATCAGCTATTAGGTTCTCCTTCTGGTTTAGTATCCTTTTGATTGATCAGTTGTTGTTTTGAGTGATTGTCATAATTTATTTTTGCCGTTCTCCGACAATAAAGCGTGAAAAAAATCAGACAAATAATTTACACATTTGTCATGTATTTAAAACTTATTTAAATTGTGAATATTTGTAAAATAAGAAAGATGCATGGTGCATCGTGAATCAACCCCCCTGTATTCAATGGTGATTAAAACAAGCGTACTCTTTTGCGTCCCACTTCAAAATAAAAGTCTGTCAAGCCAGTAACTTCCTGGAATCGTCAGTATTGTTAAAATAAGGAGTAGTTGTGGCCTTTGTGTGTATAAATTGTTGTACAAGAAATACAATTACACTAAAAACGTGTATGAAAAATATTAATAGTAATAGGATTTTCACGCTGCCTCACCCATTCCTCACCTGGGCTCTAAGCCACGCACGCACGTTCTCTCTCCACTCGCGGCGTGACGTCACGTACGCCACCCGATTAGCTAGTTTCCAAGCAAAGTTAGCTAGTTACGAACGCCAGAATCGGCCACCGTTTTATTACTAGTTTGCAGCTGAAGTTTGTTGAACTGGTGACTGTCAGGATCGACAATGGACGACGAAAGCTACCCCAAAACACTGTACGTTATTTTAGTGTCGTGACATAGTTGTATCGTTTGCCCCGCTGTCGTCGGGAACCGGTGGCTAACTTAGCTACCCGTTGTGTTTAACAGCACAGCCGGTAAACAACATGAGCATTTGATTCGCGAAGGTCGAGCTAGTTTATCCAGTGTCATGTTTCATGAACTCATATCTGGGTTAAGCGAACATACCGTACGTCATATGACTACACTTACTCATACCGCTTTATCCGCCACATGATGGTCGCAGGGGGCTCTGGTCCCTAATTCCAGCTGACATAGGACGCAAGGCTAGAATACCCTGTCTTGCATAGGTCGTCAGTCCATAATTCATACATAATGTTCTCAAGGTTCGCTCCACAGAAACTGAATATTGCGCATGTTGATAATCGCGATGTTGATACGATTTCAATATACTGTGCAGCACATTGCCTATATATTAAAAACACGGACGCCGTGCTCCATACTTGTTTGCTGTAGTGTGAATGTTAGAGTTAGTACCTGGTGTTTTCTATTGTTTGTGTATCTTGATAATTTAGTTACTCCATATTAATTTTATTGGTACATTTATTTTTTGTTGTCATTGTTAATTTCATTATAGGCTGCATGTGCCTGATAGTATCACTGTTTGAAATAGTTACCAGTAAACTGTAACGGCTCTTAACTTAATGACCTCCTCTTTACCTCGCAGGTATGTGGGAAACCTCTCCAGGGATGTAACAGAAATTCTGATCTTGCAACTTTTCACCCAGATAGGACCTTGTAAAAGCTGTAAAATGATCACGGAGGTGAGCTGCCACAATGTTTGTTTTTGGTTGTACTTGTAAGATTTTATTTTGTTTTTTGTCCTTTGTCCTGCTATTCAAATTTTGTGGTGGACTATGTCCCGTTTCCACCTAGAAGAAGACTACAACTGTGTAACTTCTGTTAAATGTCCTCTACTTAGTTCACAGTTGTGTACAGGGTTGTGAAACCTATATTTTCACTTACTATTTCATCTCACAGTAATGTTCAAATTATTAATTAATTTATGTTCCACTCAATTATATTTTAGAAATATACTTTACTTCCTTTACCATTATGATTTTTTTTTTTATTTATGATTATTAAAATTAGTTGTTGTTTTGTACTGTTTGATTTGTATTCAATGGTCATCCATGTGATCTAATCACTTGATTAGTCTATAAAAGTACCTGTCGTGTTTGAAGCTTGATCAGGTTTGCACTTATGAAAAGGTTGAGCCGAGTCACCATGGTTGTAACTCAAAAGAAGATATTTTTATATCTTTCCACATAGAGTGGCCCAGAATAGAAGGACAGTTTGTACTAAGAATCTTGTACTTCTTCTCACAGCATACAAGCAATGATCCCTATTGCTTTGTGGAGTTCTTTGAACACAGAGATGCTGCAGCAGCCCTTGCAGCCATGAATGGGAGAAAGATATTAGGAAAGGTAGGCCATCTTAACTCTATTTTGTTGGCAGATTTCCCCTGTGATCCTTGTTCTTTAGTGTATAAAAACCTGTCTTGGATTCAGATCCTCTTTGTGAACTCTCTGCTTCCAGGAGGTCAAAGTAAATTGGGCCACCACGCCGAGCTGCCAGAAGAAAGATACATCCAGTAAGTGTTCTTACATTGAGTCACTGTCAAACATTAGACAATAGTAAATTGTTTCTTCCCATTGTTTTTTTTGTCCTAGATCACTTTCATGTATTTGTGGGTGATCTTAGTCCTGAGATTTCCACTGATGATATCAAGTCTGCATTTGCACCTTTTGGAAAAATCTCGTAAGTTATTTTTAATTTTGTATTTTTTGTTTGAAGTGCAGTAATGTTATTGCTATAATGCAAACATATTGCTTTCCTTCTTTAGACAAAGAATTTCGATAATGTCTTTGTAAGCTCATGCTGACTGATTTGCTGTCTATGGCCTTGTTTACATGCACATGGCATAAGTATTGTCAACAAAATAAAAAATGTACACATTGTGAAATATGTTTTAATTTTCTAAATTTGAAACAATGGCTGAGTTTTTTTGTACCTACTCAAAAACTGACAAGCTGCTGTCTGAACTTCTTTTGTTTTGTTTTTGGGCTAAAAACTGGCTGGGTTTACACATGTTTAACTGGTTCTGCAAATTAGTACTGTATTTACTTCGTGAAAGAATAAATTGTTAATTTGACAATTAGTCTTAAAGTGAACAGCAACGAACGGTGTTCATTTTGTTTGATTTTGAATTATTTGTCAAATTTCTACGGGATAAAGTATTAAGACACAATATCCATGCATGTAAACATGATGGACAAAGAAATTTTAAGCATGTAAAAGTTGATATTAGTATGGATATTTTTAACATACAAATTACTTTGTTTTAAAAAAAAAAAACACTTACAGATTGAAATAAAGTAATTTAAGTTATCAAAGGTTATTAAAACACATTTCCTGTAGGCCATCAAGTACGTAAGTGCAACTATTTACTCCTTGTGAATTTTTCATGGCTGAAGTGTTTGCTATAAATCCACTCTTGCTTTTCATTACACATTTATTGTGTGGTAAGTAAAGAAAAATGTAAGCCTTGTGTTGAACCTGAATAGCTTTTAGTTGTGGGTCTCAGTGAAGTAATAGCACTTTGGTTATTTTACAGAAATGCTCATAGGATTGGACAGGAGCTTGAAGGCTAACAGCAAGGAACTGTGCACTCTGGAGACACAGATGTAGTTTTTTTTCCTCTATTTATTCTATTCTTTCCACATGTCTTTAATTGTAGATGATATGTATTAACATGACTTACCCTCGATGAACAAAATCCACTCGTCAATGTATTCCTCTAAATTTCTGTTTAAATTGTCTCATTTTGAATTTCATAGTGTTGTTTGCAGCATAATCGTCCTTTTCCAAAATTACTGAAAATGTCAATTTCTCAAAATTTGCAGCTCCTCAAACTCCATACTCCATATTGGTGGTAAAGAATTGACCAGGAAAAATAAAGAAATCTGTTAACAGGCCATGTATGCCGTTTAATTCCTTTTTTTCTCTTTTCATATATTCTCTATATATTTCCTATTTGTAGGAAGAGCACCGACAGCAGATTTTAAGAATGCATGGTAATTCATATGATCTGTTCCTTTTGTGAATTTAAATCAGTAGTCTACTTTTGAGAGCATTGAACAAAAGTGGTGCTCTAGAGGCGAGGATCCATTTATGCATCTGAAATTATTTAGAATAAACTGTAGGCTGCATGTTTTTGTACTTTTTTGTTTTGTTTTTTTTTCCGAGTGTTGCTTTGAAGTTACATGTCGAGTCAGTGCTCAGTAAAAGGTCATGTTAGCTAATATATTTTATGTAGGACAGAGTAGAGGATTCACAGTTCAGTGTGTTTTGCGTGGTTCGTTTTAGTTTTAAAGAAATTAAAATTAGAAGAGCACTGATATAGTTTTAACATTTTCTTACAGGGATGCTCGTGTTGTGAAGGACATGGCGACAGGCAAATCAAAGGGGTATGGATTTGTGTCCTTCTACAACAAACTGGTAAGGCTCCGGTGCAACAGCTCAGACTGAAGGTTATTTCAATTTTTTGTTTATCATCTTATTTTACTGTGTTACAATAACTACTTTGAATCAATCATAGTTAATACTACAATCACAACAACTCTAAATAGTTTAACATTACAGTTTGTTTTCATCGTCATCTTGGATATTACTTGGTTTGAATTGATGTTGGTTACTAGAATACTTTCAGATATTCAAATCCGGTGGAATAACTGTAAATTGATTTGGATTTATAGGATGCAGACAATGCCATTGCTAATATGGGGGGACAGTGGCTGGGAGGACGCCAAATCAGGACCAATTGGGCAACACGTAAACCACCAGCTCCAAAGAGTTCCCAGGAGAGTAAGTCTTAAAGCCCACAACAACTATACACTCACACAGGGATTCACAATTAACTATTTTCGGTGATTAGATTTAGCTGACTGTCATCTTTTAGTTTACAGTTTGTGCACCTTTTACCATTCTTATTTGTACTGCATAAGCAGCTCTGACTGTAAGCTAATTAAAGGTAAAGTAAAAAGTAAACTTTCTTGGGTATTGTGAATATCAAGAGGACTGAGGAAAATACTCATATTCTGGTTTTCTAGTTCTTAGTTTTGTGTTAAATGTTTGCTTTCAATTTCAGATTCTTCAAAGCAGCTGAGGTTTGAAGATGTACTGACTCAGTCCAGTCCAAAGAACTGTACCGTTTATTGTGGCGGGATCCAGTCAGGACTATCAGGCAATTATCATCCCTCGAAATCTCTTTTTTTTTTTTTTTTTTTTCCACAACTCATTCATCAAATCCCCAAAGAATTAACCATATGAATCTGTTTGTGTTTGATTCTTTCAGAACACCTAATGCGACAGACCTTCTCACCTTTTGGTCAAATAATGGAAATCAGAGTTTTTCCGGAGAAAGGATACTCTTTCATCAGGTAGTGTCTCGGTTTATTGCAAAGTCAACACTTGACATGACTTGGCATGATTCGTTGGGCCTCTGCATGACACTTTGATGATGGACCAGTAAGATTGAAGTTTTAACTGAATTGCCCATCAGAAATGCTGTGAGTTCAACTGCACTGCTAAGCTGCTGTTTTTCTTCTCAGGTTTTCCTCCCATGACAGTGCTGCCCATGCCATTGTTTCAGTGAATGGTACTTCCATTGAAGGAAATACAGTGAAGTGCTATTGGGGCAAAGAATCACCCGATGTTGCAAAAAATCCACAGCAGGTATGGACAATGTAATTCATAGATAATTTAGTATGAAAAAATAGTACTGTATATTTTTAGATTATTTTTATTAATTTATACTAGAGGAAATAGTGATTGAGGGAAGGTAAAGGGGGAAAACATGTTACAATGGTCTCTGGTCAAACAAGAACCATGGACAGTGCAATGGTCAGTATCTTAACCCATAAGCCACAAGGATAATCTGAAACCATTAAGTCTCTAATGGTGATTCAAATCTCTTATTAATGTTCACATTGATTCAGAGGAGCCTGTCTTTTTTTTCTCTAGAAAAATTATGACACAGAAACATTACAATTGCAACATTATCATTGCACAGTTGAAAATAGATTAAAATGAATTTCCTCTGTCACTAAGGCCTTCATTTTTGGAGAATTTACTATGTATCTATGTATTTAAACGTAAAGTGGCAACTTGCTGAAGTACCTGTTGGTTTTCCTCAGGTTGAGTACAGTCAGTGGGGACAGTGGAACCAGTTCTATGGAAGTCCACAGCAGCAGTTTGGCCAATATGTGTCCAATGGTTGGCAAGTTCCCTCCTATAGCATGTACAGCCAGACGTGGAACCAGCAGGGCTTTGGAGTAGAGTAAGTCTTATTATGTTGGTAAATATAATACATTTTTTTTCTGTGACACATTGTATATCTAGTAATCTCATGTGAAGATGTTTGTAAGAAAACAAAAATTGACCTTTTCCTTCAGCCTGAGTGCATTAATTTGTTTTATGACACAGCTGATGTTTTGTAGAGTAAGTACACAGTGAACACAAGTCATAATAGTTACTTCAATTCAGTATTTGTGTAATCTTGACAGGCAGTCCCAGTCACCATCTTGGATGGGAAACTTTGGATCTCCTTCAACCCAGGCTGCAGCCCCAACTGGTCCAGTAATGTCCAACCTGGCCAACTTTAGCATGGCTGGCTATCAAACACAGTGAGATGGCCCTAACCAAAGTGTAACACCCTTTACATCCAACTGGACAGCTTTGAAGAAGGAAGACGGGGCATATTCACAGCCAATAGTTGCTCCAAAGTCGGTTAAACAGTTGTGTTTTAAAATGTTTATTTTAATTTCACTTGAGACTTGAAACAAATATATTTGATGAGAATTCAGAGTTCTGTCTTGGAAAAATGCCCCCAGCCCTCTGAAGTAAAGCCAAACAACTGATCTTTTTCTGTATTAGATGTTGAAAGACACACCAACCTTTTTGAAGTTTGCTCCGTTGAAAATCCTCCCTTTTATGAGACAATATGATCTACAGTGCAGGCAAGCTTACAGGACAGAATGTGTGATGCACTCATGATGAGCCAAACCATCAAAAGGTCTATGTAGTTCATGAAAACTGACAAATTAAAAATATAAGAAAAATTGTATTAGGAAAAAAGAAATATATACTTCACTGATTTTAATTTTTGGAGCTAGAAGCACATATAAGCCATCATGTTACTCCAGCAACTCACTGGAATATGGTTAGGATTGAAATCATTTAAAACCTCAAACTTAATAATATAAATATTGAAGTTATCAAACTATAGCAATATCTGCTTTCAGTTTGTCAATAGGTTTTGTAATATTTGAGTATTTCAAATTGATTGGTTTGTTACGGACTCTTAATATTGTTTATTTGTTGTATTTTTGTCATTTTATACAAAGGAAAAACATTAATTCAAGTCTTTTTGCAGTGATAAATACATTTTTTGTGATATAACAGAATGCAGGTCATGCACGTCTGATTAGTTATGAATTTATGCACAAGAGTGAACCAGACTGCTAAAAAATGATATGGGCTAAGCGCATACCATACCTGGTAATTTGGTTGTGTTTTGACATATTAAAAAAAAAAAAAAAGCTTTGTGAGTGATGATGTAATAAATAATTTGTACGAGCAACTGACAAAATTATTATTTTAGTGTGAGGTGGAATCTCTTGGAAAAGATTTGTGTACAAAGACAATTTCACCTACTTGGCTCTCAAAGCAAAGTTTATCATGTTGTGTATCAGAGTACTCAGTATGTTCTTTGCAGATTTTTGATAGATTTTGTTTGACACTGCAGTGTAGCCTGGTTGGACTTACTTATAATCCTGTGTCTCAACGGAAAGGCTATGTAGAACATGCTCTCTATTCAAAGAAAAAACTGAATATACAGTGCAACCCCCCCCCCCAAACTTTGTAAATGTAACTGAGTGAGAGTGCTAATTCTGGGGCTGGTTTCCTAGAGGGAATAATGAATTGCTTTAATATTTTTCTCATTTACTTCTTTTGCCAACGTCATCAATTTATAGTCATTTCTTTGAACAGCTGTGAGAATTTGTAAAGAACTTTAAGACCTAATTTGGCATCAATACCAGCCCCTCACTCCTCTGCATCAGGTTTTACATCATCATACATTTTATTCACCCCTTTGTGTCCAACTGTCCACACCTATACTATAAACTGGGGTTCTTTTATTTTATATTAATTCCACTGAGTGGAAACAGTGGAAGTTTTCCTAAATATATCATTTATTTTTCTGGGGAAAGGGTAGTTTTGCTGCCCTCTTGTGCATTTTCTCATTATTTTGCTAGGTAAACTATTTTAAACATCACTGACAAATAATGGGAAGAGGATTTCTCAAAGTTCTCCTGCTATTTGGATTTTATTTGCATATGTGCCATTCTTTACAGTGTACCACACACATTGTAATGTCACCCTTTTCCTGTTGTAAAAGCCAAAATTCTTGATAATGTTTTTGTTATTTAATTTTAATTGGGGGTGTTCATTTAACAACATGGGATCATGTTGGCTGAGAGTGTAAATATAAAGTGTGAATACAAACAACAAATAATGTACATATTGTAGGTTGAAAATTGAATGAAATAAAATGCCATCATGAACTTTCACTAATATAATTTACGCATAAGCCTTGATTGGTGTTATTTACATGGCCCTCAACCAAATTTATTTTCCCATTTTAGAGTTTATGCCATTCTCTAAATGTAGAAGGAGGTAGATGACGTTTCAGCTTGAACTGCAGGCTTCTTGCATGTACAATATTTCTTGCTTAAAATAATGAATGCAATGGCAGTTTGCTTTTATGTCAATACTACATTTAAGTTGAACTATAGAAGTGATGTTTAATAATAAAGGATGAAATCAGTTTTCCGTTAAAAGGAAAACAGAAGAGTCACTTCAAATAAAAAAAATATTTGAACTGGCTCATTCTGTGCATTTAATACACTAATAAATTGAGCTTTACACACAAACGCACTCTAAAATTGTCAACAGTAATTCTACTGCACACAGTAAGTATTATTAAACTGAGGTTTGTACCGTCTAATAGAAGCCAGTGACTCAAAAGCTTGAGTTTGCTATATATTTGCTTTATAACTAGACTATCCATTTGTTTAGCAGTACCACAAAATTTTTAACAATCATTTCCACTTGTTCAGGGCAAACTAATTTGTGTATTTCTTTTTTAAGGGTTAGAAGATGCCGCTACATATGTTAACAACATGAGGTTCTGAAAGTGGGGGGAGATGTTGAATAATTACTGAATGATAGATAACAAGTAAACATAAAAAATAGAATACATCAATTTCTTGACATCTCACTAAACAATGATGGAATTCAATGCAGAAACTAACGTCCACTGACATTACAATAACCAAAGCAAAGCAAACATTAATTTAGTCAGATGTTAATTGCACTGCCTAATAATGGACTGTATTACATCCCTTTTATTTCTAACCTAGTGTTGAAATAAATGTATCTTTCACAATACTTACAATATCCAGATTTACCTTTAGGCCTCCTCCACAGCATACATTGTAGTCTCCTATAATTCTAAACAAATTCTATTATATAAGGCCTAATGCTGGTGTCTAGCAAGCAAAAAAAAAAAATTGCAAGTATGAACAGTATTTACATATAACAATAAAATAAGTGACTTAAACAGAGCTTTGCTTTCTGTGAATCAGAACTGAAGTGTTGATCTGAGCGCCTAACTGTTGAAGAATCTTTACTTTGAATGTAGGAAAGCTTTGAATCACAGAATATCGACTGTGGGTGACCCTTTCACTCTCAAATGTCAGCTGACTTCCAGTTACAGTAACTGATGATTCGGTTTCTCAGAGCGTTAGTCACATGTGACCGTCAAATGTGGAGGTGGTGCAAACTTCTGGTCTCCTGAATGACAGATTGGTCTTTGTGCCTCTGTCCACACAAACCAGGATGTTCCCTTCTGACGCAGTGTCATCACTCTGGATAGGAGTAAGTGAAAAAGAAATATTTTCTACTTATTACAAAACCCAGTTCTCCAATTATTGTACTTATTTGAGCTCGGTTGTGTTACTATTACGGCTTAAAATACTTGCGTGTTCTCCATGAAGTTTCAAACTTGGTGTTTGCAAAGGCTTTTATCTGTTTATTCCTCCATTTAAAAATCAGTCTTTGTTACAAAAATTGACAACTGATTTCCATACTCACATTTTCAGTGGCCACAGACGTTTTTCCTTGATTTTCGATCCATTTGGCTTTTTCATGTACTCCTAGTTTCTCTGCAATCCAATCAATCCTGGTTGTGAGGCCTTTTACAGAGCTTTCAAGGTGCAGAACCTGCCTGGCCAGTCTTAAATGTGGAAAGAAAGGAAATTCAGTTTGTGGTTAATGTTAACTATCATTATTTAAATTAACATAACATCTAGGTAAAAATTTCTCCCACTTTAAAAACTGTTCCAGATCCACATGGACTTGACTGGAGTAGTTCTTCTGCTCAGTAGAGGTTACACCAGGCTTCTCCATCAGCTCTTTCTCATAATTCTTTCCCAGATTGTTGAGTTCAGCGCTAAGGGCATCCTGACAAAATGGCAAATATGTAATGAAAACATCTCCTCCTGCATTAACGCCTCCATTTACCTGTTTCTACAATATGAAACAAACAAACCCTCTTTTCCTCCAGCTCAATTTTCATTCTCTCCTGTTCGTCTTCATCCAGAACTTGGTTCCCATCACGGTCAAACTGAGAGAAGGCTGCAGAGATTTCATGATCTGCATGGCCCATCCTATGAAATCATCAGAGCAGTGAGTTACCTTTAGCACGTTAAGTACAATATGCCCTTCTTTTTTGATATTTTGTCACTTACTCTTTAAGAGTTTCTCTGAAGTCCCTGAATTCAATTTCTCCTGATCCAGATCGTAGAGCTTTCTGAACGTCTGATATTTTCTCCTTTTTGAGTTTCAACTTCATGAATGTCTTCATATAGCTCTGAATCACAGAAATATATGTATTTTTTTTTTTTTTGGTTCACAACTCTTGTAAAATTTCACAAATAATCCTTTTTTTTTTTTTTTTACAACTACATCATTGCCTTTACCTGCTTTATGATGTCTGTAATCTGCAGCTCATCTTTTTGGGATGAGAGCTCCTCCTTAACCTCTGAATATGTGTCATTTATGATGGCAAGAAACATGTTCTGAGAAAAAAACATGCATGGACACATTATGAGATAGCTTGTTTTTAGCCTTTTGAAGACAACCGTCCTCTGTAGCAGAATGACTTACCAACAGAACAAAGAAAACAAAGAAGACATAGGTGACAAAGTAGATTGGCCCAAGAACTCTGTTAGCACGGTCAATGGCATCATAATCAAAGTCCCCAAGAATAATCCTGAACTGTGTGAAACTGCAGGAATAAAAGGGATATGTGATTGAAGTGAATTCTTGTTTAAATCAGTCTACACCGGTCCATGATTGACACCTCTTACATGCACTTTACAAAGGTGCTGAAGGATTCGACTTCTGTCCCAAAAAGCAAATATCCAAGCTGAGCATAAGCGAAGAAGACAATGAAGAACATGATGGCAAATCCCAAGATATCTTTGGCACATCTTCCCAGAGTGGATGACAGCTGGGTCATGGTCTTATTAAAACTGATGTACTTGAAAACCTAAAAGGACAAGAGGCATGCACACAGCCTTTGGGATGGCACCAGGACCATGAACGTCTTATGAGTAATGACTTGAAATGAAAGATGTCAGTGCTTTACCTTGATCCACGCAAAGAACAAGTTCACAGCATTCATGTTGTTGTACTGTGTTTGCCAGAATGCCAGAAACTCAAAATCAGCATAGATATCAGGTTGCTCCAGAAGTTTGCCAAGCAACTTGTCCACTTTAACAGTTCTGAAAACGTTGAATATGATGGCAACAATGGCAAGCTGGAAAAGAGAACAATTTTACCTTGTTGAGGCCAAAGCAAATTACATGTTTGAAAAAAAAAAATATAACAAATATTTCATTACCATTATGACAACAATGTCCAATATGTTCCAGATGCTTTTGAAGTAGGAGAACTTGTGTATCCGTAGCTCAAGAATCTCCTCCACAATATAGTAGAGGATGAACAAGCAGAAGACACTCTCACAGCCGAGGATGAAATAATCCCAGTAGGTGATGTAGCGAATCAGTTTGACTGTTCTGATCTGGTAGGAAGGGATTGCTCCACCAGTTGCTGGGAATTCAACCACCAATCTGAAAGAAGCATAAGACAAATAATGAATGGGTGCCAACGAATGAGTGACGTTGCTACTTTTAATTGTTACACTTACCTGATAACACAGAACATGTTGATGTTTGCGTTGTACGTGGAAAAGTCAATGAAGACTACTCTGGTTCCTTGGTCCAGCCACAGATTGTCCATCAGTTCCTTAAGTATGACTGCGCTACCCTCTTTGGTGAGATTCAGGTCTTGATAGTATCCTGCTCCAGTGTAAGTAGTCAGCAAGCCCCAGTGAGAGGAACCCTTTATCTCTTTCTCTGTGTGGTAGGTCCAGCTGCAGATGTTGGGAAGAGCATTAAAAATAAAGTTAAATAAAAGAATAGCTGTTAACTGCAGTGCATTGCCCCTTTGATGATAGCAGTAAGAGAGGCTTACGCTGTGCCGTTAATGAGACCAAAGCTGAGGTCATCCTCCTTCTTCTCATTATAGACATCAAAACATCCCACAATCTCATCTTCAAAATCTTTGTGGACTTTGCAGGAGTTGTTCTTGATCTTTATCTGTCTTATCCTGGGGACACCCAGCAGCATATTCTCGTAGTAGATGAAAGACCGGTCTCCATGCTCTAGTGACTGGTTGTTGTACCATTTAGTCCAGTAGAGTCCGTCCAGTAATGGCCCTTGAGCGTACTGTTCATATGACAAGAGGGTGGATTTACACAGACTGAGATTCAATGTGCTGTAATCATTGTAATGACCATGGAAAAGAAAATCAATATGGCTGAAAACTCACAATCCAGAAGTCAGCCATGGTGCCAATGGACTGAAACCTAACCCCACTTTCACTGGCTGTATTCACAAACAGGTCCGTCATGGCTTTAGTGTAATAGTAGGTGCTCGAACTGGTCATACCGTATGTCACTGAAAGACAACGTAATCACACTGGTAACAGCCAGTCACTGATTCCTATCAGTCTTTGCTCAGGACTGGCTTTTAACATTGCTCCATTGAGCAGTCGAAGATAAGACAGCTCAGACGCAGTCACGCAAAGCCTCACTGAGGACGCTTGTTTGGCTGTGTTTATGTCACTGCTGTCAAATAGATCCAGATCAGATGCTATTATTTGTTTGAAGAGAGAGCACGCTGGTCTGACACAAATAGCCCCATCAAAGAATGTAAATCTAAGCCGGACAAAGAAACAATGGATGAGGCCTAATGCTCTTATCGCTAAAAGGCAAGAGTGCAGTGTCCATGTCCCTTTCTTTCCTAATGCTCAGCTGGACAATGCATTTCAGGTGGAAAGCCGGGAGGGGCATTTGTGGTAGGAATTAAGGCAGAGTCTATCAACAGCCCAAAGTGCCCTATACAGTAACGTCCTGCTGAATGCAGCACCGTGATCAGCTAAAACAAATAGATGACTGAAAAAAATATTATAGTGGGAACAACAGCAACAATTAAAGGAAATATTTAATCATCTTAATTTAAAACACACTGAAACGCATAAGCAAAAAACAAACATATTTGGCATCAAAGTGTAAACATCTTGTACACTTACAGAGGCATATGTCCACCAGGAAAACCACATAGACCAGTAACTCCCGTAGTGTGGTTCGGACAAACAGCTCCCTGTTGTTGGAGGTGTTCTCCGTCAATGTTGTGCCCCACAACCCTACAAAAAAATATCAATTCAAGCCATCAGACATGAGACACAAATACACTTTTGTAGGTGCGATGCTTGTGAAGGAAGTGTACCTTTACTATGAGGTAAAGGAAAGCAGATTGTCCTGTGCAAGGTAAATGTGGTAAATGTAGCAGTGCGACTTAATCCTACCTTTGACAAAAGAGCAGCAGCCTCTGTGTTTTTTCTCCAGAGTTTGCTCAGTGGGTAGTGGTTCCTCGGGTGGACGGTGGAATGGGCTGGGGCTGTCCAGCTTGTACATGCTGTCCATGGAGCCCTGGAGCAGAGGCTGAGGGTTGTAGATGGTGCTGACGGCTCGGGGCAGAGGTGGAGGAGAACCACAGTAGCCCTGGTTCACCCAGGCACCTTTGCCCACACTTTCCAACTCGCACTCCACCTGCCCGCTCAGGTGACTTTCGGCCCGGTTGTTGAGGCACTTCATGCTATTTCTCAGCATGAACTGCAGGGATTCGGATCAGAGAAGAAAGTGAAGCAGAGCAGTGTAGGCAGCTTCTGAACACCTGCTGGACAGATGATTATAAAGAGTTGATGACATAACCTTTGTTGAGGGAGGAGCTGCTGGTCCTCTGCAGGAGCTTTTGTAGTCTTGAGATTTAGACCCAGTGTAATGTATAAACGTGACAACATGACACCTCAGTAAGATTTATAAACAATCCACATTCTGGTCAGTGATATAGTCACGTGTACAATTAACTATTAAGATTTAGCCCTTAAGGTTACGGATATCTTTTAGATATGAGTGTACCTTTATTTCCCTGGCGCCTCTAATAAATCTTTTTTTTTTTTTTTTACAAATGTTAGCAGTGCATTTGATACAATGCAATAAAAAGGAACGTGATCCCTCCTTCATGCTGGCACAGTAAATCTTTACTGGAATTACTCAAAAGCCACATCCACCATGTTTTATTCTGCTGGAAATTCACCCATGTTCAATAATTCAGTTAAACAACAGTTAAACTGAATTTTAAATTTAATTTCTTTTGCCGTCAAAGCTACTTCCCCCTCTCAGCACATTGTTGTCGCTATTGACGAGCAATTCGTCCAATAACGTTCTCCTATTGAGAAAAATCAATTAATTTCACGTTGATTATGTTTTCTATCACCAGCTGTTCCACCACTTGTTCCCGAATTAATGAAGAGCATAATTGCAGTGTCACTGATGGGTCTCCACCTCATTACCATTCCACACTTTTGACTCTGCTCTCTATTCATTTTTGACATGCCAACTGTCAGAAAGCATTTATGAAGTATATGCAAACATTCAACGTGGCAGATGAATCCTTATGACCATCTGCATCAGTGTTTGGCACCTTGTCTATTTTTTACAACCCACCAAGCCTCCTGCAACATGTTCCACGTGTGCATCTAAGTGTCCTTAGTTTAGGTAAGGAGATAATCTATAGTCTTAATCTGTATTGTAGATATGTTTCTTTATGCAGTGCAGCATTTTTGTAATGAAACAAAAAAGACAGGAACATGGGATTCATATAATTTCACATAATAATATTATTCACATATATAATAATGCAGAGTGTATACAGTTTGGCAGCACAGTTCACGCACTGCTGGTAAAGTCTTTCCTCTTAATGTAGATAGAGTTTGGGTCCAGCTATGGCCGTTCATGCCTCAGCGGCTCTGAACACAGCAATTACACACAGCCATTACCACACAATAGAGTTTAATTTCTGCTCCTTTGCTGGTTCTGGCGCACAGGCTTAATCTGCCGCGGTTCCCATTCAAACATTTTCAAATCTGTAACAATTACTTTTCAGGGCTGACGATTGCCATTTAAAGCTGTAGCTGTGCAGCTCCTAACAGCAGACACTCACGGCATCCTGGTTTCTCTCCGTTACGCTGATCCTTCCTGTCAAAGAATGTTTTAAAAGGTAAATAGTTAAATGATTGATCTATTTACTATGCCTAGATTTGTTTTGTGTCTTGGTGACGTATTAGTGTCTTATCTCAAAGCACAGGGGCTCTGGACTAAAGCATGATTTATTCCACAGGGTGCAAATTAAAGCAGTGCAGAGAACATGACCTGCTTAAAACCTGACAGTCACAAAACAAAGGCAGGGCTGTAAATGACCTCTCTGTGATAACCCTTGTTGTAAAAACAGACAAATTAGGGTTTAAATTCTGAAGCTCTCTAGGTAGAAGGTAAATTTTACTGTTATGGTCAGAGCTATTTTTTAAAAAACAAGCTTTTTAATCTGTCAGGTTAATTATTTGCGAGTACAAAAAAAGTCATATCTTTGATAAGAGAAGGTAACATAGAATGAAATTGTTGAAAAATAACTAAACACTATTGTAAGTAATTAGAATTAGTTATTTTAGCATATACACCATTTAGTGATGGTGAATTTGACCTCAGTGGGCAGTGCTAATCTGCACCCAGGGAGCAATGGGGGATTGGGTGCCTTGCTCTGTGGCACCTCAGCCCTCGGTCCTTCCCAAGATTGGATCTTCTGGTTACAAGCCCCATTCCTTTCCTCTTGGCCATGGGCTGCCTGTAATATAAACTTCCTACAGGAGATACACTATTAAGTTGCAATAGAAATATAATCTATTTTAGTGTGTAGTTTGTCATGAGTAGAGAAAAGGAGAAAAAAGTTCATATAAAATAGGTTTTATTTTTTGAAAAACAGAGGTCTGTCTGCATGTGAAAAATAACATATTTTCCAACCCTACAAACTTGTACCGAACACTTGGACAAAATAGTTACATGTTGACTTAAACTATGCAACTAGGATCACAATGATTTTCTCAAAATCAACTGATAATTGCACAACACTTTGGGGGCCATATCAAAATAACTGATAAAATTACACAATTGCCTGCGTCTTCAGTACAACCTATTGGTCATTATAATGACACTATTGCTATACTTTGAACAAAAAAGCTGCTCAACATTTTTCAAACAAAAATACATTTTTGCGTGTCACACAAATACTAAAAAAAAAATAAAAAATAAGGCAATACATATGTATTTACTGTCTCCTAGACTGGAGGAAAAACGATTCACATTGTCACTCACAATCAAAAAAATGACTGATTATCCAACACATGGCAGCAGTTTATATGTGGACCTGATGTCCATCAAACTGGTAGGGGAACGCTGAGTGGACGTAGTCCTGTTCAGTCGGGGAATCATACCTCATGAGGCAGGAGAAGTTTTCAGGCTGCACACAGTCAAAGTGCAGGTCCAGCCACTGCCTGTGAGGAGCGCTGTGCCTCCTGGCATCTGTCAGGATCCGGTTGAGGGCCATGATGTAGCTGAGGGCCATCTGCAGGGTTTCATACTTGGACAGTTTTTTGTCCTGGCTCCACTGGGGGACCACTTTACGTAAGCGATCAAAGGCTGTGTTCAAACCCTGCATCCTCTTCCTCTCTCTGGCATTGGCAGCCGTGCGTCGCCTTGTGGCAGTCTCATACTTCTCTGGGCTCATGGAATCCATCTCTGAGGTCTCGGATCCAGAGTCAGTGCAGCTGGGCCGGCGAGATTTCATGATTTGTTGTTTGTGGAATCAAACCGGTGACTTTCCTCAGACGTGAGAGTCGCAGCTTTAGTCAGTAGGTTGGTCAGAGGCGTTTCCAGGTTGAGTTTCAGGGTCCCTCAGATGTCCCTCTGTGTTGCAGCGTGTCCTTTCTGCTGAGTATCAAATATTTGAGTGGACAGTCTGAAGAGGACAAGGTGTCTGTGATCCTGGACACAGTGAGGCTGCAGCTTTTATAAGACGGAGCAGTTTAACAGGTGGCAGCAGGTGGAGTCCCTGCTCCCCCACCCCAAATATTGTTCATAAAGAAACACACCCATACAGACTCATAAACACCCACACCCACTCTCAACGCACACACACTCAGTGAACACACAAACAAAACCTTAATGAAATTCCAATTATCTTGGGCTGGACGACCTGGCCGTGGCTTCACTCAGAGCCATGTGTCACAAACACCAAAAGTCTACCATCTGGTATCGACTCGCCACAGCTGATGATGCAAACAACTTTTAAAAGGCTGAGTAGTGTGGATGTTTCTCTGTGCAATGTTAATTTCCACCAGTTATACAAAACCAAAATAATGATCATAGATTGTGCACCGAAGTATCATAGTTAAGGGAGGATCAACGACTCCAAATGTAGCAAAATAAAACTCGGATGTTAAAGTGGCAATAAAAGCATCAATTAAATTTAAATGAAAATTCACTACTGCATCAACTAAATATAATATAGTTTATTTTTTTATGTATATATATATATATATATATAAAGGAAGATGGAATGAAATCGTAAGAAGGAAAAATCAGCTCTGAACTCATATTTAGATTGATATTAGATCAATGTAAATGAAAGAGAATCACAAATCTTTAAATAATATGTAACTGTAGAAGATACTTTTTCAAATAAAAGTTTAAAATAAATGTGTAATTTTATCATTTGGGACTGTATTGCTTTCATAATGAGCATTTTACCCGATTTAAAATGTTACTTTTCAGGTTTAGGAGTATTACTACAGTTTTACAAATCACAGTCACAATCACAAAGTGTATGTTTTTAGGATTTGTAAGTCACATAAGACAAAAAAGAAATTCCCTTTCACTTCCCATATACTATAAGTGGTTTTCATGTAATAATACCCATAATCTGAGATTAGCCTGAGGCAACAGAGTGTAAGTGTGGTCTGTAACTGGAGGGATTTTGACGGGACATCAGGGGATTATGAGCCTCTAACAATATGGACCAAGACGGTGTAAAGATTACTGAGCACAGTTTTTGTGCAGGTGTACTAATATTAAAATACTGAGTGAATCTAGTCGTTCTCATCCTCCCTTCAGTTTCCTGTGAGGATGTTTATCGGAGCCATGCATGGATCACAGTATGTGGGATGATGCATTAATGTCCCTTGTGTGGTGAAGAGCACATGTGAAATAAATAATTGATCTGTGTAGTGGTCCGAGAAAATTAGACAGACAGAGTAATATGTCTGTCTGTCCTTCCCATCTGGCAAACAGTGGATACTGTAATACAAGAGGGTCGACTAATTGGCCACACATGTATCCTCCAAATGTGGTTATTGTCACTCAGAAACAACTTGCAGCTTCTGTTGCTGGTCCTCCATTTTAAATTCATTTGATGATTTCTCAGTTGCATTTTTGTGTCTGTGCAGGACATAAACAGAATGTGACTGATTTCTGTAAACTACTGAAGCACACTTGTGCTTTTTGTAAATGTCCTACTGTATACTCATAATCAAATACAGATTATTCTGAAAAAAATACTTTAACTTTGTTATATTTGGTTCTTATCTGTAGTTTAAGATGCATTGCAAAGATATATTTATATATATATCTATATATATCTATATATCTTTGCAATGCATCTTAAACTACAGATAAGAATATACAATAACAAAGTTAAAGTATTTTTTTCAGAATAATCTGTATTTGATTATGAGATATTCATATTTTTGCTGCTTTAATCTCGGCTGTCATCCTTTGTCAGGATGGATACACAGCTCCTGTCACTGTGGATTGACAAACTGAAAGCTTGGGTGTAGAGGAAGGTTATGAATGATTAATAACTGTCAGGAGGCCACAATAACACCCGTCTCTGGTACTGGGTCATGCACAAAAGCTGATGCTGTCTGTTCACTTTGGAACGGACTGGTTAGCTGTGCAATTAGGCATATAATCCCATCTACCAGTTGGTTCATTGATTACAGATTGATGTAGTTTGCCAGCTGCTGCTTGTCTTGTCTGAGGGCCTCGTCTGAGACGTAGCCTGGACCTTTCGTGTCTTCTAATCTTTTTTTTTTTTTTTTTTCGACCCTTCACTTGATTGGCTTGTCTGACCACCGACGGGCCGAACCATTTCCTCTGTCAAAAGCCATATGTCATGACTGAGGAGCAGCATGTCTGGCTCTGACGGGAACTTGTACTCTCATAAATCCAGATCTTCTTCTTTAGGAGAGATTAGAGCACAACGCATATGTTTCTGTCCAGGAGAAAGTGAAAATCTTATTGTCATCACAGGATCATAACCAAATGAGCGGTGTGTGAATAAGATCATACTTTCTCATACTTTCCTTTGTTAAGCAAACGACAAGTATGAGTCAATATCTTGTTTTCATGCACTTTGAGGAGTGATATATTAAAATTGCTTCCACAGTTATCATCAGGTTAATGCAGCGTGTCTATGTGGTGAGTAAATAAAACAGAGAATTTGAAACATGGTAATATTTAGTATAAGTCAGCGGTAAAAACAGTACCATATATAATACTAATAATAATTGTGAAGTTTGGAAAAACACGTCTACAGATATTCACTGATTAGCAGCACGTAGAGGGAAGTCAGTGAACAAGTAGGTCTGGCAGCTGGTGAGATGAGGCTTGCAGTACAATTAGGTCACGTGAGGTGAATGTAATTTTATGCCTATTTGAACCCTCGTCCCTTCTAATTGGACTGATTAACAATGTTTAATTGGCTTCTGAGCTTTTCCTATTTGTTTTGGATTGGGCATCAGTTTAAGCTAATCGGGCTGTGATCAGGCAAAACAGCACGTTTATGGTGACAGATGATTTTAAATGATTTGCTCCTATAGACTTAACGATTTTCTCATCAAATATGAGTTGAGCTACAGCGGCAGTGATGACGGTTCTAGACGCTGCCTATTCAGCTTGTTACAGCAAAGTAAGAATGCCACTCATTTTGAATAAATATAACTTTATTCTGAGAAGGACAAAACTATTTTACAATGTGCAACTCTCTGTCAGTTAAGATGTGCTTTCAACCTCCAGGATGTTTGCACACTGACTTGAATGGATCAAATCACAGTCTTTTATTGCTCAGTAAAAACCTCTCGAGGAAACACCAGTGTCTAATTCCAAATTGTTTCAGAAGTTTTTCATCTACTGTCAGTAATTTCTCTGTGAATAGATCCCAAAGTGAAGAAGCAATGAAGGAGATAAATCTTAGTCAATACAAAGATAAATAACATCACCAGGAAGCAATAAAATAAAGTGTTTCAGTGTTTTGACTACAAATCAACTCTTCTAAAAGAATATAATAGCTATGGCTGTGAGCGGATAGTGTTTTTATTATACAATATTGCGTCTTCATCAGCTATTGGCATGCATGCACATGAAAAACATGGTGCAAAACTGTGAACCAGTAATGTGGACGTCAACAAATAAAAATAATCCTTACTTGCCAGAGCATTTGAACTGACTTAAACGCCTTTAAATGTCTTTATATAAGCTCAACTATTCTTGATTATAAACAATAACTTATGGCTACTTTATAAAAACATAAAGAAACTAGAGCTACAAGTACAGGTACAGTGGCTTCAGAAAGTATTCACACCCCTTTATTTTGCAGCTCCCTGTAACACGTTATTAACCAGGCCTTTATGCTAAACACTGAAACAGTGATCTTGTCTGTTGATACTAATATTTTTGTGGCAGCCACTGTTCATCAGCTGCCTGACATCATCTGGTTATGACATGGTGAAAGCTGCATTATTACTGTATACTATGGAGGCTTCTCAGCAGCAGGGACAGGGCGACTGGTCAGGATCAGGAGGGAGAGAATGTGAGACAGGGGCGATTTATGCAGAGCAATGATCACAAAATACTATGAAGTATCTCTGCTCTTTGGTGGCCCAGATGATCACGGTGATCAAGTCTGAGTCTGAAGTGTCTCGGATCTGACGTTCATGTGAACATCACTGTTATGACCATTCTTACTCTATGTCCCATGGACACACACACACACATATATAGATCAGATCTACACCCAATCTAGGACCACACACTTAGTCTTAGACCCAAGTCTTAATTTAAAGTCAAAGTTGACTTTTAGATTTCTGTTTTCACACAACACGGAAATAAATCTTATCAAAGCCACATCACAAGAAAAAAGGTCACTTCAGCCTTGTAATGGGAATGCAATTTCAGGCTAAGCCCTAGAACATCTGTGCTTGTAGAGACTTAACACTTACAGCAAGATGGTTACCAGTTTGTATCCTGGTTCGACCGGGGGCTTTTTGGTGGAGTTTGCATGTTCTCCCTGTGTGTGTGTGAGTTTTCTCCAGAGTCCAAAAAGACTGACTGTAAGTGTGAACATGATAGTGAACAGTTGGGATTGGTTCCGGTTCCCTGTGACCTTCATATAGAGGATAATGTGGAATGAATTAACTTTTTTAAATGTGTTTTTTTTTCTTTTTGTAAGCATTTCCAGTGCATAGCTCTAAGGGGGAATTGACAAATGTATCCATAAACAATCTAATTTACAAAACAAAGTGTGGACAAAGTAAAGGGATCTGAAGCCAGTGTGTCTGTACTTTGCACTAAAAAAGAGAGGGTTTAATTCCACATAGAGAATAGGACTATTAAGAACAAATGTTATGAGCAACATTCGGCAACAACCTCACCGATGTAGTTACGTAAATATGACGTAGAAATAAAAAATATGGATCATTCAAACCTGTCAGAGAGCAGTATTCAACTCCACTGATGGCTCGTGAGCTAAGACTTCAAAAAGCTGTCATTTTCCTGCATGTGACTCTAACAAATAGGAATGGTGACAAACCCGCAACCACTGCTGAGAGCTTCAGCGCAATCACTCTCTGCCATTCTACTCTGAATCTAACACTTCATATGCATCACATGACACTCTGCCCAGATAATCATCGCCTCTTTGTCATCCACTGTTGTGACCTCATTCTGCTGGGAGGCCTCAGAGTCAGTGTGCTGGAGTGTTTGCAGGCAGCTCACAGCTCCTCACTCTCCAGCATGACTTCAGGAGGGGAGCTGGAGAACAGGATGGGGCTCGTCTCTGATGTGGGGAAAGCAGATTTGATGTCAAGCCCCTGGCCGGTCAGAGCGGCATAGCGGCTGCCTGTGCGTGGAGCTTTCTTCATGGGTGCGGGGATGCTCTGATGCCACTGCGCTGAGGTTGCAGCAGACAGCTAGTATTACTACTCAGAGTGATGTGCTGACAATGTGGCACATGGCCGTTCAAAGCTATACAGGATATTTACCATAGATATCAAGTCTGCAGGTGCAAGACACAATTCCAGCCTCATTTTTTGCTGACACTGTGTACCAGCCTGCATCGTCTTTTGTTGTTGGTTGGATAAGGAGACACACATATCCTGTGGCATCCTGGGTCATGCTGAAATAAACGGATAATGAAAGATTCATTCTAAAGGACATCTTCAAACCTGTGAAATGTGCTATATGTAAGAAATGTATTATATTATTAGGTCATGAGATGACCAAGATATGTCATCAGCAATTAAGGAAACATGAATTGAAATACTGGCTTCATACTGAAATACTGGCTACAGCCAGTTTACTCTCAGTATAATTTTTTAATCCCAAGGTTTTGGTGTTTTGGGTTACACCTCTAGAGAGCTGCAGCTTTAGTTTGGAAAAATGTGTGTAACTTGATGTAGTTCATAAACAAATGCCTGGTACAATGTCACATTAGTTCACACAACGCTGACTAAGCCTATCAGCTCCACACTGCTCTCTCTGTGCTTCTGAGTACCGCAGTGTTTTGTTTTCACGTCTGTGGAGACAGAGTGATGCGTGTTACATCAAAACTGATGGAGGCATGGTGGAAATGAAACAACCAGGCTGAGACAGCAGTGAACTCAGGTGAAGGAAATAAGCCCAGTTGTCTGAATCATGAATGAGGCAGTGAGATACAGAGACAAATATTGAAAGAGAACGGTCAGAATATGGACTTATAGTCGCTCACCTGAGCGTTTTTGGCGACAGAAGTTACACACTGGAGCTTTCATTGAAAAACCCTTACTACCTCTGTTACAGATGTCTCGAACAAAGGAGAAGGAAAATTAGGATCTGCGGTGGACATGCATTAAAATACAGACAATGATGAGGAAGTTGAAGACAGATGCCGGCGTGAGTAAATTGGACAGGGATACAAAACAGGAAGCTCTCTCTCTCTCCCTATCGCTCATACACTTTGTCAATGGACATTTAATATTTATATTATTGTTATCAGTCTGTTATTGACACTTTTGGTCTCATCATGAGATATTTCTCTGTTGCTGTGTTGTTTGTTGCCGCACTGAGGCAGACGCACATTCACTTTTAGTCTAAGATTGTGTGTGTGTGTGCGCGCGTTGGTGACACTGGGTGTAAGTGCAGCTCAGGGTAAACTCCAGTCTTGGGCAAGTGGCAGTCCATAAACAACATTGATTTGACTTGAAACAGTACATGTTGTAATGCTGTAGTCCATATTTTACATATAGCACCTTCAAGTTTTAATATTTGGTATGAAAAACAGCAACTAACCTAATTCTGTCCTTAGTTTTAGGAATGGTGTCATTGTCTTTCTTCCAGAAGATGACAGGATGGGGCATACCCACCACCCGACACTCCAGCCTGACCGGAGTTCCCTCAGGAATACCCATGTTCTGCAGCTTCTCCACAAACTGGGGCGGATGCTTCGCCTCTCTCTCTAAAGTGGATATTTACTTATATTATTGGAACTTCCAGATGGAGCATGAGATATCATCTTAGTGTTTTTAACTCAACTGTACATGAGTTATTTCGCTCTTTTTTGTCATCTAAGAGCAACTTCATTTAATGTATCCAATCCTTACCCACAACTCTCAACTCTAGACTAAAGGAGCTCTGTCCTGCTTTGTTGGTTGCGATGCAAGTGTATGTGCCGCCATCTTTCTGCGTCAGAGGGTCAATGACCAGGGAATGGATGCCATTCTCCCGCACCAGCAACTTGTGGTAAAGATCTGGATAGATTGGCCTCCCGTTGACCAGCCACATTAGCTCTGGATTTGGAAGTCCACTGACCTGGAAGACAAAACAGGCCAACAGAAGGGTGAGGCAAAAAATAATTCACCTTACTTACAAATTAGGACCTGGTACAGTTGAGATATTTTCAAAGGCAGACTGAAAGCTTATTTTTTCAGTCTGGCTTTGAATTTAATTTCCATGTTTTTATTTGTCCCTTTATTTACATTTTTATCTATTTTACTTGTATGTATTTTACATAATTTTAGTTTGCTCCCCTGCATTTTTGCCAGTTCAATGCCTATTATTGGGCATATATATATATATATATATATATATAATGCAGAAATGTTAGATATTAAATGTTCAAATCTTCATTTATTCATTATAACTCTGCCTCTGGTGTTTTGTGTGTTTTATTTGTAATGATATATTATGACCTTTTTTTTTTTCAAATTAAATTTGTTTATCATATGTACTGATGTGAGTGTATGGGGCAGGTCCTTCTTTTAACTTTAAGCATGTTGGGTTACATTTGATGTATTTTGATGTACATTTTGATTAAACTGACTGAATGATTGACTTACCTTACAGTCGAGTCTGCACAGTCTTCCCTCGTGAGCCATCATGTCGCCCGGAGCCTGGAGGAAGTGAGGTTGGAAAAAGCGCTCCTGTGTTTGCTCACCCTCAACTTGCTGAATGCGAGCTCGCACCCTTAAAAACACGACGTGGTGAGCACAGCACAGCATGGGACACAAACACACACTTAAACATTAATCCCTGTTGTAGCTGTGGCGCAGGCTGTATTTTAGTACAGATATATTAGAAGTGCAGAGAGATTCATCTGTGACTCATATCACATACTCAGCAATGCTCACCTCTGTGAGTGAATAGGTGTCAGTCGATTTCGGGGAAGTCCTGTCTGGACAATCAAATGACCGGAGCAGCTAATTCGTCCCTGGTGATGATTAAATATCAGACAGCTGATCAGATTGTTGTTGACAACATGAGGAGAAACCTGAGAGTGCAGTACTACCTGTGGATTAGCTGCCATGATGGTGTAGTTGCCATCATCATCACTGGTTGTAGAATCTATGTGTAAAGCACAGGTCCCGTCCCCTTCTCGGAATTTCTTGTAATGGATGTTCTTCCTCAAGATCTGCTTGCCATCCTTGAACCAGTAAACCTGAGCACAGATACGGATGCGAATGATACGATGGTATGAGGGATACCAAGTGAAAACGTGCTGTGGTTTGTACAGCACACAGGTCGACCTCTCACCTTAGGAAGAGGAATTCCCACAACTTTACATGTGAAAGTGACCGGCACGCCTTCCATGGCCTTGTAGTTCTTCAGTTTCTTATCAAATATGGGTGCGATGCATTTTCCTGAAGGGATGTCATCATGCTGCACTTCATCATCTGACTCCTCCACTGGGGTTCGCTCCAAACGAAATTCAATCTCGCTCATTAGCCTCTGCTCAAAATTGGACACTTTGTACTCCTGAAGGGAGAAAACCACTACATCAAAGTAAACGTCACATTCAGTTTTAAATTTCTGCAAGCTCCACCTGTCTTTCTGTCTGTTTTGTATCAAATTTACATTTGATCAGAAAAACAACATGCATATACTGCACATGGAGGCTGAACATGATGAATTAAGCAACAAATAGTGTCAGAGAGGTGAGCAATAATCAGGAGCAGGGGGAGACATGCATATACTTGCCAGGTAGCAACAGCGGTCTTAAAGTAATGATCTATGACTGAAAACGAAAAGGCACAGACTGTGACTTTAAACCACTGGTGACTATGAGATGCTACGTGCAGTGACATCTGATAGTTTCCCTCCTGGTTTGTAAACACCCGCTCATCCAACTAAATAAATCAAGGCTGAGGGTAAAACAGGGAACAGATGAAGACTAAGTGCAGAGATGAAATATTCCAACTGCTTTATTTGATGATAATTTGAATCCTTGATGCATTTTATATCTGTGGGCTGGCAGAAAGATAAAACTGTCAGGAGAGGTGACATTTTTTTAAGGCAAGTGTGATAAATTTGAACTTTTGGGGACAATCTAAAATTAAAATCAGGAAGAAATAGTTGAAGGATTCCATGGGAAAACTGTAAAATCAGTTACCTTAAACTTAAACTTAAAACTCTGAACATCAGCTAGAATTAATTAACTTCATACTTTTTAACCCAGTATGTTTAGATTATTCATGCAGGTCATATATTAGTTAATAGAAGCTTGGATGCTTGATTAGCATTATTAATTAACCGTGATAAGTATATGAGAATATCTATAGTTCCATAGTCTCGGATTGAAAGAGTAAAAAGAAAAAAAAAAAACATAAGGCCTCGAGTAAAGAAGTGCTTTGTACAGAAAAATCCTTGTACCTCATCATAGTTAAAGACAGTAGCAGGAATGTTTGGTCCAAGGGGTCTGCTCGCTGTTTTCCCCTCATAACTCAGCTTCTATGAGGGGGACAAGGATGGATGATGAACACCAACAGACACACAAACATATTCTGATGGAATAACACACAAGCTATTGTTACTCGCATGCATATGTTGTTATGTTACGCTGACACAGTGACGGATGACCACGAATGAATGGGGACGGAATGATGGCTGCTGCACCGCTGAATTAATGCAAGTACTTCACTGCCTCTAAGTCAGCTTCAGTGATTATGCCTTAATGTTAAAACTCTGTCAAGAGACAGGCATCCCAAAATGAAAACACGGATTCACTCTAGAGTGCTAAGGGGCTGTCAGGACAATATCAGATTTTGTACATGTTTTAATATCTCCAGTTCTGCACATAAGGTACACTGGGCCTAACCAAGGATTTGGAAAGTTCTTGGTCAGACAACAGTCAACACACGTTGTGTCCGTATTAGGGCTGAACATTGAACGGTTTCCAAATCAACACAACAATTTCAAACAACACAATTTGCAAATAACAAACACTGATTTTACTTCATACTTCATGCAGCATGTTATATCAGGGTTCATTGTATAATGTCAAAGGTTGTCTTCTGCAATACATACATTTTATGGTATCTCATGTCGTAATGTTTCATCAAATGTGAAGGCTTTAATGTAGTGACTACTGAATAGAAGCTAGACCTGAATTATCACCACAATATTTAGTAGAAAACTGCAATTAGATGTCTTTGTCAAATTGTTCAGCCTTAGTATGGATGAGTGGAGACTCTCATGATCCATCTCATTCCAAAGCCAGGCCAGAATGGCTGCTCCAAACTGTGAAAATGAAATATTCTGAATCTAGAAAATTCCAAAACCTCTTTTAGATATATTATACTTCATACACAATATTAGAGATAATAAACTATGCCTTAAGTGCGAAATGTACCTTTTGCGTTATCAAATAATGAGTTAATAACTACAAATAAAACATTGCAGAAATTACACACATGGGCATCTACATACAGTTTCAGGAAAGGATCAGGTGGAAATTTAAAGGAAAAAAAATCACAGTATCTCCAGTCTTACTGAGTAGTGATGTAATAGAGTGAAATCAATCCAAAAGTTCTTTGTACTGATCATATGGGTCAAAAGGTTGTGAAGGTCATTTTTGTTTATGCAAGTAACATTTGCATTTTTAAAGCCTACTGTGTGTAGTCACCTCTTAATCAGTGCAACTGAGTCTAAAAAGGAGCGACGAAGTTGAGAATCACTAGTACCTGTTGATGTGCAAACTGTGGAGTGTCATCATTAAATCGAAGCCTTTTCTCAAAGTCATGGAAGAGAACTTCTTTGCTCCCACGAATGTCCTCGGCTGATGGGAGTCGCACCTTGGGTACCTTCTTTTGTAACCTGAAAAGGCAGAGGGCAAAACTTTATTATATCATGTGAAAGTTTACAACCTCATGAGCACTGCAGTCCATTAGAGAGGACGTACCCGGATGGAGCTCCCTTGGGCAAGCCCATGGAGTTTGTGGGCTGACTCAGGGTCAGAGACGGCAGCACGGAGCTCAGGAAGGCCACGGGGTTTTGAATGGGGCTGGGGGTGGAGCTGCTGGAGGTGGGAGATGAAGCCTGTGGAGGCGACTGGGCTCGTACAGCAAACACGCTGCTCGGGAACTGCGCTGACCCTGGTGTGGGTGAGGACACAAGAGAAGGAGGGCTTGTAGGAGACTGCAGCACCCGGGTGGGGAGAATCCTGGGTGGAGGTGAAAATGGTGGGAGAGTAGGGGAGCTGGCTGCAGAGGAGTTGAGCTCAGCAGCCAGCTCTTGGAGAAGGGGCACTGGGGATTCAGTTGGGGAAGGACTCCTAACTGGTGAGAAGGTTTGAGCTGCTATGAACTCTCTGGGCCGGGTGTAGTTGAAGGAGTAGGAGGTGGCTGTGAGGTTCATGAGGGAGGCGTGGGTGCTTCTCAGCAGAGCAGCAGGAGAGGTGATCTGCTCTGTGGCCAAGGTTGATTCTGTTTGGACTGTGATAAGTTTTGGTGCGGGAGGAGAGAAGATCTGAGAAGTTGGTGCAGTTTTAGCAAGAGGAGACAGATTGAGGTGGGAGGCATGGATGGTGTTGGTCTGGGTCACAGTGGCTGCACTGAGAGGAGGAGCTGTGTTCAGCCGAGGGGCAGGTGGAGGCGAGGTCACCAGTAAGGAGGTTTTTACCTGGGGAATAGAGGGAGGGGTGGAGCTGAAAGTAGGAGCAGGAGAAGTGTTGAGAAGAGGTGAAAAGGTGGTGTTAAAAGATGGAGCGACGGTCAGTGAGGGAGTCTGTGAGGTTGTGGTTGGAGGGGAAATAGGAGAAGTGTTGAGAAGAGGGGAGAAGGTGGTGTTGATTGTTGGGCCACAGCTCAGTGTAGAAGTAGGTGGGGTGGTGGTTAAAGGAGGAGCGGTGTAGGGTGTTTGCTGAGGGGGACTTGTAGTGGTGATGTGGGGCTGGAGAGGTGGTGGATGGGTTTCACGCAACATTCTGGGTGACCAGAGCCGACCTTCATTGGCGCTTTGGGTCTCAGGGCGGGTCTGGATCTGGAATGAGGGTTGAGACGGAGGCTGGATTTGGTTTTGGGTCTGAGGTTCAATCTCCTGCTGCTGCTGCTCCATGAGGACTTGGTTGTGGAGAAGCTGGAGCTGTGCCGGGTCCCTGTTGGTCAAGCAACACCAAAATAACATATCAGCTACCAAAAAATGACACTATACATGGTGAGGATGAGAGAGGCTCAGTGTTCTCATAAATTAGGCACCAGCAGGACTGAGCCAAAGCCAGCAGGAAAAACACTGCCCTTTTATGGACTACTAATAACAACACTGATCAAGCTCAAGACACATTTAGCTTTTAATCTAAACAAGAACTTTTGATTAAATTAACAAAAAACTCAAAAACATGTCAAACTAAAAACAATGCAGTCTCTTTCACCTCTGATGTTTTAAAAGCATGATGCCATGTAACAAAACAAAAGTAAAATAAAAGTGAACAGCTTATCAAAGGGAGTCATTTGCAGCACTATCTGAAATATTAGATGAGCATAAATACAAAATGTTTCACTTACAAATAGAAAATGCCATCTTTTGTTTTAGAAAGCTGGAAGGTCCACATTTTAAGTCCGCATGCATGGACTTCTGAAAAGCAACTGATTCCTGCTGCTAGTTGAGCCAGTGAAAGAGGAACCTCCCACCTCGCCTAACTCATGTACACAGCAGATGTGAGGACATGATACCCCACATTTTTCCTAATACTTTTGCAGAATATTCTGTCAGCTCTGTGTTAGTCAGCAAAACTCATCTACTTGGGTTTTTTTTTTTTTTTTTAACGCTACTCACAGTTTGGGTTTGGCCCGCACTGGTGGTGGTTCTTTGTTGGCTGAAGCCTGAGTGATATCTTCATCACACGGTGTGGATGTGTCACTTTGCTCATCTTCCTCATCCTCGGGCAGTTTAAAGTGCACACGCAGGCCGACTCTGGAGCTGGAGCGCGAGTCTTTATGATTTGTCAGGGTACCTGTCTTGAGGCAGGAGTTAGGAGGAGGATCAGGGAGGGGCACAACAACGGGGCTCCCATTCTGATGGTTTGGAGCCCCCTTAACTTTAGGACTTACATCAGATGATGTTGCCACAGGTCTGGGAACTCCTTGCTCAGCTGAAGCCTCATTTGCAGATAGAGCACTGACAGTTTTTGGGTTTGCCAGCACCTGTGTGCTGCTCCATGGTCCACTGCTTTGATTGTCCTGGTAGAGGTGAAGAGGATCTAAATTTGGGGCGCTGGTGCTGTGAGAGTTCATGTAGGAGCCGCTGTTGATGCTGCTGCTGCTGCTACTCAGGCTGGAAGGTTCCAAACCAGACAAGCTGGTATGAAGGTGGTCCTGACGCAGCATGCTAGAGCTGTGGGGATCCAGACGAAGGGTGCTGGTGTTTAAAGGGTTCATGCGTAACGTGTTAGAGACGAGTGGGTCTAGACGAACGGTGCTAGAGTGAGGCTTGATGTTGTTGGTCACGGTAACGTCCAGTTGTGGGTTTACATCAGGAGATGATGTGAAAGGCTCTTGGGTTTGACTGGACTCATCTGTGAAACTGATGAAAGGCCTCATGTGGTTGTTGTTTCTTCCACTGCCTGATGAGAGTAAAAGAGGAATAACATTTCTGTCAATTTTAATAAGAATATATAATAGGTGTTGCTTTTGAGAAACAAAAAAAAACTGTTACCTCTGACCCTTAGTGTTGCAGAGCTGGACACGGTCCCATACTTGTTGCTTGCTGTACAAGTAAACATCCCAGAATCTTCTAGAAAAACCTCAGCGATGACCAAAGTGCATATTTCCTCTGGTGGCAATGATAAAGAAGTGATACTCACATATGACTGTGGCTTTAAATTCTCAAGCAGAGAGCATCTTAGTGCAGTGAGGGAAGATACATGACTTGTTTTTTCAGAGTATAACTGGTGCTGAGATTCTATCTACAGCTATAGCAGGTTGAAACTATCTGCCATGGTGGTTTGACACGGATGAGAAACTGCCTTATATGGTTCACAGTCATGGAAAAGCAGCACTGGCTTGTGTACAGAAGGAGAACAGAAGTCTTGGCCAATAATTATAAACACTTCAGCACAGTAATGTGTACACAAAGTAGCATTATATACAGACAGACAGCTGCTCTGGTTCAAGCATTTTTTTCTGGACTGATAAGAATTTCATGAAATGAGTACCTGGTTCAGCTGGAGATCTTGGCTCTGAAATGGAGACAAGCACAAAAACAATTAAGAAACGTTATACTTTATTTTTTCACCTTGAGGAAATTGGTTTCCAACAGCAATCACTGAACATTCCCAAACACCGACAATAATAAACATTACATCAAATCATAACACTTATATGACTTATATGGCACCGTGGTCCTGGGGGCAAAATCATACATATATATAATACATATATCATTTGAAGCAAGGAGAATAGTTTCATTGATAAATTGTTTCATTAGCTTATTTTGAAGCATATTTACAGTATATATCTATTTCCACAAATATGAAAAACATGTTATTCCATTTACCACTATTTAACAAAATTACAGCACAGACAGTATACAAGCTGCAGGGATCCTTAATCTCATTTTTTTTTTTTTACTGCGCTATCAGTAATTTTCCTCCTATTGGTCCCATTAGCATTCCAACTCCTGGACAGGATTAAGATAAGAGACTTTATAGGGACATAATGTTTAAACAAGTTCAGCGTTTTCTTCTCTGCACATCAAGGTTTTCATTAGAGAATGATTAAACAGAAGTAAAATGAAGTGAGCTGAATTAAAGTGACTTATTTAACAGCAACTGAGTCTTTATACATGACACGATGTACTTTTAAGAAACAGTGTGCCAAGTGAGAGATGCTCACTGGTAACAGAGAGCTCACTGGCAGGACATGACATGACTGCAGCAGAACCTACTTTTCTGCAGGATCCTGAATTCAGGAGAGTCCTCTATGGTTTTTCCCTCTTTGTACCAGTCCACTCGAGGTGATGGTGCCCCTTTCACGCGGCACTCTAGCACCACCAGCTGGCCCTCTGATACGAAGAGGTCGTGCAGGCTCTGATGGGAAAAATACAGGTTCTGTGTTACAACAGTGAATACACAGTGTAACTGACAGCAGCAGTGGACATGCTATGATCATACCTTTGTGAAGACAGGGGCTGCCATCATAGTTTCCCCGTTTAATCCTTGTAGATAACTGTGGTTGGAAGATTGACTCTGAAGAGAAAAGCCCACATTGGTTTATACCAGCCACTTTTATAGGTACACTTGTTAACCTACTTGTTAACACAAATATTTAATCAGTCAATCACATGGCAGCCGCTTCATGTATTAAGGCAGGTAGACATGATGACCCACTAAAGTTCAAACTGAGCATCTGACTTGGGAAGACAAGTGATTTTATTGATTTTGAATGTGGCATGTATTTGGTGGCAGACAGGCTGATCTGAATTTTTTTTTTTAAAAAAAAGCTGATCTACTGGGATTTTCCACACACAACCATCGCCAGGGTTTACAAAAAAGAAGTCCCAAAAAGAGAGTATACACAGTGAACAGCGGTTATCTGAGAGAAAATGCAGTGGAGAATGAGATGATCAAAAGGAAATGGAATTAAAATAACCAAAGTATGCAGAAGACCATCTCAGAGTACACAACACATCAATCTTGAAGCAGATGGGATACGGCAGCAAAAGATCACATAAGACACTATTTATTATGTACACAGACTACTCAAAGAAGTGGACAGAGTGTATATTAGTAATTCTTACAATAATATAATAGTGGAAGTAAGTGTTCCAGCTGTCCTACCTCAGGTTCCTGTGTCCGTGTTGGAGTTGCATGGACAGACAGCACAGATGAAACCACAGGGCTAAAGGGCAGGGGTGAGGCTGTGGCTGAATCTGTCTGCAGGGCTACGGATGTGACTGGGGCAGATGCCGATGCTTGCTGACCTTCTGAATTGTCTGTATTGTCTTGGAGTAAAGAATGAAATAGTGCTGTGTCCTCCTGAGCAGGGTGTGCTGCAGATGCCACCACTGATGGTTTGGAGAGCTCTGGGACAGAAAGCACCGAGGTTGTTGTCTGGACCAGTAGAAGGGGTTGATGAGTTGATGGTGAGCAGAGCTCCTCTGCTGGTTCCTCAGTGGATCCTGCAGTTCGGGTTGACAGAATCTTTTCCTCCTCTGCTGAGCGGCTATGGTTTGAAAATGGAGGTGAAGTTGGAGCTGACTTTGGGGTTTTCCTCTGCAGCCTTTGTAAATCACAAAAGGGAGAAAGAAAGAGTCTCACCTGTTTAAATGTATTGAAATGTGATGAGAAGATTATGTGGTAAAAACTTACTGGGCTACATGTTCAAAGTGCTGCTCTCCCTCTGAGTCTGAGGACGAAGCACCTGAAGGATGAGAGAACAAAGACTGTCATCTCTAATGATGTTTTACATGAGCCTGTAAAAGACACCAACAGGACAAAAACACAATTACCTTCGACATAGATCTCAGCTGATGTGGAGTCAGTACCATAGAAATTGGATGCAAAGCACGAGTAGCGTCCAGTGTCCTCCTCGAAAGCCTCAGTGATGATCAGAGAGTGCAGCTCTCCGTTGGTGATGATCTGAATGTCAGGGCTGTTCTCCAACTCCTTGCCCTCACAAAACCACCTGTAATTAAACATAGACAAAAAACTGCTCAGTGAAACTCAGCATCATAAGCTTCCTGCAGTGCTACAGACCTTTATTTCTAAATACTAGAAACACATTTGATAGTCACCCTTAAAAGGTGCCAATACAAGCAAAACAGCAGTGAGGATTAAATCTGAATGTACAAATGCATGATTTAAAAAAAAATAATAATTTCATTACACATGTCTTATAACTAAGGCACTGGGCTGTAGACTAACTGTAATGAAATCATTATACTAAACATTGGTATTTTCATCTTAACCATATGTACAATTTTTTTATGAGTATGAGGTAAATGAATGAATCACTGACAAATGAAACACTGTCAGTGAGTTGATCATCATTCTTCCACAAATGTTACCTCGTTTAACAGAGATTCACCAAAAACAAATGATTCACATTTATTTCATGCTCATTTGAACATGTAACTTCCTCTTATGCCATGCAGTGGTTGCATTTCCCTTTAATTTGCCACGTCTCCAACTTCCAGTGTCGTAACCATATGTAATCTAACTTTCATTTCATTGTGATATTTGAAGAATATCATAATTTTACCATTTAAAACACAGTTTTCATTGTTCTGGTTTCCTCCTGTTAACCTTTTGACACCGTTTCTAAGAGGTTGCAACCTAGTAGAGCTTCTGGCTTAGTGCCGTTTAGTAGAGTTATGCAGGCCAGAAGGAAAACGTTTTGATGAGCAAGCCCTATCCATTTCCCTGTAAGACAAGAAGCAGCACCCACATGCCACACCAGTGTGAAAGTTGCTTCAGTCCACTGTTGATGTTAGGAAGAGATGAGTGCAGAATACTTGATATATTTACTTAATCACTGAGAGTATTATGTTAAAGTTAATGAAGTGTTTTCTCCTGTTTATTAGAGATGGGGATGACATGACACCTGACTCACACCAGGTAATATCAAGGTCAATGTTGCAGTCTATAATATTATAATCTTAAATTAGGACTAACAAAGAAAATTCCTACTATAATATAATAAATGAAAAGACCTATGTATATTCTGTTTTTTTCCAGGCAGACTAATGGTGTGTGGCTAGTATTCTGGAGTCGGAGCTGGCAACAGTCTATTTTTTTCATAAATAAATCTATTTGTAAAATCATAATGTAAATCTATAAAAGCAAACCTCTAACTTTCTCCCTGTCCTGACCAGCAACACACACATCAGCCTGTGTGTCAAAGTACATCTATTTTGAGCTGATGAGGCCTGCATACTTTATTAAATCCCGCCAATAAACAAACAGGAATGAGGTGATGTGTTACCTTCAGACAAAACGTCACTGTGATACAATCATAAATCATATCCATTGCTTTCTTCAAGGGCCTGGATCAACAAGAGCTAACACACGTCAGGATAAAAAAGTTTGAAAAGGCAGTTCTCACACACACATATATTTGCGCTTCTGTCAGAGTGAGGACCCTCATAGACATAATACATTTTCTAGCCCCTTACCCTAACCTTAATCATCACAACTAGATGCCTAACCTAAACCCAGTTCTAACCCTAACCCTAAAACCAAAACAAAGCCATTTTAAGGGGTGGAAAAAAAGTGAGGACCAGCCAAAATGTCCTCAAATCATAAACTACACATCACTTGGCTTTTAAAGTAATCCAATGATGGCAAAAATTATTTAAGCTTGGTGTTAAAAGGTGACACTTGGCATTACAATACAGAGGGAATATGGTAATAATGTATTAATATGGAGGCAATATTATGATAATACCATCTTATTTCCAATGCCATTTCCAGCTTGGTAATAACATCCCACACACTTTATTTGTCGTTATTACCAAACCATTACTTGGTGATTACTGTAGAATTAAGATGGTAAAAATACAATTTCCCAATTAAAAATTTGTTACCACACTTATAAGTTGTTACTGCACGGTAATGTTAAAAAAAGTCCTGGTGAAGTTAACAGAAACAACATGAAGCCACACTGCAGCTCTGTTACTGCTATTTGGATGCAATAGAAGTGAGGCTGCTGGAATGTCCTGCATGAGTCGGGCTTTCTTGTCATGAGTAAAGTTCTAAATTGAAAGCATGAGTAGCAGAGGAGGTGGCTGGTCTCTGCTCACTGCACCTGTCAGGTCTATTTCCCCTCTGCAGATCAGAACCAGAGAGGAGATTCCCTCTGGAGCCTGGGAGCTCTGTCTGGCTCAACCACTCACATACGCACCACTCTAAACATAGATTATAGAATACACATAGTGATACTGGCTGACACACCAGAGACAGTACAAAACTGAAAAATGATGGGAAATATGAACCTGACGCTCATATTTTATCAGCTTCACTGAGTCACAGTCTCACTCACACACTGACATGAGAGAAAAACAAGCACAAACATCACACTGAAGCCAATGAAAAATGATCCATGTTAACAGAATCTGCAGAATAAGAACTGGGCTGAAACACCATTTTCATGAAGTAGAGACCACGTGAAAAGAACGCAAATCCTCAGACTTGTACAGTATGTTAGTTAAAAAAAAAAAAAAACACACAGTATTTAAACGAGACAAGCAATAACCAAATAAATCATCCTACCAAACTCATCATGCTTCTGTCAAGAGCTCAGTCTGTTCCATTATCAGACGAGGCTACAGCTTGCTATGCCAGCCCGGTCTAAAAATGGCCCAACAGCTACATTCTCCCCGAGCAAGAATATGTCTCTGGCTCACCAATGTTCAACAGCACAAACAAGACCATGCCCCCTATAGCCCGACACCTCAGCTTCAATCACTCAGGTCTGCACTGTTCTAAGAGGAAAACTTCACGTCCAGCCAGAGTTTTAACTTTAAAACAGGTCAACAAGAGAGTAGATACTGTGTCATGTTTAGGTTTAGGGATGTGCAGTATTTTCCCTGTTTATCAAAGGCAGTTAACTGAATGACTAGACTTTATGAATACGTATTTATGAATACGCAATCGTATTTGCATATGTTGACAGCTGATCTGTGATCACTGCTTTCAGTTCTGTCTTTAGAAAGCCTGCAGTTCTCTTCTTAAGAGCATTGGAGGGCCCGATGTGATTGTTGTAACAGAGACACACAAACACACAGACACACTGGTTTCCATGAGTTCAGAGGACATTGCATTGACTTGCTCTAATCTTAACCATAGTTATTAGTGCCCTAACCTTAACCTCAGTCTAACTTTAAAACATGTCTTCACCTTGAACTGTAGTAATTTACGTTATGGGGACTTGATTTTTGTCCCCAGGAGAAGGACACGTCCCCATAATGTGACTGTGTAAACAGATTTTGTGTCCCCACATAAGGAATACCAGGTGTACACACACACACACACACACACACACACACACGCACACACACACACTCCTTTCAGAATCAGCTGGTGGTTGTCATCATGTCCGTCTGTATCTCTAAGCAAAAAAACAGCATCATTCATCTTAAGTCAAACATCTCAACTTTTATTTATACTGTATGATAATTGTTTTTGCTTGTAAGTGGCTGTTTTAACGTGTTACTTGTACTTCCCATGTTTTATCTTATTTTACCTTCTCTAACCCTTTGCTTTTTTAAAGCACCGTGACTCAACTCCTGTTGTTTTAACATTCTGTATAAATAAATATGACTTAACTTGACTGTTACCTGATGCCATATAGCTGATAATAATGTAATAACTTCATTTATACAACATTATGTGTAAATATATAGGGGTACTATTTTTTTATTATTCCACACTTTTATAGTCTGACAGTAACAAAGATGAACATTTTCTGTTTAGGATCTCTTGAAGGATGTTATTAAATAACTGTTATTAAAATCAGTGACCATTACATGACCTGAAAAGCAGCTGGAAAAAATAAATTCCTCAGTGAATACCTCAAACATTTCTTGTGTCATCTACTTCAATTTCTTGTCACATTAACAGCAAAACGTGGAAGAACATTACAGTGTGTATGTTAAGTTAACATTAAAGTATAAACTTTGGTTGTAGTAAACATTTGTATATCCTATAACAGTGTGGACAGCACTGTTAAGTAGTTGCATCTGCAAAATGACTAGGCATGGGACGATCTGAAATTTCCCCGTCACGATTATTCTGACCAAAATAATTGCGATTCATCATATTTTTGCAATAATTGTGAAAACATGCTTTAAAAAAGATTTTAAATATAAAGAGAGCCTTCTGTCCATAATCTACCTTCATTAAATTTGTACCAGTCTTACTTATGTTGACAAAATAGAAGTGATATTACCAAAATGTGTGTAAGGTTTAAAAAAAAAAAAGTCCTGTTACTAAGGATATTTTTGGTGAACATTTTAAAGTAAAAAACAATAATGTTGAGTACAATCATTATAAATTACGAGGCCCTGGAATACCTCATGGGTTGCAGGCTCCAGATAATGTTGATAACTGTGTGTGCTTTTCATCATGCTGCACATCTCTAAAAACCTTTTCCCCTCATAATTTAACTCCTGCTGTGGTGACATATTCCAGGTCTCCATGAAATCTCCAGGAGGAAGTTAACAGCTGACAACCTCACAGCAAACTGGGCCTTCAGCTTTTCCAGTTAGGCTTTTTTCAGGGTGACAAATGTAGACAACCTTTGAAAGCCTTGAAGAGGAAAGTCTAACTATGTCTCTTACAAATTCAAAGATAAGCTGATGTGAGTGAGTAAGAGAATAAAAACAGTCAGATTTCTCTTACCGCACTTCAGGTGTAGGGAGTCCTCTCACAATGCAGTCCAGCTGAACCTTGCATCCCTCTGGAACCTCCCTGCTTCTCAGTTTCTGGATGAAATGAGGAGGCTCGCACACAGACTCTGTCGAGAAGGGAGTTTCTGTCAAGGCACAGCTTTCTGTCTCTTCCTGCGCCTCCTGAGAAACACAGTTGTACTGCTGCTCCTCGGTAATCCTACAGTCCTGAAGTTCCACACGTGTGGTCCCAGAGTCCATTTGGACCTCAGGTTGGTGGCTGGCAGAAGGGCCGTGTCTTTCCTCTTTCTCCACTTCCATGGGAAAGACAGCACGCTCCCTGTTGTCAGAGCTGAGCGGATGAACCATCCCATCCATTGGGCTCTTGTTCTGGACTCTACTCCTGTGAGCTTTGCATGCTCTGGGTCGAACCCGTTTAGAGCTGTTAGCCTTGAATAGAGATGAGAGCTCCTCAATGAAGTCTGCCGCCTTGTTGAGAAACTCCTTCTTGGACTGGGTCTCCAGACCGTATGGGGTGTTCCTTTCTGACCTGTTAAGGTCATTGAATCCTTCACTGGAGTCTGTGCTGTTCCTGATCATGTTGTCCTGCCGTGTGGTGGCTTTAAGCATCTTTCTGTCTGATGTGAATGCTGTGTGTGCCACCTGCGGTTCTTTGAGCTCTGGGCCTGGCTTTGTGAAGGCCAGAGTGGAGGGGGCAGAAAAAGGAGCAGGAGAAGGGTTAATGAGGGGAAGAGAAGAAGTTGGAGTGGAAGAAACCGAGACTGAGGAGATGTTCGATGGTGTCAGTGGTGTAATGGAGGCCTTGACCTCTGCCCTCTCCTCGTGTGGCTCATGTCCGATGGCCTGGCGAGCCAGGTTCACACTCTTATCCAGCTCCTCCTGGCTTAGGAAGGCTGAGAGGTCTGGCAGTTGGGGGTCACTCTGGCCCACAGAGTCCTCAGACCTGCTTTTGAGTGAGCCATAGATTTGAAGTCGAGTGGACGGAGCGTCGGAGTGGCTCATCTCACAGTGGCGCTGCTGAGCTCTGGCCTCTGCCAGGTAGCTCTCTCTCAGTAGTTGGGACAGTGACGGTGGCTGGTCAGTGTTGTCTTGCATGCTGTGGAAATGGTGATAAAGCACTTGATTACAAGTTCACTGTCTGTTTTCTTAACAAACGTTGTAGTTTTTCAGAGTGATTCCCTAACTCAGCTGATAATTTGTCAGAGCTGATGTCATATCAAATGATAAAACAGGCAGTTTTGTGATTAAATATGCTTAGCAACATTTATCGATGAGGCCGCAGATTGCAGCTGAATATCCCTCACATCATAGATGTGTTGAAGAACCTATGTAGCCTTCAAATTAGCATCAAATCTCAGAAGATGCTGCTGAGGTTTAGGTTGAAGTTTGTCCACTTCGGGCTTTTGTAAAAACATGGCAGTCCAAATGTATATTTGATATATTTAATAATCCCTTGTCAAAAAGCACGTTCTCTGATGCATGTTTTAATACTGTAGTGAAAATGAAACCCTGACAACATTTATCTAATAGCATATTTTACAAGTTAGCAGCAATACTGAAATAGTTACCTGATGGAAAATTATTTGTCAGTTTCATTGACTGACTTTTCTCAAGGGCAAAAAAATGTAGAGATTCTACCTTTCCCTGTGTGTTACATTTTCTTCAAATTCAAAATATCAACTTGATGTCTGGGGAATTGTCAGGATATAGAATAAATGAAGTACTTTTTATTGAAATTTTATGTGAAAATTTAGTGCAAAGTGGGTTGATAAGTGGTGTTTGAAAAAAAAATCACCTCTATTTTAGCCTCCCTTAAGCTGAGAAGCTGAGATGAGGCAGACTTTTTTGTCCCGTCCACCTCAGACCAACACTGACATGGCATCCAGCAATTTGCACAACTTTTTGAAACTGTGCAATGAGATAGGGCACACACATGTTACTGACACTCAGATCTGGGCAATTAAGAGAGACAGCAATGCCCTTCCAACAAACCTGAAGCTGCAGCTGTTGTGTGCATTAATCCTTTGCAAACAGCCTCCAAGCCCACCAAGTCATATCTAATAATAGCGAGGGGTCAGTTTACATGAAAAAGAATCAACAAAAAAGCTGTCCCCTCATCATGTGTGCCCTTGTTATTATGATTTTGATCATTCACTGCAGTCATTTATCAAATTATATAAACACAACTATAATTATCATAAGTGAGCAGCTGCCGACATGCAAATGAACAAGCCCCTCACTAAATTCAGCTCCAAGCATGCATACAACTTAATTCAATTAAATTGGAACATAATCAAACAGAAATAGACTTAAGCTTGTCTGAGATTTCCTGAGGCTATAAACAGGATATGATAGGCTCACACCGAGAGACAGCAAACACTGTGAATAACAATTAAATGAGGGGGCAGTGTGTTTTACCTTTAGAATAAACCCAGCTGGCCCTCAGTGAAGGACTGGTAAATCCTCAGACTGCACCTGTGCTTTAAGAGGGAGATTCCTTTCTTCCAGTTGCTGCCACCTGGGGAAATCTTGGACACCAGCAGCTGCCCGGCCTTCCTGGTTAAGAGTTAACTTTGGAGTTTACAGGAAAATATGGAGCCGAGTAGCTAGGGTAACCCGTCACCAGTAAAAGTAGCAACATTTGTCAGTGCAGTAGTTGCAGGTTATTTTGGGGATGCCTGGCCCATGTGTCTGCATTTCAGCTCTGCTCATTGGCCAAAGGGCGCGTGCTGTAAAGGGCTTCCTCCTCCAGTGGTCAGTGAGAAACCTACGTCCTACAAAATTAGAACCTTCATGTTGAGCCTCTCGTAGACTCATGTTAAAACAACAGATTAACAGCAATAATGATGGGTGAGATATCGTGGGAAAAAAAGCATGTTAATTCAGCCGTACTTGACCCAAGGATTTTAATTTTTCCTCACCACATTCTAAAATAGCATGTGAGCAAATTGGGACTTAATTCAGGTGAAGGATGTTCCAGATACACTGAGCATTATGTCATGACAACTAGTATTTTTTGACCTCTTTGTTGAAGTGTGTTTCGTTGCTTTATTCAAAACTGGTCCAGACCAGTTCAACAGTAACATGTTCCAGTATGATAATAAAATGAAATGAAATGGAAAAAAGAACAATACATACTTGTTAGAAAAATGCATTTCACAATTATTCCAAACTTGAGTCTAAAACAGTATTTGCATACTGTTTGTTTAATTAAATCCATGGAGCCAACAGGTTTGATATATTTACAGAGATGGAACCACAAACAAACTGAAATTCTCAAACATGGTTCTGTGTTTGTTTAAGGTTTCTGGCACTCTTGTGTTAGGTCCTGCAGGGCTGTCCCTGCCAGACGTACATGCATGGCTACAACAAACAAGTTAGAATTTGACTTTAGTCTAACTAAGAGGTCAACTGAAGCTCATTACTCATTAGTATAAAAACAAATGGCTCAGACAGCATACAACATTAACAATGTCACCAGGATTCAATGTATTATACATAAATATATATATGAAAGGAAAAAAAGTACTGAAAATCCTCTTTGGAATAACTGGAAAACACAGTCCAGTTTACCAACACAGTAAAGGCAACATGAAGAAGAGGATCATGAGGTCAATTACTTCGTTTCAATTTCTTCTCTCACTCGTTCATGTTGACTGCAGACACTGGTTTACATCCCAGACCATATATTAAAAAGTGGACATAGTATTCCTGTAGCCAACCAAATCATCACTCTGAAGCCTCGATATTTGAGATTTGTTCAGCGCCATGCTAGTTTTTGAAATTGGAAGTTCACAGATGCAATCAGGTTCCTATTGGACAATACCAGCTGTCAATCACAATTTTGTCCACTCAAATGTGTACCGTATATTTTCCTCTGAATGGGAACATAAAACTGACACTATGTTCTATTGAAGAAGACCTGAAACAAGACCATTAACATGTTTACTGACGTAATAGAACAAGTAAGAAATAGGCTAATTTTCCCTTATACTTCCATTTAAAAGGGGTTCTTTTTCCAACCAGCAGAGTCGCCCCCTGGTGGCTAAGTGCTACACTTTTAAGCTATGTCCAATTCTTATATACGGCCTATGGTTTACACACACCATAGGTTCAACCATGGGATATGCGATATTAACACATGGACAGTATTATTAGCAGCAATAGGAAGTCTTGATTTGCACAGTCGATAGAAATCACACAAGACACTTCCATGTTAAAAGTTGGTAAAGAAAATCCAAACATGAGCCAATCCCCTGTCAAGAAACCTGATCAAACAGACACCATGAAGGCACTGTTGAATGAGAACAACATAAAGAAACAGTCTTGATGACAAACAGCAGCGTCCCACAAATACTGAGGCTGGATGCATCATAATTGCAGAAGAAAGCACTGTAATGGAAGTCTGTGCTTTTGTGCAGCAAGATTAAGCTTCTGCTCAACAACTCATTATCACGTTCTCTTTGTGGTTCACAGTGTTTGTGACCTTGAGTTTGGAGAGATTAATCTGACACATTGTTAACATTGTACCTAGTGCAGTGAGCCAACTCGTGATTAAGATGTAGGAGGCACAGTAATAGTTCCGCAAAAAATATGGAGTCACCGGCCCGACTATCAGGAGTCATCGCTGGCCCGCTTGCGAGACTGGTCACCTCTGGAAAAAAAGAACAGATCACTAATGTTTAAAGTGCATACTCAGTCAGTTTCTGAAACTCAGGTCTTAGAAAACTGACCGTGGAAATCCGTTCATGGAGAGCTCCATCTGGAGCTTCTGGTCATGAGCAGCATAGTCGGACAACAGAGACTCCATGGCAGGTGGATTGATCTGCGGAATGAACCCAGAGAAGAGAGCTGGGGCTAACTGGGCCCACTCTGCAAAGAAAAGCAAAAATCCATAAACCACTAAACAAAGTGACTCTGCTGGAGAAAATTGTGAATTTTGTTTTCTTGGTGAGCCATAAAGGTTCCATTAGCTTGCAGCTTATAGCAGAAAAAACAAACAACTTCCTGGCAGCCTGAAAGGTAAGAGAATTTATCACTGCTCACCTGGTCGGAGGCTGTAGAGACCTTTAACAACATTGGCCATCGTAGATGGCTGCACTTTAAAAGGCAAGGAATGAGCTTCAATCAGAAGAGCTAAACAAGAATTTAAAAAATGAAAACCAAAAATGTTTCAGAAAACAAACATTAGTATGAGATCCAAACTCTTACGAGCAACAAATACAAGCAAAATGAAAATTTTTTTTCAGGTTCAAAAGGTAGCAATTCACTCACGCAACAGCTTATTCACATGTTTTTCTGCAACATGGTCAGCAAACAGCTTCATCAAATCGTCTTTTAGGTCTCTGTTCAGCTTCGACTCGACGTAGAACTTGTTCTGAGAATATTAAAAATGAAAACCTTTTGAATCCTGTACAAAATGTCTGTATTTGTTAAATATAGAAGTTATTTTTTCAAAATGTACAGTGTAGAAATTATTGTGAAGATAAAACAAAAGCATCAATGATTGCTTTTCATTACCCCAGAATGAGCTTTACATATATATCAATACAATAGCCCACAATGGACAAACTTAGCATCTACATACTGTACATTTTCCAACACGCTTGGAAGAGAAGGGTGAGGGGACATTCAGCTTCAACATGCAACTTCACCAATAAATATTGCTAAATTGTACAACAGTACAATTAAATAGTTATGCTTACCAAGTACATAAATACAGGAACTATACATTGCAGAGAAGCAGTGTACTGTGTAAGTGCAATGCTGAAGTTCTCAATGAAACTTTCAAGGGGGCTGGCCTAGAAGACAATAAAATGTATTAGCTGCATTTATAATTTGTGTATGAGCTCTGTATAATGATTTCCTTGTGCTTAGATTGACCTACCTGTAGGCGGGTGGAAACATGCAGCAGATGACTCGTTATTTTTGATGTCAAATCATTGTAGAGCAGCTCAGAGTGCTGCTGACAGACACACTTGTAGATGTAACTTGGAAAAAAAAGAATAAAATAGAAACTCAGCGCAAATTTATGAATGTGGACTGAAATCACATGATTTGCAAACAGCTTCACATACAGCCACGTTGTGTGTTTATTCTTACCTGTATATCTGTGCATAGGAGACAGAGATGTGGTCTGAGGGATTCTGAATGAGCAGCCGGTCAATTACCTTCTCCAAGTTTGGCCAGTGGTTTTTCTGGTAGTCTTCTAATGCCATAGCATTCAAGACTGGGTGAAAGAAGAAAAGGGTGTCACAGATGAAGTGAATCTGATTTTTGTCAAAGGCATCGGGCCTGAAAACTACAGGGACCATATGTTTAAAAGAACACCAATGCTCTAATCTTTTAATCTTTCCTTTTCCTCAGTTCACCTCTTTTAATCTTAAACTTTTAATTTATTTTATGCTTGTTTTAAGAATTTGTTACCATACAGCACTTTGAATCTGCCTTTGTGTAAAGTGCTCCGTAAATAAAACAGCATTTCCTTGCCTTATAGTGTAGGTAAGACATCTCCAAGTAAACAGCATCTTCTAATTACCTCAACATGAATAACATTTTGCTCAGAATAAGCAATAATCTGATTATGACATGGAGCACTCCAAGTTTTGTTTCATTGTCTTTATCAGATTATACTGTAATGTCCTACTGGACTTTTCACTGCAGTGGACATTATGCAGGCAAAAGTGATAATCACATTCACAATAATCTCTGCCATATGTCAGCAAGAATGTAAATGGAATGAACACATCATAACCTTAATAATGTCATACTCAGAATAAGGTCAATAGCCAGATTACTAGTGTCCAAGTAAACCTAGCATCGCTCAATAGTAACCCTGCATGAGTAGGCATGGAACTTTCCTACTCATGCAGGATAATCCTGACAAAAATAATTGTGTATTCACAATAATATTGCAATAATTGTAAAAAAAAAATGCTTTAATGTATTTATTCAGATTCAGAAATGTAAATGGGTGGACAAAATGTGCACAATTATGGACAAATGTCCAAGTGGGTGCACACCCACAGAAAGCTCACAGATATAGATAGAAAATCTGTCACTATAGACTATATTATGTTACTATATTACTAGCCATCTATTAAAATAATAAAGTAATTTGTTTTAGTGAGGTTTTTTACAAAATAAGCACAAGTTCTGTGATATCATTTTGTGATTTCATTGCTGTGGACTGAACAAAACATCTGACAATGCTGTTTTTTGTGAGGTTTGCAAAACTTCAACCATTTCTGGAACTTTACACAATTTTCTGCATTTTATCAGTTATGACAATAATCATTAAAGGCAGCTCGTCACATTAGCCATCACTTTCACACTACCCATGTGACCTATGAACATATTTTCTCAAGTCATGATTATCACATTTATGGAAATGCACCACGATCAACTTATTGTGAGTGATTATATTTCTTATCAGAGCTGGGCAATGTGTCCAAAAATGTTTAGACGATAAAAAGTTTAAATCAGTCGATACTGATAATTATCGGGAGAGATAAATGTCAGATACGAAAAGTTTCCGTTTTGAACCAGTTCATTGTGGTTTTAAACATTCACAGAAATGATGTGTCCTGTCTCCAAGTGTGTTTGCATACACAGTGCAGAAACATTACATTGACGTACACTGAAGCTTGGATAAATTGATATTGTAGACTGCAATATTTATTGTTACTGAATTATCACACAGGCAAAATCGAGATGCGCAATAATATTGTGTATTGTCTCATCGTTAAAGGTGAGTGACGGCACGGTATCAGGCCCTGCTGACACCACGACTGGATTAAGTCAACTTACGGAACTTGGAAGTAGAATCGAGGGTGAATTTTCCCTCGACAGTAGCTGCTGGTGGAGCTGTACAGTCACTCTCACTGACTTCACTGCTTTCACTCCCTGAATCCGAGTCCACGAAATTTGTCCCTCCGCTGTTGCTGCCGGGCCAGTGCTTCCCTCGTCGAGTCCCCGGTTCCCCTCCCGATACCGGCGAACAGACCGTTGTTACATCCGACAGTTGGCTGCTGTGATACGTGCGGACTTTCCTGCCGCTGCCGCTACTACTCGCACAATAGTTGTGGTTGTGGTCGTCTTTTACGTCCACACTGTCGTCTTCCATGGCCTCCATTTTCACAAACGTGCCGACGCCTGGTCAGTGGATGAAGCTTAACATTTTAGACAATGAGTGTGAAAAACAAATTAAGATAAAGACTGAAACTGTCAAGCGGTTTTGGTGGAGTCCATCGCGGTGTTGGTATTGTTGACTGGATTTTTACGACACGTCGTGTCAACGTACATCAGAGACAAGTGGGAGATGTAGTCCTAAAGACTGGACGACTACAAAAAGAGTATCCAGGCTTTACGCATAATGTGACCGTGAATACACCGGCTGTTAACACATGGACTAATTTAACAACTTGATGAAAATCAGAGATATATAGAGATAGAAATAAAATAATATTACAGTAACGCTATGTTACCTCGAAAGTAATATTCAGGTAATGGCTCATCAGTATATTACTTTCACACGAAAATGGTTGTGAATCACAATTGATTATTGCCATAAGTCCTTCCTCATGTCCTGCACATGATTTCCATTATTATTATTAAGCAATCACTTAAATAACCACTTAAATAATATTTACTGGTCTCTTGTAAACCAGCTTGCACCTCGGAAATGACTAACAGAATTCAGCCATTCACACCTTCGACTTCCCTAAAGTGACCCGTCAAATGGCTGCTGTGCAACTTTACTATATTACTGATGCCAAACAATGAACTAATTCGTGTACTTTAAAGTAAAACGTATCCACCTAGCTGGTAATATGTCTCACTCACAGGCCCTTAATCAACGCCTATAATAAAGCTGTAAATGCTTTTGGGGAATTCTGCACAGTTGTGCATCATCATGATATCAGCCTTACCCTTATATTGGCTTTAATCTTAAAAGAAGCAATCCAAGAGGAACGCTGGTCTTATGTTGGTTTTCACTTGGTATTCAAAATGGCACAATGCAATAATACAGAGGTATACTGAACATGGTGTCAGCCTGCACAGAACAAAATAAAACAATGCATTTATTGACAATGACTTCTCTAGTTTTGATTTTTTTTTTTTAACTTGCAATGTGCAAACGTGCAACAACAATAAAAGAACTACAAAATAAACTATAATAAATAATTACAGTATCATTAAACACTCCAGAAAAAATAAAAATATTACTTAGTAAAAGTTAAATAACTTAACCTCGTTAAATCACAAATACGTGCAAATGCACAAAAGACACTAGTGAATAAAATAAACAAATACTTCTGCTCCTGGCGGGCTCGGGGTCTGCCCGACTCTGGTGCCTGTAACATCCCTGTTACAGAACTGATACAGTCGTTTTAGGCTCAGACACCTTTTCTCCGTGTGGTCATTAACGAGAACTGTAGAAATTGTACTTACTATTCATATAATGTGTTGTTACTGTTGTTGTATCGTGTTGGTAACTCGTACCTGTACTTTCTTTGGTATTGTACTTTCTCTCTCTCTCTCCCATCCTCCCCCTCTTTCCCATTCATTCGTCCGTCTTCTCTTCTCCTGGTCTGTCCACTCCACATCCCCCTGCCCGGTCCGGTTACCTAACATCACACAATCAGAAAATAAATTTAAAAAATATATATATATATATAATAATTACAGGACGACAATCACAGACTCTACCTGTGCACAGCAAATCTGTTCAACACCACAAGGCATGCAGTCAATGGTACTGCATGTCCAAGGCACTGGACAGATAAAAAATAACTAACTTCTGTCTAAAAAACTATAAAATGTGCAAAAGACTCACTGTTACCATCATGCACAAACGGGGCCCCCTGGTGGTCACGAGTCTCTCAAGAGTAGTTTATTTCGCTCATGCCATGGTCCCGGCTCGTGGACAATATTCCTCTCTCAAGTGATGCTCCATGTAAATGCACCGTAAAGCTAACAGGCACTAGGTGGCGCTAATGACATGACGTGGAATATCTGTCAGGAGTGTTTGAAATAAGAGGTTTGAGTGCTCAGTGATTTTCGTTCTTGCTTTTACTGAAAACCCCACAAGAAATAGCAACTTTAAATATGTAAAAAAAAAATTACTAATTTTCTTGAACCTTAAACAAAACATTACCTTTGAAATGGCATGTAAATTCTGTTTACAGGGGTGGCAAACTGAAATGACCTGGGGGCCAGTGAGCGTCTATTCAGGTCAAGAAGGGGCCGGTCAGGAGAAAAAAGTGTGGGGGGGGGGACGACGACAACCGTTCACTTGCAGATGATCAACATGATCTTAAAATTATAACTCTATATTCCATCATGATATCACAATTGAGATCACAATTGAGAGATTCATATGTCTCAATAACTAAAAGTGCTTGTTTTGATATGGACCGATGCATACTTCACAATGAAAAACATATTTATGATGCAAAATAAATCTACATCAAAAACAGAGAAAAGCAAATCTAAAATTAAATAATAATGTGGACAACTGCAATTAAAACATTAAACAAGCTTATATATATGTAATTTAATGTTCAATGTAATATATTTAATACTGTGCAACCAAAAATTTTGCCAGCAAATAGATTTAATATTTTATGCTTTATATATAGCAATAAAAGAAGAGGAGTTTGCGGGCCATGTTTTCATTAAAACATAATATTAAGTGATGGGCCGCATTTAATCAAATGGGGGACCATACGTGGCCCACAGGCTGCCAGTTTCACACCTCTGTTGTAGAGGTTTATTCAACACATTGGATCAAATGTCTTTTACCAACATAATCTTTACAGGCAACAGACATCTGCATGATTAAGGAAAATGGTTTAAACTTTATATAATAAGAAAAATAACATAGGCAACACAACCGGTTTTAAAAGGAGAAATAAGTGCCACACTTCAATGTGAACTCACTGAATATACTCCTAAGGCTTAACATTACAACTTAGTACAACTTTGTACAGACAAAATCATCTACTCCTTGATGAGTGTCTCACACCAGAGTATAAAAATAGGAGGCTTGACCATAAAAAGTAGCTGCCACATGTCTGAAGGAACACCTTGTCAACAGTTACATATATTTTCCCCAAGTTTTAAACAGGTTAAACATACAAAGCTTCTAATGACAAAAGAGTGTGGTGATTAAGTGTTCTTTGGTCTAAAATTAAAGAGGACTGTTCCTTTTGTCCAGCATTTACCTTCAAGAATCAGCAGAGCTGAACTTCTTATATTGCAAGTAGACTTTGCCTTAAAATAAACCATCTGAAGAGTTCTCTGTGTCTGAAACCCATAGTAACCACTATTTAGCAGGCAGTAGGTTTACATGTCACCCACATGGTAACCATAACCAATTCTATAACACATTAAAACATAGCTATCAGCCTATGGGCTCAGGGTGACAAATCTTTACTTTAAATTATGGCGATTAAGGAATTAAAGCTTGATCTGGTGTTATATTTATATGCCACAGTAGATCCGAGCATCAGCTAACTTTCGGAAAGTGTGAAAGCAAAATCCAAAAGCAAGGAAAAAAAGCCCTGAAGAACAAAAATATAACCCTACTACTGCATTCTATTTAGTAAGTTATACACAGTATGAAGTTTCAGACACAAAGCATGTGACCAAACAGGCACAGAAAACAAGGAAAATAAATCTTAATGCATATTCACAAAATTGTCACAGATTTTTATGAAAAATAATAGTAAAAGTCAAAAATATTTGAAACATATATAAAGACAATTAGTGCTTTGTTGACTATGTACTTAACATTTAAAGGTGTGTGGTGCTTTGAGTCGTTTCAGTACTGTCTGTGTGCACACTTGACATGGCCTCATTGGCTACAGTGTGATGAGTTGTGTCTCTGAGGCAAGTCTCTCCATTCACTGCTAGCAAGTTGCCTTCCTCGAGCTCACTGTCGTCTTCCACTCCTTCTGCACTGCATTCAGACTCCTCGCTGTCACTGCCACATGAGCTTGACGTCTCATCTTCAGAGTCAGAGTAAACCTCAGCCCCATGGAAGATATAGTGATTTGGTGCTTGGAACAGGTACTGACCTGCTGTGGGGAAACATATGAACAATTAACTGATGTGAAATCAATATTTATAGAAAGTCAATCGTCTTTAGCATTTGTATGTTTTATATTTTTCGCTCTATGAAGAAAAAAGTGAAACCCTGTTGAACATGATAAATGGGTTGGCACTTGTGTTTAAACACACTCTCTTTCATATGTAAAAGTATTTGTAAAGCCATTTGCTCTCTTTAGGGTTGTCATTTATGAATTTTGTGACTTTAAAAGTGGTGTGGGAGATTATTTTCTAGAGCATTTTTGACTGTATTACTTAAAATCCTTCACACCCCAAACGTAACCAATTAATGAATGCATTGTCACAGAAATAAAATTTGTCAGTCACCCATGGAGCCGACAAGAATGTAAAAACACCATCCACTCATAATGACCAGCTCGAACAAAGTAATTGGATCGTGATACATCGATCAAACTACCATCTACTCTACTCCCTCCCCCCATACACATCCACTTCTTCGTGCACTAATCGCACATGCGCAGACACAGAAAATATAACATCAGAACTCTGAGCCTGAGCCCAAACCGAGACCGGACACATTTACTGCCACCTTCCTCAGGCTATGACAGGCCGGGCTCGTGATCATGTTTTTCAAAAACAATTTGCCTGTGTGCTTACTGTCTGGACTGACAGCCCTGAAAAGTCACCACTGTGTTGTCACTCACTCACTCTCGCGCTTGTCTCTTTTCAAAGCATTGTGCACAAATATACACTTGTCCTGTCTTTACGCAAACCTACACCCTTTATAATGGCCCACTTCATGTTTTTGAGAAAAGTTACTGCCAAGAAAAAGGCTGATGCAGAGCGATCCAAGACCAGAGAGAACATTGATGCTTCGTTTGAACGGTGGTGACAAGTGAAAGCCACGGTGGCCCAGTTTTACTGGACAGTTAGGGTAACTTTATGTGATAGTATTTGTTGTTTTGCAGCATTATTTTGTCATTGCCAGTGGATCGACGTGATCTTAACACTCTTCATGAACAACCGACACGTGTACCCATGCTCTGGAGGCGTGGCTTCAGAGCTTGGACTTTTGAATTCAAAATATAACTGGCTTGAACCGTTTTTCCAGGATCTCCCACCCTACCTTTAAGGCATTCACTTTCACTTTTGTGTTTTGACTTCACTCACGTGAGATTGAGAGGGAGAGCGAGTACCTATCACTGCTAAGCTAAGTGGTAGGCTACGAGAACCACTGTATGTGAATATAGGGTATGTGCTAAACAGTAAGTTAGCAAGGGTGTTGCTAAAAGACAATGAGGGCTGTGATGGGTTAAACAAAATGTATGTGCAGCAGGTTGATAGTCACAGTAATAAAATAGTTACGTTTTAGAGAGCAGGACTAGACAGCGCAACATCAGTGAAAAAGGACATGACAACACGTTGTTGTAGCACGTCAGCTTGTCACTGACTTAAAGGGTCAAAGCCCCCGTTTTGCTACTAGTGCAGTGACCTGTTTCTGTCTGAACTTGTGTGAATATGAGGTGACGTCCTGTGCAGTTGTGGCAGTGGCTTGTCATCCTCTGTGGTGATCTCGTTCCTACTGTGGTATTTCATTTTGGCAATGAGTGTGACAGCCCTAGTTCTCTCTACCATGACCTTAAGCTTACTCTCAAGGCGTTTGCTGATTGGACTCCTGTTGATTCGATTAATCCAACATCGTCTACGGAACTCAAGGTTGGGGGTTTGGTTCTTTACATCAACGGCCTCTTCTTTTGGCACATCTTCTGTTGGTGATGCTGAAGGTTCTGGAGTCTCATCGCTGGGACATTGAACATTTGGACAAGGCTCAGGAGGTATAACATTACCAGCAGTCTCAGGGACATTCAGAATTTCCGTCTCCTCTGAAGTCTTAATTATCGAGTCTGATCTGTACTGCTTCTGCTCCTCCTGAGCTGCTTCACTTGAAGCAGACAAGGCCTCACTTGGTGGCTGTTCAGGTAACCGAGGAGGTTTCTCTGTGATCTCAGTTAGTCTTACGGTGTTGTAGCAGAGCTGCTCAAAGTCTCCACCCAAACGATGACAGAGCTCGTTGACAATGACATCACAGTCCCCAAGAAGCTCCACATCAAAGTTGAGGTGAGGCAGCTGCTCCCTATTGATCAAGACCTGAGGCACTTCATGAGGAATGGAGTCTGGATGGGGAAAGAGACGAAACAGTCATTTGATGTTTTTGTGCACATTTCACAGGAAGTAAAAATTCATTAATATGAAGAAAAACACACTTGGGATGAGGGCAACTGGTCGCACTTTAAGAGAAGAGCCAATGACAATCAAGAGGTCCACTTCATCTTTATCCTGCTTCATGGCTCTATGGAACATTTCTGGAAGATTCTCTCCAAAGAAGACAATGTCAGGTTTCATGATTGCAAGGGGAATATCTGGACACCGGGAACAATGAGGGACAACCTGCAAGAGGATTGTATTTTACAAGCCTTATAAAACAAATAATGGAATTTAAAGTACTTAATACCAAATTCTTACTCTGATAGGTGTTACATGGCTAGAAAAAAAACATAAGACAGGTTGGTTTGTCTTCAAAGTAGGCAGGTGTTGTGCCCAAATTTATTTCTACAACTGACAGTCATACAATTATGGACAGAGTAGACCCAGTACAATTGAGATAAAGATGTTCCAATTTAATATCCACCGTATGACCACTGCAAGATTCTTCACTGAATGGTGCATGTTAAGGAATATGTTAATGCATTATCAGACAAAAATGTATTTGATAATACACTTTTTCTATGCATTTTTCTTTGATGACATCTTTTTTATTTAAATTGCTCCAGGTGCTGTCTAATAGTATATACACAATACTTTATCCGGGATCAGTACGTGGTGAATAAATAAATACCTGGTTGAAGATGTCCTCCCTAATAGCCTCACAGTCCACTTTGTTTTTACAGATGAGACAGGATGCAGTTGCAAACGACCCTGAAATTAAAGACTTTTTTTAGTGGCCATTCAAGATTGACAAGGACAGAAACATGAAGAAAAACAGAAGCATCACTGACTGGCTGCATTACTTACCATGACACTGGATAATCCGCTGAACTCCAGCCACTTGTTCTAGGGTATCAATGTTTTGTGTGTAATTGCGTAGAAGCTTCCCTTGCTTATCCAGCATAGATATGAATTTATGACAGGGTGAGGGCTGGAACTGACCGGGGTAAATCTCCTGTAACAAAGATGGAGCTTTTAGCACATGCAGATAAAATTTAGTTATTTGAATGCTTGATGCAGCCATGCATATCAACTCTGTGGTAATAGTTTCTGTACTCGCCATCTTTTTTAGAAATCTTTTTAAAGTTTATTTTTTATTTAATTATTACTATTACATTTACACTTCTAACCAAGAAAGTCTCATTGAAATTATCAAACCCTGTTTATGAGGGTCCTGACCAAGACAGATAACAAGCAAAAGATTAAAGTGAAATTTAGAATAATTAAAAAACATTTCATATAAACGAAGAATAAAATAAAAAATATCAAAATACACATCATAAATCATAAACTTTTAAGATGCTTTACAACTTAACAGATGAGAGAGACGTTCTACTTGGTATCTTGAAATTAAAAATCATGACAGAAGATGGTTGTGGATTTACCCCAAGTGTTTTCTACAGACAACTTTTTATTAAAATGCTAGATTTAAGTAAAGAGATACCACTGTGGTTATTGGAGGTCAAATCATTAGTGTATTGTATTCAACTTTATGTATGCATATAAGTAAGTGGAGACAATGACCAAACCTTAGCAAACTTGAAAAAGGGTCTTGGGTCCCGTCTGAAATATTCAATGTCAAACATAGCTTGGGGATCTGGAAGATCTGGAAAATCTACAGCAAGCCGTGCATAAATCCCATCTCTGGAGCGAAAGTCTGGTATTCCACATGAAACAGACACCTACACAAAAGCAATACAAGCCTTATAATTTAGTAGCAGTAGTAGGAACACAGGCGCCATTTATTAAAAGACACATGGAATATGAAATAATGCAACAGAAAATCATTGGACATGCTTACCCCAGCACCAGTAAGTACAAGGATCTTTTTACTCTCATGGAGGAGCCTGACCACATCTTCCAACGTGTTAATGTCCTTTCGTTTCTTTCTTTTAGGAGGCTCTGAGATGTTGATGATGATTTGCCACAGTGTCATATCATCTAAATCCGGTGGAAGCACGGTTTCAGGCAGCAAATCTCTCAAGATGGTCCTTGGATCAGTCTCTCTGATGTGTTGCTGAATGAAGCTGTATGAACCTGGCCAAGAATACAATTCAGCATTACTTCTTTTCCCAAAATGCATATACAGCACTGGCCAGAAATTACACACTAACAAGCCATATCGAAAAAAACAGTCATTGGTTTGAATCTTTTGGCTGTGTATATCAACATAATAATATTAATGTTTATTCCATGGAAACCTGACCAATGCAACTAACTTTATTCTTTTAAAAGTATATTTGACAAAGTTGTGTTTTCTGATTATCTGTTTCATGTATTTGCAATTTACTTTTCACACTTGTGTGTCATTTATTATTATTAAATTGTCAGAGTTTTATCAGATGAATCATGAAGTTGTTCACCTCTCATCCAAAAGCTTCTTCACAACTGAAGATGACAACTATGACCTGGACGACTGAGAACTTTCACAGGCATTTATCAGATGGAGGACAAACGGAAATATGGCCAAACATATCAGGCAAAATAAAGGCATTGTATATCGGCCATCAGCTGCAATGATTTTTAAAGATCACTGCATCGAGCATAGAAAAACCCATTGACTGAAGATCTGTACATGTATGTATATACATATATAAAGACTCATTGTACATATGCCATAACTTGCATCTCTACTGTACAGATAGTAGCATAGCCAAGCAACTGAGATGGATTAAATGAAATGCAAAGGTCCATTATTAACCCGGCAACATGATTTCATTTGTTTTTGTTTAGCTACATGGTGTTCAATTACAAAGCCTTATTATCTTATACAGATATTGACATTTTTTGGTTTGCTTCTCTGTCCAATATTGTACCTAGCAAATAAACAAAATGTGACAATGTAAACGTGCATAAAAATTGCATAAAACGACCATGATTTAAATGAAAAACGTGAGGAAGACACTCACAAGAGCCATGTGGCTGAACGATGTATTATTTAAACCATATTAATCATCAAAAACAAAGTTCAGACAAAGTCACAGTATTCAGTTACCTATTTGCGGTTGAGGAGTCCAGTCACTGGAGCTTGCGTGTGAGGATCTGTCATCGTCCTCGTTGATGTGTTCTGGTGTGACAGCCATACCGTTGGAGGTGAGATAATCGTTTTCATGAAAATCTGAGTCTGTAGAAATAAAAACGAAAAAGAGTTTTAGTGGCGTCCATCCATACCTCCACTTTTCAAGATAGCAAGCTCAATGAAAACAAATGATTGGGAATTAAATGGTAATACATGATCATACAAGTTATAACTGAAGTTTCAAGCCGAAACTAATTAAGTTAAATTGTCAATTTCTCTTTTCAGAATTGAGTAAATAAAAAGTCAAGTAGTTCCCTGTGAGAAGTTCACGCCTCTGAGTAGCAATTACACACTCACTGTTCATGAGTTAAGCTAATCGAAGCTTAACTAATCTTCTGTTTACCGTTAAGCTAACTCGCCGGGTAAGTTGGTAAAACGAGAACCGTCGCGTAAATACAGATGCTGTGTCAAATGTTCCAGGTTGCTTTCATACCAATGGCCTCTTGATTTGTCCCGAGCACCACACTATCGTCCAGTTTCACGAGTGGTTTGTGCGACGCAGAGAGCAGCAGTCCCAGTCCATTGTTGTCTCCGCCTAGCGTTGCTGGGGCCTGCTGCTCCACCGCCATCACCGGCTTCGCTTCTTTCTCCACTGGCGCCGCACAATCCACCACCGCCGCCTCCCAGCTCTCCGCGTTCGCAGAGACGCACAAAAAATGACCCCCTTCGCCGACTTTGGCACTGTAGTTTGACCCCGGTGTGATTTTCGACCTTTTCGCGGCAGGTTCGTCCATTTCGAGGGCGCTCACCAGACCCGTCCCGAGATTGTTCTCGCTGTCCGCCATCTTCCGCCCGCAGAGCCGCCGCTGCCGAGCAGATTCTTCCTCGCAGACAGCTGGCTCATTTACATAGCGCACGTGATTTGTTCTACAGCAGCAGCGACGTCTGGAACGTTCCTCTGCTACGTCGATGACGTACAACCATAACAAAATACTGCTGCGTTCAAACACCGTCCGGTTTTTTAAACAGCAAAATTAGAGCTTGTGAACGAAGACACAAACGTGTGTAAAACACAGACACGAAACGCTTTTAGTGTTCGAATTTCATTCATAAATATTAATATACTTTACGGTTCTTTTGCTTTAAATTACAATGTGAACTCACAGTCATACTTTCTTTCGTTTGTTGTAGCACCTGTGTCACCTATCTTGAGAATAAATGCAGCATTAATTGAACATTTTATGGCAAAATAAGCTTTATGCTTATCGTTGCCACTGTCTCATGCCCGACTGACTGGTCGGAATTTGACACTGAGCGGAATGTCTAGACTGTGGACTTTGATCTAGTAAACACTTGAATGCAGCACACGTCTTTTAGTAAAAAAAAAAAAGGACGGCACGTTTTTCTCAGCGGCCCGGGAGAAAGTCGCATTGACTCTGTTAACAGGTTTGCAGTGAGTTAAGTAGCATTAGCTGATGAAGTAATAACAAGATATACTTGAATTCTGTTGTCCGTGAGTGCTCCACGGCTGTCGCTGCAACTGGGTGAGCACGCACATCAGTGAAACGTGACTCGGTGAAGCAAATACGCAACAGTCTGCTGTCACAAAACTCCACGGATGGATGCTGTTATGAACTGCAAACCAGAGGACTTGGAGGATTACTACGGGTTACTGGGCTGCGATGAACTGTCGTCGGTGGGTTTAGGCTCAGACTATGTGCTGGGTGACAGTGATGATTGTGTAGATCTAGAAATGAAAACGTACACCAGGTTTTGGTCTGACCTGTTGATTCTTAGGCAGAACATGCGCTATCCACCGACTCTGTGTGTGTGTGTGTGCGCGCGCGCCTGGTATTCATTATGTTGTGGGAACCTAAATCTGTTTACACAGTCACTTTATGAGGACTTGTTTTCCTTATGGGGACAAAAATCAAGTCTCCATAATGTGAATTTCTACTTTTTAAGGTGAAGACATGTTTTAAATTAGCCTGAGGTTAGGGTTAGGTTAAGGCCAGGGCACTAGTAATTATGGTTAATGTTAGAGTAAGTCTCCAGGAAATAAATGTAAGTCAATGTGTATTTAACAATTCAATCATCCGAGATGTGCATTTTAAGGAATTCAGCTTGTGACATACGAATGAAAAGATAATAATTTGAAGACAACAAAATAGGGATGGGACAATATACAATATTGCTGTGCACCACTATGAAAAAAGCTTAATTGTGATGAATTTCCATTAACAGGATACTCGTGAGTAGTATTATGTATTATATAAATATTAGTGAATCATTAACATTTCACGTGAGTGACTTGAACATGCTGTCTCGCTACCGACATATTTTTGTAACATGACATTTTGTAAAAAAAAAAATAAAAATAATAATAATAAAAAGTCATTACATTAGTTGATATTTGAAATCTGAAAGCAGAAGAATTAAAAATGCTATGGAAGCAAGTTTTTACAGTTTTCTGCATTTTTTTTTTCATATTGTTTTATACCCTGCAAAACAAAAAGATCAATGTTATGTTTAACATGGTGTAAATCTAATTAGGGTCATAAAATTGTCTTTTCCCTGTGTAATGGCTTTGTGGCCTTTTTATGGTCACATTCAAATGTGACCATATTCACATTAAAACAAACAAACAAAAAAAACCATAATGACTGATTCATAAAGTTTTAAAAGATAATGAAATCTTTTTTCATGCAGACAGAACAGATTATCAATGAATACAAGATTCGGGCCTTGATGTGCCACCCAGACAAACACCTAGACAACCCAAGAGCAGGTATTTATGTGATACATTTGATTGTAACACAACTGTAATTCTGTTAGCGTATCACCTGAAAATCCTGGTATTTCCTCTTTCTCGCTCTCTCTCTGACAGTGGCAGAATTCCAGAAGCTGCAGGAAGCCAAAGAGGTTTTATGCAATGAAACCAAAAGGAAAAACTATGACATGTGGAAAAGAAGTGGTGTTACCATTCCTTTTCAGGATTGGCAAGCCATGAACGACTCTGTAAAAACTGTATGTAATGTATTTTCTTTTGGACTGTTTTTTTTTTTAAATTTATATCTGAATAACAAGAATTCCTAATGATATCTGTGGTCATCTGTTTGCAGTCATTACACTGGGCTGTGAGAAATAAAAAAGAACCAATGCTGGAGGCCTCAAAGACAGAAAACCCAGTCACTTCCCAAGCAGAGGACCTTCGCTGTGAAAAGAATGCACCAGGACTCTCTTCATGTGATGCTACGCCATCATCAAGTAAGTATTAATACTTATTAAAGTAGCAAACAAAGCAATACTGAAAGTACAAGCATTAAAGCAGACAGTCAGGCCATAGAATTCCTGGACTTCACTGTTTTGTATATCTTGATTCAAAATTAATTGACAAAATGGGTACTTACACACTAATATTGATTCCCAATTAAATTTTAAATTAAATTTTCCTCACCAAGCCAGAAAGCTTCATTCACACCTGCTGCTTCTCTAATTCACTGAATTTGCCTGAGGTCTGTGTGAAAAAGACCTGTTTTATAACAGGATGTCTGTCAACTTTTTTTCCCCCAGGTTTCAGATTGCACTTTTGTCATAACAACGTGTATCTTTACACATTATTAAATTATATAAAAAAAAAAACTAACCAACCTGTAATCATCACTGTCTAGGTGACTACTGCCACCTGCGTTTCCGCTGGGCTGCCGACTCTCCATCTAGTCTTCTGCAGAAGTTCAGAAATTATGAAATCTAAATCATACATCAGGAATTCAGATTTGTTTATATGTTGCCTTTTTGTTGGGACCGTGTTAACTGCAAGTATAGCCTCTATGTAATGCTCATATTTGTCCTGTTGGAAACTGCAAATTTTAAATGTGTCTTCTCACATCAGCTGCACATCGGATTATGTGAATAATATATGTTACTATTTGTCCTGCTCTGTCAAGTATGCTTTTGTACAATGGAGATTTGAGTATGCCTGATATTGAAGTACCTTTTAATGCTAATGTGTATTTTGTCTTGTAGAAAAATTCATTGTGTGTCAAGTGCAATATGTATTGTTTTGTATATAATTACCTTGTGTGTACTGCTTACATTAATTTTTAGTTAAACTAGAACCACAGAGCTCTGTCTTTGCTCGGGTGGTTAGGTGATTAAGTCTTATTTTAAGTAATTCAAACTAATACAGGAAAAAAAGTACTAAATGAGGTAAATGCAACTGTGACTTGGATGTAATAATTGATGTAGGGTTATGGTTTAAATTATGCCAAAAAATCGGTTAATGCTACATACAGATTGATACATTTCAAATGCATTATACTCCACAGAAATTGCATAATTGTAAATCTGTGTGCTCAGTCTTACATTGTACCTAGTTGTGCACAAAATGTAAGCCCTGGTCACACTCCCATGACATTATTTAACAAAATTTACTGGATAAAATTTTCTACTAGATCCACACATTAGAAACCTAACAGCAATTGGTGCATATTTAAGCCACTTTAAAAATATGTTTTAAAAATATTTTTTTGCATTGCTAGGAAGTGTATAGCAATGAGATGAACAGTTGTATTCACTTGAAAATATACTCTGAGAAATGATTACGACATCTTCTTTAAGATTTGACTTATATGGACACCTTACTAACATCCTTATCACATTTGTTTTTCTATTCTGTCTTCATGTTTGCTGTAGTGCAAATTGTAATTTATAGTTAGTTTTTTAAATGATTTCTTAATCTGTAGTTTTAAGTCATATTTATAATAAATAAATACTGAATCAAATATATTGATTAAAAATGACAATGAGTTATATGGATTTATAAATCATATAGACTTTGACACCATAGACATTTTCTTATTTGCCTTTAAAGGTGGAAAACTAATTAATCATACTGAAGTGCATAATCTATTCCTACTTATAAGCTAATGAATAAATTAGTAAGGTAGAAATATAATTGTAGAATTCAATTTATTTGAAATTATTTAGTGAAATGACTGTTCTTTTAAGAAATGCTTGTCCATTTAATAAATCATTGTGTTTAAATATGTTACTGCAGAAGTGTCATAAGTGGCTAAAAGTCTGTCCCTTTTGGCAGACATGCTTTCAGTGAGGGTTTTCAGTGAAGTGTCTGCACCTCATAAAACGACATCTAAAAAAAACCTGAACTATCCCTTTAAAAGTGGGCATCATAATGTCTCCGTGAACTGCAGCGGACAAAACCATCAGCACTCAAATGTTGACAGTACATAATTTAGGTCGCTGCATAAACTTCACCACAAGATGTCGTCAACCTCTCTGATGACGTCACCTTGGTAAAGGATAAAAGCCCAGTAAGTCCTTCCACTTCTCGCCGGGTGCGGTGGCGCGCGCCTGTAATCCAAGTTACTGGGAGGCTGAGTCTGGCGGATCGTTTGAGCTCAGGAGTTCTGAGCTGCAGCGGACTATGTCGATCGGGTGTCCGCACTAAGTTCGGTATCGATATGGTGCTCCAGGGGGAGCCCGGGACCACCAGGTCGTCTAAGGAGGGGTGCACCGGCCCAGGTCGGAAACGGAGCAGGCCAAAGCCCCCGTGCCGCTCAGTAGTGGGATCGCGCCCGTGAATAGACGCTGTAGTGCAGCCTGAGTAATACAGCGAGACCCAGTCTTTTTCGTCAACTATCTTTAAAGTGAATAATGAAAGTTTGTTTTATACGACATGACAGCCTCGTCATTGTTATTTTAAGATCATTTGTACATGTACAACACGCAGAAAGACACGGTTGTTTATTGTCCCGACACTGACTCCTACTGGAGGAGAGGAGCAATGACATCAACTATAACAGTCAGTGGAGCACCTACACTGACGCCTTTACGAGCTTTAATGTCCTATTACTTGACCTTTTTTTTTAAATTTTGCAGCTGATACTAGTTAATAACCAAGATTTAACACACAAGCCACACAACGGAGTTTTTAAATATCAAGTTTTCAATAAATAAAATAAATAATCACAACGTTGTGATTATACAGTAAGGGACATCTTGACCTAATTTCAATCAAACATAAAATGGTTTGAATTTAAAGTGTACTGAGACACTTGTGCTTGGACAATTTGAACAAATGGCAAATAAAGTACTTGAACTTGCTTTTCAAATGTAGGTCGAGAGACTGTAAAACATACAAAGACCATGTGCAGCTTTATAAATAAACAAGAAGCAAGAGAAAACGAAGAATCCTAACTTATATTACCCACCTGCAACTGAACTGTTTTTCCCATTTTTTTAGATTATTGCTTCTACCAATAAAACCTCCTAAATGTGATTCTCACAGGACCTTTAAAGGCTTTGATAAAACTGACAAATTAATAAGGAAACACACTAAGTCTAGGTCTCACTTCCGTACATTTGAACTTGCGTTACTTTAAGTTGAGAACAGACAACTTCTAACCACTCAAACTTATTTATAGGCTCCCACAAAGAAGTACTTCCCACCTGTTCCTCGTGCATCGTCTGCTCAATTTCATTGGTCAGTCGCAGCCACGTCTCCCCCGTGATTGGCCCGCGCACCCGTCACTCCCGACGGGATGTCCGGGGTCATTTCAGTCCATCTCGTCGTCGTAGCTGCTCATATCACAAGCAGAAAGTGAGAGCAACACCATGGCGGGACGCGCGCTTCTCCGAGCCTGTGCAGCGACGCTACAGCTGAGCAGAAATGCGGTGGCGAGACCGCTGCAGCGTACCATGGCCACAGAGGGTGAGAGTGCGTCATTACCGGGGAAACGAAGAATCCGCGCCGCTGGAGAGGCAGGGGGATACAGGCATAGGTCACACATTGACTGAGGGGCCTTCAGTGACTAATACTGAGACAACAATATTATTTTACTGCGCACTTATTCATACACAGCACATGAAGTGTGATTAAGACAAAAACACTTGTTAAAGTAGTCAGAGCATATTATGTTAAACTTATAATTTAGGTTATTATAGTGACAGTATGCCTTTACGTGTTATTGTTTAGTGCTTTGACATGAATATTTACACGTCAGAGTGGTTGTTAAACATAGTGAATGGAATAATGAAGGTCATGAGGACTTGGGAGTCGCACACAGGCCTGTGATGGACCCACCTTTCTTGGCAGCCGTCAGCCTGTTGGTTTGATGCCAGTATCCTGGTCGGAGACAGGCGTTCACTGCTGACGTGCAGTTTCACTGGCACTCGAACACACGCACAGTCAAGCTGCGTTAAAGTAATACAGTTTCCTTTAACAATCATTTAGTCACTAGTTAAAGAACCTTAACCTCAGTCGCAATTGTTACTGTAACCTGGTTACTGGCAGGCTTGGATCTGCCATGCCCTTATGTTGTTTCCCCCTCTGATTTAATTTTCACATCTACAAGACACAGTAATGCTGTGTTTTGCCTTGTATACAGCAGGAGACACTGCAGTTGTTTGTAGTTGTATTCAGGGCTATTATTTTCATGATTTCGCTTATTATTTCAATTATTATATATTTTTTTTTGTATTAAGCGATTACTTGTTTGGTCCATAAAATGTCAGATGTTACAAAATCACTGATGGTGTTTTCCAAACCTTGAAAGGATGATGCTCTCAAATAATAATTCGGTTGTAATATCAGATAGCTTGTCGTAATTATCAAAAACACTCAAGTTTAATTAAAGTAATTAAGTAAAGTTTAATTATCAATTAATTGTTGGAGCCCTAATATTAATATTACTAGTATCTTTTTTTTTTGTCCGTTTTTTTTTAATTCAAAGAACCATTTGGTGATATAAAGAATTGTATTTCAGCTTTGCTCAATGATTTTACTGTGTCAGTAGGAGGGTTGAGCAATTACTTTAACAACAATGAAACAATGCTATTGCAGTTTAAATTGTTGTGATTATTCTGTTTTATGCCAGTTTAAAACACGCAATAGATACTCGTTAGAAACAACCCATATCTTTAAGTTTGCATCCTTGCATTAGAGTACAGTAGTTAATGTATGATGGTATCTTATGCCATAATGCTCCAGCCTGTTTTAAATCTCTAACAGTAAATATCTGCAAACCGAATTGCAATCACAATATGTGAGAAATATCTATGAAAATCTGTAGTTTGTAGTTTTCTCTCTACTGGTCCCTTTTCAGTAAATTCATCATCATGAGAAACACATACCACATATTCTGTATTACACTATCAAGTAATCAACAGGGAAACTTTTGGTATCTTGAGTGTGGGTTTAATGTTGGACAACCTGTGGTACAAATGGAGACCATTTTGAGTGTTGTGTCTAGAGGTGGGGAAATTTTACATCAAAGTTCTGATACTAGTGCCAAAGCAATTGTAAGAAAGTGTCATAGAAAAAAAAAAATAAAAAAAAAATACTTAAGCCTAATGGAAACCGATGCTACGTTCATTTTTACAGGAATACCAACAGATGAGGAACAGGCCACTGGGTTGGAACGACGCATCCTGCAGGCCTTCAAACAGGGAAAAGTAGGTAACCAGTCTACATTCACGTTGTATTTTAGGCATGGCTCAATATGGACATTTCCTGTCATGATTATTCTGATGCTTTACAATATCATTGAGATAAGCAGGCTTTCAGAAAGTCTGCATAAATAGGGCTACAAAAGAAACAGCGTGAACGAATACTACTGACATTGTGTTTCATGTTGTCATGTTATAAAAACAGGTTATTAAAATACAAAAAATGGCTGGCATTACCATAAAGTGTAATGTTACAAAAATTATACTGGGGAGCTAGACTGCATTTTTGGAGTTACTGCTTAAAACTGTTATTGACTTAAATGTCTATTGATAACTGAAGTTGACCAAGAACAGCTTGTTTTCAGTATTGTTTTATATTGTCCCATTAGATTGAGTTTAAACTCTATATCTACCAATTTTCTTGAAATGAAAATTACAGGATCCCTACAGCATACTGAACCCAGACTACTATCCTGGCACCAAGGAAAATCCTCAGCTTGTGCCATGTACTGGAGACAAGAGGCTGGTGGGCTGTATCTGTAAGTCATGCATATCGAACACAAGTCATTTCATCATTTCATGCACATCACAAACCAGGTGATGCTTGTCTTGTAATTCAACTCCTGCAGGTGAGGAAGACAACACTGCTATTGTGTGGTTCTGGTGTCACGAAGGACGTCCCCAGCGCTGTCCTTCCTGTGGAACCCACTATAAGCTGGTCCATCATGACTTGCCTCATTAAAACAATTTTTTCTGCAAATCAGACAACAAAGACATCCATATATGCCTTCATTATGTCCTTACACTGGCACTGTGTAGTTCATCATTAAAGGTGAACCTGAACTGAACTGAAATCTGTTGGCATGTTGGAGATTCATTACACTTTCACAAGGGACAACAAAATAATAGTAAAGCTAAACTGAGTGTGTGTGGAGGTTGAACAATTATTGATATGTCATACAGTCACAATGGAAATTGTATTTTCATTCAGTAGTAAAGTATATTCTCTTACCCGTTCGTATCATCTGAAGAGTTTTTCATATGTATTTTTTAGCTGTGGAATATCAATACATTACGAAAGTCAATTGCTACAACTTAAAATTACTTTTGCAGTAAACAATCAAATATAACCAGAGGAACATACATAAAACTGCCTTACAACAGTAACACATTTCTTTCAGTAGCTTTACTTGACTTTTTTTATTGGTGAGTTGTTATGGACTTACAGCCAATTAAGTCCACTTAAGATCCAAAGCCTAACACTCTGCAATGCTCTCAAATAGTCCGTCATAATAGAACTTAAAGAAATTAACTAACATAAAGAGAGTTTACATCATCTGGCTTCAAACATTTAATGCACAGACATGACACAACCACATTAACTCCTGTAAAATAGAGAGTAAGCAAATACCACAGTGGAGCTTAAAATGCCTCATTCTGTTGACTTCCTGTTAGAGTAGAGTTGGTTTAATTCTGGTTATTTTGATTCCAGTGTTTATATTGTATTTAGGCATATTTCTGAAAGATTTCTCTAACAGTACACACAAAAAGAAAGATCTCACTAGTGTTCAAAATTATAAGCTTCAGAAAGGTAGTTCTGCTGCATTAAATTTTTTTACAGGCATTTATGTTGCTGTACTCATGCCCTTTGACGTATATTCGAGTACTTTGTGTCATCATAAAGCATATTTACAAGAGTGATGTCAAATGTGAATTAACTTGTAATAGAGCATCAGATAATGTCCAAAGATGGATATACATGAGAAAAAAAAAAAGAAATAAGCATGAATAACAATCAAATATTATGATTGGTTTGATTAAAATTGAAAAAAAAAAAAAAAAAAGTCATAATGAATATGAAAGCCTAAATATCAAACTCTTGTCATTTCTCATATCATGTGTTGATTCAACCTGCATTCTGGTTGGATTTAAAAAAAAACAAAACACACATTTTGACATTCAGTCCTCGGTATTTCTGTGTATGTTTAGGCTAGAAAAAAGCCTTGATTGCATTCTATAGCCTGCAGAAGCTTCTCACGGAGAGTTTCTGAACTTGTGTACTTGGGTAGGTCCAGCAGGTTGAAGCAGGTGTGGGCCACAGGTAAATAGTGCTCCCCTCCACTGGTGGGCTGGATCACCATTTGCAGGCTTTTCATGCCCAAGATGGGTATGCGATCACTGCCTGTGAGGAACACTAAAAAGGCAAGAAACATCATTTCACTTTTCCAGCTGAGCATAAAACAGCTAAGACTTGTCAAGTACATTACTACTCATATCAGCCTCTGAAGTAGTATATTGGTGGCAGCACTTACAGAGAAACAGTTTCTTCTTCTCTAAAGGAAGACAGTGGAACACTTCCCAGAAGAGCTTGATGGTGGGGTGATCAGCCCAGTACTCCCCTTTGTATTCGGTACTCTTAGGAGTCAAAACAAAATAATTTGTAATTCATTACACCAAGATGAAAGAGCTATTGAGAACATGTTTACTCCAATATTAGAAACCAGACCTTTTCGAGCTCCACCCAGTCATAATTGGTGTTGCCAATGACCATGGCTTGCAATTCATTTGGCTGGAAGAGCTCCAAAACTTTTCCACCACACACTTTGTGAAAGCCTGCATAGAAGCACTTGAAGAGTGGGTCCACTGACGTGTTGAAAACGTAGTCAACGTAGGCATCGACAAAGTCCTGCCTGGAAGCAAAATGCAATTATCATGAAAATAAAGAGACACTCAGAAACGTTGTGCATGTAAAATGGAGCAGAGAGATAAAAATAAGACCTCTATTAGCAAACAATGCAGAGGACGTTTTTGCAATCAACATATTAGAATGAGGTCAACCAGTAAACTGGTCAAAGCTTGAGAAAATCTGAGCAGAAAGATGACCTATTGGAGTCTTAAAGGAATAATTCAACATTTTGGAAAATGCCCAGCATTGTGACAAAGTGTTGTTTTTCCCATTTAAGTCTTTAAATGTGTGTTTTACACAGGTCAGCTGTTCTTCCAGGTTTATGTCTTTTATCTAACCTACTGATTCTAGCAACATTCTTACTGATCAGTCATCAGAGTTGTATCATCAAATCAGTGGCAGGAGAGCAAATGAACACTTTTCCAAAAATGTAAAACTATTCCTGAGCTTTAAACATGTGTTACTACTTAACAGGATGGGTCTAGAAAACTACCTGTTTGATTTATTTACACTGATGTCTTCACCATTTGGGACTAGTTCTAAAACCTCTGTGACACCATAGTTGTCCTCAGTGATCTGTAAAAAGAAAAAAGACTGTTTAGTTTCTGTTAATGATTTCCTGAATTTCAAAGTTTTTTTTACTTCACCACAGAGTTCTGACTATTGTCTTACTGTGAAGTTCAAACAGAAAACTTCCTCAAGGTCATCTTCTGTGTAGTTCAGTAAGTGTTGCAGACTTCTGTTTATACAGGGAAGAGAAAGAGACATGTACAGTATTTACCAATATAATTTTTAGACAACAACGAATGCCTTCGTATAATACTCTGTTTGATAATACACTGCAAGTGTAATGTTGCAAGATTCAGTTTTAGATGCAGTAAACTGAGATCCATAAACATTAAACAGAAAACCTCAGATGACTGCTCCCTGATCTGACCTTCCCACATCTGGCATTAGCTCTTTCAGGTCATCAAGTGTCGGCTTCTTCTTCAGAAGCTTCTTGTAAAGGGCCACGGGGAAGTTGAGCTCCACTATGGTGAAGTTGTAGATGGCCAGACCACAGATGACCCCAATGAGGTTGAACAAGTCGTGTTCTTCAAAGGTCTGCAAGGGACAGTTATCTGAGTGTCAGAAGTCTTTCTGGAGGACAGTAGGTGTGTTTCCATCAGCCTTGATGGAAACACCACAAATGTCTAAAAGGTCTTCAAATATTGCATTAAAGATTTTAAACTTAAAGGAGGTTGAAAAGTCTGTGTCTTGATAAAGTACAAATGAGAGCAACAGAAATGGATTCAGCAAATAGAGGAAATTATATATCACGTGACTGAAACTTCCCTACCAAGAATGAAGGAATAGAGGAAGAATGTGTGGACTGATGAGGAAACCACAACATTCCTCTACTTAGTGCAAAAAGCAAATATTGTTATCCTTCTGTTGGGACAGGACTTTTGCGCCACCTACTGCTTATCTCAGTGAAACAATTTAATATTTGCTTTGCAGCAGTGGTTGGAAACACATATTTCTTTCACTTAACCTTTGAAAAGTTGGTGAAAAGTTTTCATACCAAACTATTTCATGTTAAATTCAGGCAATAGCTGGATGGCTGTTTACAGGAAAAAGAAAATGTATAGTAAATTTACATTATTGCCACTTAAATATAATTATTGAGGGCATTTTAAAAAGCTCTATAAATCATCGCTTAGTGATATTTCATCAGGATGAGCATGCAACTTTGAATTATAAAGCAAGTACCTTGTTTGAAAACCAGATGAGCCTGGACTCCTCATAGTAACGGAACATGCCATATTTGGGGTTCAGAAGCTCTTTCATGATCAGGAGGAAGAACTCCTTTCTTACACCTCCTGCATCAACTGCCTCTTCTCCTACAAAGATCACCTGCCGTGGATATCAGCAAAATCAGCTTAATCTATGTGTCAACACCTATTTGTAAATAACCTGAAGTTGTTTTAGCAGAGAAACACTCAAAGCAACATGAAATGTAAAAGTCAGACATCATCTATGGCAAACCTGGGCATTATACGGCCCACGGGCCATATGTAGCCCTTCCACCCTCCCTGACTGGCCCGCGTGAGGTTAATTAGAAATAATAAAGTTAAATAACAGGGCTCTGGAGTGCACCTAATGTTTCCTGAGTTTCCCATACACTGATGGATGCGTGGTGTACAATATTGTTCAATATTGCAGCTTATATCAAACCACACTGAGAACAGTATCAACATGATCTCCCTCCCTGTTTATTATCTTATTATCTAAACAGCAAAGATGTCAATCTTGTATGTAAAGTCGCTGGTTGAAGATTCGCACTGCATCCTGTTAGCGTGCGTGTGAGTGTGCAGATGCTACTGCGTGGGTGGCCGCTGTTGGTGGTGTAAGATAATATACTCTGAAGTACACATGCGCGCTCTCACGTGTCCGCTGTTGTGGCTGCAATGAACTTTAATTGGCGCTGTTCCCGAACCGGCGGACTTTATTCTAATATTCTAATTTCCATATTCTCCTCCTCCATCTCTTTTTGGACAGTTGGGTGCACACATACTGTCTAACCACGCCAAACAATTCATGCACATCCAGGCATTCATTCATTTGTCTATTATTTTCCTCACAAAAACATATTGTTTGATGTTGGGAGCGAAAGATGCCGATAATTAAAAGGTTTCTATGGGCAGATGTAATGTGAAGAATGCTCAACAGCTGCATCATGAATATTTAAAATTTGTTTGCTTAAATTTGGCTTTTTTTTCCTCTTTTGCATGTTTTTTTTTAACCATGTCAAAGCATATATTGTGAATATTGTACTGTGAGACAATGCTTGACTATAATGTTTTTATATAATGATAAATGTGATGGGTACCTTTTTAATTATGTTTTTGGACTGTTTTGCTGGACATTGTGTAACACCCCCTTTGTTTAAGATGGGGAATGGTATGTGCCAATTAGGACCTATTATGGGAACTGATAAAAGTGCTGAGGGAGTTTGATGAGGCCTTTAGGAGGGGAAGGGACAGTCTATCTGTGTTCCCCAAGGCAATATCCTCAGTCATGTTGAGGTGATGTATTTTGATGCCTTTCTGATATAGTACATAACTCAGAGGCTGGTCTAAGCCAAGTTTATTTTTTTAAAAAGAAGTCCTTTTTGAATTTACCTTCTTTTTTGTTTATACATTTTTTTGATGCATTGAATTCTCCTGGTGGTGATTATGCTATTTTTGCATCACTGCTTTTGTGCCATTCTGAGGCCAATCGACACGCTTCCCTTTGACAACTCACTACACGACACCACAGTATAGTAGTAATCATTATTTAAAAGAGTAGTTTCAATAGTTAGTAATAATTGAATAAAGTCTGCCTTTCCATTAATTTTGTTTATGGTGCTGCCAAATTTATACCAAAACAATATAATTTACTGCTCTTTAAAAAGACATAAAATTAATACTGAGCAGAATTTAATGTAGCCCATTGGTCCAGCCCTCAACAATATTTAAAGTATCTCCTGTGGCCCCTTGGGGAAAATAATTGCCCACCCCTGATCTATGGCATAATTATTTAATTTGTGGCATCACAAATTACAAAGAAATGGTATGCAATCCCTCCTCTTTTTCCTCTATAGAGTTGAAAATAAATTTACTTTCATCACTGGATCCTTTGTATCACTTTTTACCTTAAGTGGCTTCTTGTAGTCAACATTTTTGGACTTCCTGAGAACTTCCATGGTGTCGCCAACTATATTGTCCCTCCTAACGATGAGTATGAGGCACGGATTGACAGATTCTACAGCTGGCATGAACATGGAGCTGAAGTTTTGCAGCTGAGCCTGGTCTACTGCCATCTATCAATGCAACAAAGGAAAGATGAATGATGAGAATGCTGACTGTTCAAAGATATTTCAGCACAAGAGCAAATTTGTGCATAATGTAGCACCTAAACATCCATATCTGTAACACCTAATATCATTTTAAGGTGGTTAACAATTCATTTCCAAGAGCGGTTTAAAATAATTAAAATTAATTAAATTAAAATTAAATTTTATGCATTTTATTTAAAAAACAGACATAAATCGTAAGCAGTAATAAATCGTAAGTTTGTGAAAATGTACCAAATTTGGGGATCCAAAATACAATTGCCGTGAACCATTTGTAGGTTCTGACCCAGCTCTTGCTAATCACTGCTTTAGAGTACTTGGTATGGTTCCAAATCACTTGACCACACTGCACTACATGTATCTCCTTCACAAATAAATTAAATGAAAATGCAACACATGAAGACAGAAACCTTAAGTATACTGTAGATTACCTGCATCTGTATGACAGCATCAGTTTGAAGAAGAGTGGTCTTTGCTTGAGCATCAAATACAAAGGGATACCTGCACAGAGTTACCATACCATCGTGGCCCTGTAGATACAGATGCATCAATACATGGGTCACACATTGATGCCCCAAAACCAGCAAAACTAAGAATCATGGAGCTGACATCAGCATTGGACTGACCGTTGGGTACATCTGCCTCTGAATCCATGTGACGTAGTCACGTCTGATGTCTATGAGGTCATCCAACTCATGAATGTAGAATTTGTCGTACTGGATGATGTGTCCTGCCTTATCATTCACCTGAAGTACGTAGGAAAAATAGACATTATCAATTTTCAAGGTACTAAATGCATGAATAATATGGGATTACCTACTGTAGGAATAAGTAACGTAACAGCTGTTGCAACAGCTTACACAGTTCTCACCTTATGCAGGATCTCCAAAAGTCGGAGGGATGTATCCAGGTAAGAGGTGAAAGCTCGTTGCTCTGCTGAGGGAATGCCCACATTGTTTATCTTAAGCAGATACACCACCACCTCTTTGTACAACCCAACCAGCCGCTGATAGACTGGGGGCTCAAACCTAGACCACCACAATCCTGACACAGATAGAAGACAAAAGAAATGTAAAACTTCACAGTGAAACTGTCTACTCATGTGTCACACAGAGCATTAAAAAAACAACTCTGTCTTCATCTTACCCAAAACCTTTAGTGGAGCCTCTTTCAGGCTGAGAAGTGATTTGGCAAATGGGATGGCAATGGTCACAAAATTATTTTGGTCACTGAAGAGAGGGCATTCTGGAAGAGTGAGGTAAAGTCTCAGGGCTTCAATGTCTGGAGGGGAGTTGTTCAGTTGAGGAATTAGGTTTTTTTCCAGACTGGCAGCAATCTGGGGGAGATAGATTAAAGTTTACTGGCCTGCTACCATGAGCATAATAATTCATAAATTAAAGTAGATCCTGACTCAGTATGGCAACAACTGTAATGCCATAATGACAATGTCAGGAGAGAAAGGGAGCTAATTGTGCACTTGGGTTTCTAAGACCCCATTCAGACCAGGTATTGACATCTGTCCTGAATGATCTAATCATGTGATCAGGTCTGAATGCATCCAATGCATCTTCATATGCGATTGCAACAATCACATTCAGACGTGGTTTAGGAATTCGTATTCCCACATTATTTTTCATGTGTGAGTGCAATCTGATCTCAGGACATATTAGAGACCACCTCCTCAGCTGATGTACTCTGATGCACTTTAACAATTAATTATAGTTCCCAGAGTCATCACCACAGATTGCCAGTGATTTATTTTTTCACTCTCTTATGTGTGTCAAGCGCACAGAGATGCACACAAACACATAGATAATAGACACATCTTTACCCCCAGACTCGTGAAAAACATAATTTTAATTGGGTCACAGTAGACACATTGAGGATGAATGTTAATATCAGGTGTGGTCAGTTGTACTTAACACTGTCTACTTGTAACCAAATCTCTCATGATGGATGTAAATATTAGGTTTGAATTGGGCCTATGTCAGACATGGTCAGTATATGAAGTGGCAACTTAAGCAACGATTTTTCTTCTATTCTCCCAGAAACTGGCCTGGTAGTGGGATCCAATTCATCTTCATTTGGCAAATAAAACTGATAAATAACAGATAAAGCCTTTGTCCTTCCTCTTCTGTTGAGAAATACAATTATCCTTCATCACTGAAGAGTCAGAAAAAAGAAATACTATCATATAAGAGTTAAAGTAAACTAGTGTAGCAATTTACTGTAATATATGAATAAGGTGCACTAAGGGCACTAACCTGCTGACCGATCTCAGGATGATCTGGTTGGATAACTCTGTGAAACAGGATGCGAGCTATGTTCATGTCCACTCCTGAACATTTACTGCTGGTGCAGTAGTGATCTGGATGACTATGTAAAATTGGAGATTTGGAATGAGACCATGCAGATGGTTACCAAATAAAACAGGAAATGAATATTATAAACACCTCACATTATGAAACACCACTGAGACAGACTCAACTTAAAATAGGTGTTACACTTAATATCTATTGATTTCACTGTTAAGTGGAAGGATCCGAGCGGTAAAGGAAATAATTTGGCCTTTAATTTGGCAAAAATGAACAAAGTTATACATTATAACCTTTAGACCTGACTGTAGATTAAAGTGCGCCTAAAATGTTATTACCTTGTTGACAGAAAAGATCCATTGAGGCAGCTTGCAGAGGAGAACACGAGGTCAATCTCACTAAGGAAATAAAAGGAAAATAATCAGTGTCACTATATTTCACAAGCAAATCTCTATAAACAAATAACAGACAACTTTTCCAATTAAAAAAAATGTCTGTCACTAATTAACACTAGTTATAACATCAGCTTTTTTTTTTTTTGAGAAAAAAGACTTTACTTGGAGATTTCAACTGGAAGTCTTCCTGGTGAATGGCTCAACCATTTTTGTATGATTTCCTCATTCAAGGTGCAAAGCTTCCGGTGAGGATCTTGTGTTGTTTCATCATCTATGCTCTGAAGACAGATAAAATAAACATGATTCAAAGCAGGGGACACATTTAAAACTAGTTCTAACAATTTACTTAAATGATTTACGTTTTAATATGTGAAAAGCCATTCACGTGCAGCATCTTTCTTTTCAATGGAGACACACATTAGTCACACAAACGAGTGATGTGGTCACAACATGCATCTATTGTGACAAGCCTAACCCACGCGTCACACCAAGATGAAAATATTTCTACTCGGGCCCAAAGAAGTAGGTCAAACTAGTCTTTGTTCAACTTGCATTAAGCTTTGAACCTTCCACCTTCCAGACAAAGCTCCAGAATCAGTTGGTGAAGAAGAAGATGCCCACAGACACAGCAAGTTCTTCCTCTTCTTTTCCATACATGTATCGAACAGCAAAGACGTGGTGAGGCAAAGAAGTGCTGGTACTCCATCATCATTATTTTGTTTTTTCCCCTAGATTAATGTGTAAATTAATTCAGTGAGATTGCAGCAACTTCAGCAGCTCCCAGGTTTTGGTTGCTTAGTAACAACACGTGACAAAAGCAGAAAGGGTCTCGGGTAAAAACACCTTGAGATTCTTCAAAGCATTTTTCAAGCACTTTAAGATGCTGCATGTGAATAGCCCCTTACTCCTAAAAACTCACATTGGCAGTGCAATAGTGAGCAAAGCTCTGATCACCTCCAGCATAAATCCTCTTGACACAACTGATATCTGCAATAGAATGACAGCAAGAGTTAAACATTGCTATACATTACTTCGTTTATTTTGGTCCTCTTGACAAGGAAATTCACTTGACAAAGTTCTTGGTGCTTTTTCTCACCAGTATATGGTGAAGATGCCAAGGCGACATAGGGGTGTTTGAGAGGGTAGGGGCTTTTCCTGTTGCTGGTGGAGCGTGTACCAAGCTGCCCGTTACCCCCAAGTCCAAATGAGAAAATCTTCCCAGAAGAAGGTGTGAAGGCAAGTGTGTGTTGCCTTGTAATAGCACATTAATGTGAAAAATGTTATGGACTATTTATGACAAACGTACAGAATGAATCATGTACACTGAGGTTAGCTATGTTTAAGATAAAACATATAAATTTACATTTTGTTATCTTTACCTTCCACATGCAATCTGTGTCACTACATTTCCCATGAGCTCAAACACTTTTCTTGGGTTGATTTCATGGTTTGTAGAGCTGTGTCCAAGTTGGCCATAACCTCCTGCTCCAAATGTAAACACACCTCCTTCCTGTCAAATCATCTTAAAAGGTCATTCTAACCTTCCCAAAGAGATACAACAATGAGTCAAGCTTTTAGCTTAATGTCTCAGATATGGAGTAATTTATGGAAGAACATGATTATTGCAATTTTACTTTTTTTAATATTCATTTCCAGATTAGCTTTGTAGATAATTTTGCAAATGAAAAACTGTCAGACCTGTCACAGGTTTGTAAAGCCTTGCTTCTTGAAAATCTATAGCAACAGATATACAGCACAGGAAAAAATTATTAGTCCCCCTATGAAAATAATAATAATAATAAAATAGTGACATTTTCATATGGGGGCTAATAATTTCGTCCTCAACTGTAGCTGTGTTTTCACTTGGCAGTAAGGTGCAGTTCAGCTTACCAAGGTACAATTTATAACTGGAAACCTTAATTTGGCTTGCATTTCTACTGTGGGGTGCATAGGCTGGATGGTGATAGCTGTGTGAGCTACATACCAGTACAACAGAGTAGATGGTCAATAAATTCAAAGAGAACACTGCTGCTTGATGACATTACTTTTAAATAATAAACAAACAGCCTTGAAAGCTCCTGTGTTCCCTTATCTGAGAGACAAAACACAGCAGGTTACTTAAGTAAACAAAAAGTATATAACTTAACTTGGTTAGTGCTACTGTGTGATCTTCTCCACAGGTGATGTAAATCACTCTCTGTGAGCGAAGGGATTTCAGCAGGACTGGACACCATCGATCTGAAAAAGACACACTGACAGTTAGTTTGCATTTAGGATGTGAGTACTCGCAAGTACTTTGGGGGGTTGCCCTCTCACCAGTAGTGTCATTAAGACCTAGCTGACCAAACTTGTTGCGCCCCCAACCAAAAACTGCTCCTGAGAGTGTCAGGGAAAAGCTGTGGGCGCCACCTGCTGATATCTGAGCAAAAGGGATGCCCTGTAGAGATTTAATGATCTGAGGTGTGGAAACCATCTTCCCTGGCATTCCAAACCCAAGTTGTCCATATCGACTTTGGCCCCACGAGAAGATTTTGCCCCCTGTGCAAATAAACACGTCTTAATATGTTATAATTTAGAAAACATAATAAAGCTGATTAAGTAAATGTGCATGATACAAATGCAAATCATTCTCACCTTTTGAAAGTGCAAGGGAGTGCCAATACCCACAGGCTACCTGAGTAATTTGAACATCTGACAAACTCCTGATGTTTCTGAACAGAGAAGCAAGCACAATTTGAATTACAGTACATTAGCATTAGGGCAGCAAATTATTATTTTCATGATAGATTAATGTCAATTATTGTCTTGACTGCTCAATTACTTGCTTGGTCCTTAAAATGTATGAAAATGATCCGTTTTTGTCAAACCACAAAATGATGACGTTTTCAAATGTTTTGCTTTGTCCACAAACTAAAATTATTCAGTTGATTTCTTTGTTACATGGAGCAAATCAAAAAACTGAATCATTGCAGTAAATGAATCATTGCAGCTTTGCTTATCAGGTTCAAAGAAATGCCAGTTTAACTTTAAAAATCACGTTAACATTGGACATAAACATCTGCTGTTATGTGTTCCGTCAATAAATGACTTAAGTAAAAAAGTGCTAATTAAAACAAATAAAAACACTTCAGGAGAATAAGAAAATGGGAAAGAGTTTACCTAGGCACTCGAACACAATCGTCCACATTATTTAAGCCCAGTTGCCCATCTGAGCCCAGACCCCATGAAAAAATCTGCCCTTTATCATTCAGGGCTAGTGTGTGGGACTCTCCACATGACACCGCCACTATAATCTGTGCATCCAGGGCCACAACCTGTTCTAGTAAAGACAAAGACATATAAGTGACAAATGATTTCTACAAACTGTAACCGTTAAGAAAAACACCAACCTGGTTTCTTTCTACCCTTTTCATGTCCTAGTTGTCCTAGGTCGTTGCAGCCACAGGTGTACACTGTCCCATCCTCCAGCAGGATGGCTGTGTGTCTGCGGCCACACCCCACATCACACACTCGCTTCCCATGAAAGAACTCACATAATCGTGGCTCAACAACAATCTCTTCATCAATGCCACCTAAACCCAGCTGTCCATAGGAGGCATTTCCCCAGCACAGCATTGTTGCACTTCTCTTTGGCTTGATGCTCCAGTAGGATCCTTTCCCTGTGAAGAGCAGGGACCTACAACTCAGCAGGTGGAAAGTAACAGAGCACACCAACACACCTATGGGGTTAGATGTTTTAAGATTTAGCAGCTATTCCGGATGTGCATTACAGACGTGACTAAATTCTTCTGTCAAAATGAACATTTCAGGTATCCATAATGACATTCTTCCTGTCCACAATTGTCAATTCAGATATCCACATCTTCACTCTTCCTAGGATAAAATTCTATTCAAGTGTATGGGGTTTGTCATATCGTGTTAATTAAATTCAATTGTAGATATCCAAAGTATGAATTGTAGATATCTACACTAAATTAAGACTATCATTACAGTGTGAGATATCTGAGTCTGACTAGTTATAATTCCAGGGGAGATGAAGATCTCTTGAAATGGAATAGTGACTAGTCAGAATAGACCTGTAAATATTTCACAAGAAATGACGGCGAGTCATGATTCCATTTGAATGTCTACATGTCATTTGTTCTTGGAAAAATGGAGTGGTAAAAATCGGAAAAGCTAAACGTTGATATGAAGATTGACAATGTGGATATTAAGTGCTAAGTATTAAGGAGTGGCATGAGATGGAGTTGTGTCACTCAAATGTTTGTAAATGTCGGTGTACCAACTTCTAATGCCATGCTAAGACATTTTATCCTTTGTTTCATGTGCAAGATAAGTAGACTATAATAGTATTATTCAAGCCTTCACTTTGCCCAAGTTTAGCTCAATTAAGATTTTTTTCCCCACCATGGACACACTGGCTCTATGGTCTGTACTCAGGTAATTGTGCTCGGTGTAAAAGGGCGGTCGTGCTCATTGGTTAAGTGGGTCATCTTTTAGCTGGAAGGTTGAGTGTTAGATTCCCGGCTCCATTCATCTACATGCCAACCAAATGAAAGCAGCAATGACTGGTCATCAAGACTAGTAAAGAGCCATATATAAACACATGCAAATATCTTGTATTGTACTCTGGACCTTCTTTTCTGTTTTTCACTTTTCAACTTCATATTGATACTACTACAAATAATAGCACGTGGAAATGAACTAAGTATATCTGTATATATCCAGAATAGCTACATAAGGACACAACTATCACATGCAGCTTCATGTTTCGACACACACGTTCAAACGTGTGCTGGCAGATCTTCCCCAAGAAGATTACAAATTACATTATGTGAATGACTCACTGAGAAATGTGAACATCACTGTACTTTTCTTTTTATCCAGAAAACCCGTTCACTTCTGGGGCATACTGTCGCTGTTTCATTTAATTATAAATCTTTTACAAACAACACACCCCAGGTGCTCAAATTAATGACCACATCAAAAAATAGCAACAAAAAAGCAACTGTCAAATATAATATAGATATAAATATATAAAGTACTACACTAAAATACACATACACATATATAATGTATGGTATGTAATCTTGTACACACTGGAAGAGGGCAGCTAGCAAGCCTCTTGACGATCGCTCGCCATTTCTAAAAGCGAGGCTGATATCAGTCGTGACTAGTGCAACTACAACAAGTTAATTAGGTATTTTAGTGTAATAAAATAACGATTAGAGACGACGATAAACGAAATCGAAAAGCGTGCGCAGTTAACAGCAGTTAACACCGGTTAACACGTGCTGGCACTAACACAGCATATCTTTTCACCAGCTGGGCCGTTATGTTAGCAGGCTAACGCTATTGAGGACTCAGTTAAACTAACAGTGAGTCGACTGGCATGAGTTAGTTACATGGCTTAGTGACGCAATGTGATATACCTGTTACGTTTAGTGTAGGTAGTAAGTTTATGTTACAGCCTGGGGAAGACAAAGGTTCGTTATCGATAGCTTACTCTGTGATGTTACCGATTAATACAAACAGCAAGGCTTACCAAATCCTGACAGCGTTGCTGTTTTCCACTGGTCTGCTTCTTAGCTGGTGCAACGGTTACAAACACATAGAAAACCACATTTTCAACGTTAAATTCAAAATGCCAATTACAGGATAGTAGTAGTGACAGGCTACCAACACTGTCCCTCCACTCTGTTCTGTCAACAACGAATTTTGCTGAGGAATTCCGTGAAGTCAGCGGTAATCGGATCTGCATATCCGGTTTTGTTTATTCAAAGTTAAAGTCTTTTGTCCTAGCAGAGGCCGCTGAATACCGTCTCTTTATCCTGTCTCTACGTAAGTGACGTTTGGGTTCTATGTGGATATCTAATTTTAACGAAACAACATGGTTTTAAATACAAATGGGATGAGCTTTAATGTGAAGGTCCACGGCAAATACCGGATATGACACGGCTTAATGCTGTCAATGTACTAAGGTGGTAGTGGAGAAACGTCGCGAAACATCACAACTGTTCGAGAGCGGGGAAAGCGCGCATGCGCATATGTGGTTAAATATGTTCACGTAACCACTTCAAAACACACTGTACAAGGTGTGTGAACGTTGTATAATTCATAAATAGTGAATGTGGTTCATTCGCTAAAGGATGAGAATACAGGACTGGTAAGCAATCCTTTGAAAAGGTTCACAAAAGTGAGAAGACCTGGCAAATATCTTCTTCTCCTGTCTCTCGCTGAGGTTTTTTGCCCTGTTCAAAATCAACAGTGGACAACTCTTTTTTATAATGGCAAACAAAACGTGCGGTTCTCCCTGGTGTGTTTTATAAGCATTGGCCTGTGCATGAGAGAGTTTTAAAAACAAAGCAAAGGAGGAGAGACAGTAAAAAACATTTGTTGCTTTATTTTCGTGGGAACAATGAGTCTGTGTCTTTGCCTGTTGACAGGAATAAACGCAGATCATCCTCTACCCGCAGCCGTGACCTGTACTTGCTTTTAATCATGATGATATAAATCACGCTGATTTATAGTATTGTAGTCCACTATATGTACTGTACAGGAGAGGCAAAATAGGCCTTGGGCTTCAGCTGCTTCTTTTTTAGGGGTTAGTAATTGTGTTGAGTATATTCTGCCAAGTGGTTCTGTGTAAATATGATTTTTTTTTCACCCATTTTCACACAAATTGTTATACTTTGTTGTTCCTTGCATATAGCACACTATATGTCTATAATGAAAAGTACCACATACAGATAGCAGAGTACAGTATAAGGCTTATAGGTGAGGTACTACAGAAAAGGGGTCACATGGGATCAGTTTGATGAATACACTTTTTTTTGTCTATGTGCAAAATATTTTATCTGTTTATTATTTTATTTACACACATACAAAAAAAAAAATCCAGAAAAAAATGTTTGAGTGGGGGTAAGGTAGAAACATACAACATAAAACATAGATCTGCGATAAGAGCACAAAGGGCTGTTTTAATTTGGATTGTTCGTCATCGTTGCATCAAAGGTCACGTGCCGCTGCCATTATTTTGTATTTGTATTACGTTTTACAGGCGACAATAAAGTGACTACAATAGAAACTGCGTAAACGCCGGAGACACTGACTGAACTCTTTCCACAGAAACAACCTGTTTCGCGCAGACACTTGCATATCACTGCATTCATCCCTGCATGATAAACAGGTCATGCCGAGCAGCAGCAGTCCCTTGAAAATGCAGTGAATCTTGTTGTGCTGGTTCTTTACAGGTGTGTTCTCCTCGTGATTTACGCCGTGGTCTGGCCTCTCAGAGTCGGAGGAGCTCACTTGCCCCATATTAAGAAGGAAATCAGCGCGTAAGCAAGACAAAGTCGGGAGGAATAAACATGCTGCAACTGCTGGGAGTAAGTTAAAGCATCTTTTTTTACAAAATGCTAGTCTTTTAGCGGAGAGTAATATGTCAGCGAACCAGAGTTTTTGTGTAATGACTCGCCGTGTTGTTTGTAATGCTCAGATCGTTGGTGGCCTTCTCTTCGTCATAATGTGGTTTTCAAAGGGACTTAAAGAGGTGAGTGCTCCTTCTTGTGACAGAAAATATAATGTTTCAAAATGTAACATGGGCAAAGAATCCACGTTGAATAAGACAGGCAAACAAATACTGCACTGCGCCTACTAGAGCAGGTGAGCAGGAAAAGGAAGAAGGAAGCAAAGTCTGATTTTCTGGCACGATTTGTTGTCTCTGCCAGGGAAGTAGACCTAAAAAACTACAGCAGCTTGAGTCCTCCAACAACAAGAAGGTAGGTTATAATCCACAACCAAAGACTATAATTAACTGATTGATAATAAAAGATGTAATCTCGGGGTTTTGTCTCTGTCATAGATGAATGATCTGAGTGAGGAGGATGTGCATTTACTGGCCAGGATCCTCTCAGCTGGATTGGTGGATGCTGATCCGAACTACCTCCACCACCTGAAAGGCTACAGAGACTTGCAGAGTGGTTGATCGCAGTTCAACAAAGAAAGACGCAAAGAAAGAAACAGCTGTTCCTGGGATTTTTTCGGTGAACATTTGAAGATATCGAGACAGGGCTGTGCAGTTTTGAGTCATGGAAGTGGAACTCTTCTTGCCACCCACCTTCAGATGTGCCATTAATCATGAGTGATGGACAATATGCACTGAATTCTGATCAGATATGGCAGGAACAATGAAATGGGAATACTTTTCTCTTTGCCTTAGTAAGATATGAGTGTATATGTGGAGAGAGCGAAAGAGAGCAAGAGAGACAGAGCATCTGTTTTATTATACGACATATTTATCATATTCTTTTTGAAAGACAAAACATTTTGGGTGCATTTGTCAGTAACACCTGCTCGACTCGGCCTGCTGTGATGTTTAAACAGCATATCATGGGTGCTTTATACTGTAACCAAAAAGCCTTCCATCAAGCCTGTACTGTTCAGAGCTGTTGTAAGCAGTTTCAAAACAAAGCATTTAATACCAGAGTGGGACAATGTAACAGCTACTACTGCGGCAAAGTCCACAGTAAACAAACAATAGAAACATTTAGTTGAACTTAGTATGTATGTAAGTATGTAACAATGGCAACCGAGGGGATTCAGCAGCAATATGTTATACAGCAATGGGATTTGTTACCATTATAACCACCATATACAATGGTTGTAACAGGAAAAATGCCTCAGTATGAAAAACCGATATGTTTTATTACTTATATGAGCTCTTAACTTGTAAGAAAAGGGGTATTTTCAAAATGACACAGTCTCACACAGAGGTGTATTACATCCATGTAACCATTTGTGTCTGGTAGAAAGTCATTTTGTGGCTGCAACTTTGTTCATGTCTTTTCCTAAAGAAGACACAACATAAGACAAGACAGAGAGAGAGAGAGAAATCAGAGGTGCATTAAGTCAAATTGAGCTTTTTGACTTGATTTATATGTTTGTTGAAGTCACTTACTCCACATGAGGCTGTTGAGCTTTTTCCCGAGTAGGTAGAACATGGTCACAATGGACATGTTTAAAAAGAAGAAGCCCACCAGACAAGAAGTGCTGAAGTGTCCAAGGAGGGGATACACCCAAAGCCCAACTGACAAGTACACCCATATGATCCTGCAGAACATGATGAGATAATCATCTTCTGTCGTCTCACAGAGCTAGTATGTCTGCTGCAAGTAGTCACTGGCCGTCTCCACTCACTGACATAGACTGTTACAACAAAAACATAATAATAATAATAAGTATCGTTCTATCCCTACACATGAAAATGTGTTTTGAAGCTTTCACCCTTGAGCTGTTTGCGAACCTTTTAACCCTTGAGCTGTTTGTGCATTGGATGAAGATGAAAAATAGTCAATGTGAATCAAGAAGGACTTTGACTGTTTTATAATTATGTGCTAAGCTGACTTATCACTTACCAAAATAAATAAGCCAAGCCCACAACTCCTAACGTGGCCAGAGCATGTTTAGTCTGTGGGTAGATGTGTGGCTGCACCAGCAATTCTCCAAGTGATAGAGGCAGAACCAACGTGTGCTGGAAAAACACCGTAGTGTTAACTTCTTCTGTGTGATGGTGTAAAACAGGAGGATCACACTTTCTTTGGTTTGTACAGATAGATTAAAAAAATATACAGACCATAGCATGGTTCATCCAGGGATGGAAGAAAGTGTCAATATTTGCTGGGTAGATTAATTCTCTGTCATAGGCAAAGATAGTCCAGAAAAGTAGAACCACAAACTGAACAAAATGAACAACAAGGACAGAATGAATGCACAACAGTTGGTGAAGAAAAAAAAAGCAAGTAGAAATGGTTACTATGCCCTTCTCACCATGCCCACTGGGAGGACAAAGACAGAGAAGAGGAAATCTTTACATCTGCTCAGAGTGCTCTCAGATTGTCCACCAGATTGTAGGTCATTTAGTGCTGCCAGCCCAAAGAATATAAACTGCAAAACCTGAGACATAAGTAGCATTTTTTTTTATTTCAAAAGACAAATGTACCACTATAAGAAAGTAAAAAACTGGTAATGTACTCACCAAATTCAAAAAGGTCAGGTACTTCCAGGGTCCTCCATAAGCAAAGATACCTGGTGGTAACTCCTCTCCATCCTTAGCAGCCAGACTCTTCATAACAAAGGTGTACCAGATGAATGCTAAGATATGGTACACTCTACCCACAGTCATTTTAGTTTTTGCTACTACAAACAGGAAAAAAATAGAGACAAAATAACCCTTTTTACAAATCACTGGAACAGTTAGATTGGTTCTTCGAAGATTACTGTAACTCAGCTTATACAGACATTTGCAAGCAGTGGAGGGAAAGCAACAATCGGCCCACTGTTTCTTATGAAGCACTGGGGTCTTTCGGTCTTTGCCGACGTACTACAGCATGTGACTATTTCATTCACAGTGAGGGCTTAATCGCATTCGTGGTGTTTTGCAGGAGACACCCCACAAAGTAAGTAAATCATTTCAAGTAAACAAAGTCTATGGCATGCAAGTGGATGTAATTAGGTTGTTTTAATTGGAAAACAAAAAGGCCACTGGATACAGATCCCCACCAGATACAAAGGTTTGCACGTATAGTCCCTTAAACAATTAAGCTTTGACAGGCAGTAACTCTTATTTATGTCCTGAAGGTGGTGCTAGAGAAAAAGGTCACGGTGGTCAGTAAAGTATGTGAAACGTAGGTAATTCTTGAACCTAAAAACCTAAAATAACTTGGTAATCAAGATACAAAATATGTATTTTACAACTACAAAGTTCAACATGCGCTGTTACATATGCGTGAAAGCCAAAAGATATTAATCAAATAGATTGAAAAAACCCCCACTGACCTTCAATTATGTCACAAATACAGAACTGTTATCAAACAGAAAAAATATTGCACTTAGTTAGTCTCAGGTCTCAGTGAGGTAGCAATCACTGAAAACTGAAAAACTTGTTAATAACGTTACTGCAGTTCTAAAACTTCTGTCCACAGAACAGCAATACTTTACATCACATTGCTGCCTTTGATATATGATCTGTCCCACACATCATAGGCAAATTGTATTGTACATACTGCCACTGGTGAAGCAGCATTTATTTTTATCTTCTGTAAGCAACGTACATTTGTAACACTTAGCACACAGGAGCACATTATTAAGACATTTTGTTTACAAATAAAAACATCCCATTTCATAACGTGTGTAACAGTTGTGCATAGTTGCATGAATTCTTTGCCGTTTTCAGATGTTCATTTTAAAAAATGACATGGTTAGACGGACAGACAGACTGACAGATTCAAAGTTAATACAGGGTCACTTGTAGCATATTACAAAATATAGCCTCATCTTTTGAGGTAGCTTCAGATGTACATGGCAGAAGGTGACATTAAAAAAACCAAATAGTAAAAGGTTTATACTTGTTTGACAAAAAATGATCTGCTTTAAGACTTGATTTGGGTGAAATGACCCTTTAAGACAAACAGGTACATCATCTAAGACTGACATTAAACCTCTAAGACTGTTAGTTCATGTTCTATAGAAAAAGAAATAAAGCATTACATACTATATGGTATGTGAGGATTTACAAAGTGACACACAGTGTACAGTATATCATGTTAAAGCTGGTATTTTGTTGCAATCTTGTGTATTTCACTGTTATTTTATTACAAATAATTAAAACCACCTTTCATTGACAACACAATGGCAACCTTCCATGGATATGAGTTCAGAGAGCCACTTTTTTAAAATCACAAATACAAGTAATAACCACGTATATTGAGATATACTATAATACAAATAAAAGTATACAGTATTTCAGTTTTAGACGCACACGACTTGAGACAGTGTTATTATTCTTAAGCATCACATTTTGACAGCTAACATCAGACTCAATGCTGCAAAAAGGACAGGCAAGATCATACAAAAAATTGTACACATTGCACTTTACCCATGCAGTCCATAAACTATTTGATCACACATATTCTCAGTCTATGTGCCACAGTAAGAAGCTCTTTGGTAAACTTTGTGACAGAGTTTTAAGAGACAAAATTCTTGCTAATCAATCAAATGTTCACTTGAGTTCACGTTCTTTTTACACTTCCTGTATACATTCTGTCTTCTCTTCAGCATTCCTTGAATATTGGTTAAGGTGCCATCTGGGAAAGAAGCAGAGACAAAACATGAGTTAACACTAAGGCAACTAATGGTGCTTTTCCACTATACACTTCTAGCACGACTCTGCTCAGCACGGCTCGACTCTACACGGTATTGGTGTGAGGCATGTACTTTTTCCATTACCATAGTACCTCCTCAACATGGGCAGGGTCATCATAGCGTGGCTGCACGAAATTGCTGTGATGTTGTTTTGTATGCGTCTCACACACACGCACACACACAAACTAGTGACGAGCAAAGCAGTTCTTTTTTGGTGTAATGAATAATTAGAATCGGTTAAAGAAAAAGATTAGATCAGTACTTCTGCATGACCAGAACGCAATATCTGTCTGACACAGTCACTGAACTAAGGGGTTGTAATATGTCTCACAATCGCTGTGCTGTCGCTAAATACACCAGACTCCTATTTTAAATATTGAGATTTTAGGAATGTCTTCGATAAAAGTTGGAGATTAATGCATGTTTTTAGGATTTGAAGTCTTCTGCATTGTTTGGTTTGAATCCTGTGTCAGACGTGGCGCTCATGACTCCAGTGACTACACAGTCAGTGGCCAGTCACATTTTAGTATCGGCTCAGCTCACAAGGAACCTCACCAGAGCACGTACTAAAAAAAAGTACCAGGTACTATCCCTAACGGAAAAGAGGAAAAAAAGTAGAGTTGAGCCGTGCCAAGTCCTGCTAGAAATGTCAAGTGAAAAAGCGAATTTAAATGGGTGATGCAACAGTGGAGTTGCATGTATTCATACCTCAAATCGACTGTAAACTTTCCTCTCCTTCCTCATGCTCTGGATCCTTTCAAGCAGCTTCTCCCTGTCCTGTGACGATTTAGGCTGTCTTCTGCCAAGTGTCCCAATCTTTTCTGTTTTTTCTGCTTTATCTTCCTTCTCATCATCAGTGACAGGAGATGCTTTAGTGGCTTCGTTCCTACTCTGGCTATTAGCAGAAATCTGCTCTAGTAGCAGCTTAGTATCATCTCTAAGGTTGCTGCTTGAGAGCACATTGGCTGTTGATGACTGGTAGCGAGACTGGCTTGCTTTTGGCTGCTTGGACTGTGATGACGGGGACATTACTTGATTTGATACAATGGCTGCTTTATCAGAGAACTTACTTGCCTTTACTTGGACATTTGTTTTTTCACTTGTGACAGACTCCTCTTTTGTAACATTAATTTTGTTGTTTGTGTCCTCGGGTTTCTTGTCACCAGAGTCAGACAATTCAGGATTTTTTCTTGTTTTACTCAGATGGTCTTTTTCACCTTTTTCAGCAGGATCAGATGGCTCTGGAGCATGGCTTTCTGAGGTCACATATTCAGGTGTTGGATCTGGCTCTGTTGGGACTTTTGAGGTAGGCTCATTTGGGCTAGAAGTTTCAGTTGATGGGAGAGAAGGAGTTTGATTCAAGTCTGCTGTAATTTGCTTGGGAAGAAAGGGAGTATCAGAAGGGATGCATGATGTGGACATGTTGGTTTCTGCTTTTTTAGCGTCCGGGGAAAAATGTGATCCATCTGACTCAGTTAGAGGATATGAGCAGGACACTGTTTCAGCAGGAGCAGGGCTGACGATTTGTGTCAGGTTAAATTCAGATAGGAGAGTTGCTTGTTTCTGTGCATCTTGTGGAGATGCATTAGCTGTGGACTGGGAAGCATTAGCAGTAGTGTCCAAATTGGCAGGGAAACCTGTTTCTGATGGGGAATGCTTATATGGGAGGTGGATATTACTAGTCTCAATTTGATCAGGTCTGGAGGTAGAAAGTTCCAGATTAGATACATTAGGAAAATTAGAGTTGGGTGATGTAGGGTTAAGATCTTGAGGCTTGATATCAGATTTGACATCCTCTGATGACCTAAGACCTTCAGATTCCTTTAAAACAGCATTTGGAGCAATATTGTTTCCTGATTCAAGTACTTTGTATTCTGAAGGTGTCAGAGCAAAAGATTCACTGGAGTTTGTCTTAGTGATGGACTGTAATGAGACTGTGCTTGGTTCTGTCGTGCATGTGTCAGGAGTGATATCAGATACTACTTTTGCAGAGTCAACTACTGAAGGGATCTCAGATGATGTCAACTGGGCAACAGACTGTAGACAAACCTGAGTAGATTCAGATTCTGTCAATTCATTCCAAGTTTCACCAGCTGTTTGGGAGGACTCATGTGGAGAGAAGCTGACAAGTTCCAGTGGCTCTATTTTATCGGAACTTGGCGAAAATATACTGGAGGCAAGGGTTGAACTGGAGTCTTCTGTGGTAACATTAGACAATAAAGTATCTTCAGGTGAGGAATGAGGAGCAGAGCAAGAGTTTGGAAGGCTTGGAATGATCTGTGAACCAGGATGTGTGGGAATGAGATTGGGGGTGGAGCTTTGAATTGATGTGTTAGAATAAGTCCATTCTGATCCACTCAGTTCTTCAGTGATTACCGGTTGAAATTCAGCTGATTCAGCTTTTTGGTTGTTAGAATCCAAAGGAGCAGATGCAGCAGACAGTTGTTCCTCTGGAGAGGTAAGAATGAGAGAGCTGGACCCCTTTAAGGTAGAATCACAATTGAGGATTTCACTTTCATCTGGACCTTGTTCAGGAGATGTAACTTTAGCAGGGGTAGTAGATGTTGGACTAATGCATTTATCATTTACAACAGGTTTTGAGAGCTTGAAGTCTTTAAGAGTTTCGTGTGGATGTGGTTCTCTTTCTGCAGAAATCAGGAAAGATGTTGTTGGTTGGCTGATTTCTACCTTGTTCTCTGAGTCATTTTTGACAAGACTGTCCAGATTGGGGATGTCACTTTCATTTAAACCTTGATCAGGAGATGGAACATTAGCAGAGGTAGCATTTGTTGATGGTGGTGAATGACTAAGGCTACTCTCTGTTACAGCAGGTTTTGACAGCATTAAGTCTTTAAGAGTTTCAGTTTGAGAAGATTCTGTTTCTGCAGCAACAGGCAAAGATGTTGTTGGTTGGCTGGTTTCAGGTTCCTTCTCTGGGTCTGTTGAAATCTTAGCCTGTTCCTCTTTACAGCTTTGGGAGGTACTCGCATCATTTTTGTCCAGACCAAACTGCTTGGGGATTTGACTTCCATTTGGACCTTTTTCAGGAGGTGGAACATCAGGGGTGGCAGTATTTGTTGATGTTGATGGATGAGTAAGGCTACTCTCTTTTACAGCAGGTGACATCTTTAAGTCTTTAAAGGGTTCATACTGAGGATGTTCTGTTTCTGCTGAAATGGGCACAGATGTTGGTGACTGAATGATTTCCAGCTCCCCCGAGTCAGTTGACATCTTAGTGTGTTGCTCTTTACAGCTTTGGGAGGTACTGGTGTCATTTTTGACAAGGCAGTCCAGATTGGGGATGTCACTTTTATTTGAACTTTGTTCAGGAGATGGAACATTAGCAGGGGTGGCATTTGTTAATGGTAGCGGATGAGTAAGGCTACTCCTTTTTACAGCAGGTTTGGACAGCATCAAGTCTTTAAAATGTTCAGTTTGGGGAGGTTCTGTTTCTGTAGCAACAGACAAAGATGTTGGTTGGTTGGTTTCCAGTTTCTTCTCTGAGTCATTTTTGACAAGACTGTCCTGGTTGGGGATTTGACTTTCATTTGAATCTTTTTCAGGATATGGAATATTAGCAGCGGTAGCATTTGTTGTTGCCGGTGGGTGACTAAGGCTACTCTTGTTTACAGCAGATTTGGACAGCATTAAATCTTTAAGAGGTTCCGGTTGAAGAGGTTCTGTTTCTGCAGCAACAGACAAAGATGTTGGTTGGTTATTTTCCAGCTCCTTCTCTGAGTCAGTTGACATCTTAGTCAGTATCTCTTTACATCTTTGGGCGATACTGACATCATTTTTGACAAGACCATGCTGCTTGGAAATTTCACTTCCAAGTGGACCTTGTTGAGGAGATGGAATATTAGTAGGAATAGTATTTATTGATGTTGGTGGATGAGTAAGGCTACTCTCTTTTACAGCAGGTTTTGACAGCTCTAGGTCTTTAAGCACTTCATATGAAGGTGACTCTGTTTTTGCAGAACTGGGAAAAGATTTTGTTGGATGGCTGGTTTCCAACTCTTTCTTTTCTAAAACAGCAGGCATTATAGTCTCTTCCTCTTTACAACTTTGGGAGGTACTGACATCATTTTTGACAAGACTGTGCTGCTTGGGGATTTCACCTCTATTTATACCTTGCTCGGGAGACAGAACATTAGGAAGGAGAGTATTTGTTGATGCCAGTGGATGACTAAGGTCACTCCCTTTAAAAGCGGGTTTCGACAGCTTTAAGTCTTTAAGGGGTTCACACTGAGGAGGTCCTGTTTCTGCAGAAACAGGCAAAGTTGGTTGGCAGGTTTCCAGCTCCTTCTTACCTGAATCAGGTAAAATTCTATTTTTTCCTGCATCATCTGTAGTAACGTGTTTTTCAGAGAGACCCTCTGATTGTGAAATATTAGCCATCTTCTCTAAGGTTCTTTTTGTATCAGTTTCCTCCTTTTTAAGAGTGGTACTAGTTTTCATATCCCGCAGCTTCACCTGAGCCTTGTCTTTGCTCTTTTGGGCTTCTGCAGCCTCAGCAGCTTTGCGTTGTGCTGCCAGCTCTTTGAAAAACATGAGCCTTTTGCCAGGATCACTCATATCTACATATGATGGAGTAGTTAGCAAAGATATTGGTGCTTGTACTGGCTGATCAGTTCTGGGTAGTTTAGATTCAGATGGCTTGGATGGTTGTATTGATGGTGAAGAATTAGCTTGCTCTACATCCAACCGTTTCAGTGACTCCTCTACTTTATCTACTGTACTGCTGTTGGAAAGATCCTTTGAATTTTCTACCTTTGATTGCTCTCTATTAGCTGCTTTACTGTTTCCATCATTTGGCTTAGATGTCTCTGTAGTTGAGTTATCAAAAGTTGATGATTTTATGTAACGGCTCCATTCAAAAGGTTCTCGTGCAGTAAATCTCCTTTGTCCTAAAACGTGTGAAACAAAAGGCATTTTTGTCTGTTCTGCATCATTTTTGTCATTTTCTTCATCCTGTTGTCCTTGGGCCGTTTTGGTATCTTGAGAAGCATGCTGCTGATCAAGAGAGCTGAAAATCAAAGATGATCTTAACCTAGAACCTCTAGGCGCAGCACTGAACTTTCTTCGGAATGACTCCTCCCTTAGAAGAGTAGTGGTTTTTGATTCTTTTGGTTCTTTTTGTTCTGCTTCCTCTACCTTTTCCCCTTCAGTTGTAGATGATGATTCGGAAGGTGTGGGTGTTGGTGTTGTTTTAACCTCTGGTGCCACTGCAGTAAGTTCATCAGGCAGTTTCTTTGGCTTCTCTTGCACAGTGTTTTTGGTGTAACATGGCATTTGACTTGCCCTTGGTATAGCAGGCACCTTAAATTCCCTCACATTAGGGATTTTAGGAAATGAGAAATCTATGCCCGGTGCTGTTTGCTGTAAAGGGTTTGAAGGCTCTTCAAAAGGTTCTGGTGCCTGAGTTGGTGCTAATGGCAGGCCTTCATCTCCTGGATTATCATATGTACTGAGATACGAGCTAATCCTCCAGTTTCTTAGACCTTGTTTCACCGTAGGATCCTTGCGGTCAGTGTTAGACTCCTGGAAAAACAGCTTCTGCTCGGTTGTATTTGAGGATGTGGGAGAGTTCTGACAAGCATATGAGCCAATGCCCAGTCCTCTAGGGTGAGATGAACTAAACGGTAAATCTGGCTCAGGCACTATTTTGTCTGAGCTCTGGTCAAAGTCCACATTTCTGGTAGATGATAAATAGTTAAGCACAGGGTCAAAGTTATCAGGTGGTTGTATGTCTTGTGGTAAACCAGATTCCGAGTATTGATCTGATAGATAGTCTTGACTCCAGAACTTGTCATAACTAGTGTAATCTGCTTCTGGTCCTTGTATAGGCCCATGAAATGGCTTCTGTCCCCTGTGAAACTGCCTTCCCTGGATCTCAGGCTCTGGCATTCCCTGTGGCTGCAAATGTGGATAAGAATATCGACCTTGAGCACCTTCAGCATAACTATGACGTTTGAATGCAGGATTTTCTAACAATGACATTCGGAAGGGGCCCTGATCATAAGATGAATCCATGCGAGGCTGTTGGGAGGGAAACCTACTATAAATATCTGCAGGACTCTGCTGAGGTTCCTGCCTTTTAAGATGCATCATTCTCCAGTCCACATCCATTCGTTCATCGTAGGAATGTCTTATCCGTTCCTCTGAATCCGGTGGTAGAAATTTTCTGGGTTCTCTGTACAGAGAAGTTCTTTCACTTGGGTACTGCCTCTTTTGTAATGGGCCAAAATCTTCCATTGTATTTTCAAACATCAGAGGCTGGGACTGAGCAAAAAGAATTCGAAACTCTTCGTCAAAGGTCGATACAAGCTGTCCAAGAAATAGGTGTGCCATGCAGCGGTGGAGCTTCTCAAATGACCACATGAAGCTGGAAAAAAATGACATATTTAACAAAAAGTGGTACATAATTAACACATTTATTTTTATAAAGAACTGTGCCAGTTTACTTATATAAACTGATGCAAATTGAATAATTATTGGTATGAATGTGTGTCGGTTGCTTGCTCGTGTGGCATGGAGTACACAGGTGTGTCATTCTGTGTCAACTCTCAATAGCTGTACCTGTAGTTTCCACTCAGCACAGCTCTGCAGTCTGTCAACAAGAAGCGATCCATCATCTGACCTTTAAAGGATTTCCCTGAGCGGCAGTGATACGTGATGCCAGACACTGTTCTCACACGTAAAAACTGCAAGATGCACATCAAATTATACAAATATAATAAACAATGAAGAACAATTAGTAAATCAAATGCTGTTAGTGTTTTAATTGCAAATCAAACTAGGTGGCAGCATTGCATCAGCACTGTCACATTTGACATCAGAAGAAAGAAAATGGCTGCACTTCCAAGTCCGATTTTATATTAATATGCAGGTACTGTGATTTCTATTATTGAGGAAATATTTCAATATATTCCCCGTATAATTCATGTAGAAAGAACATATTAAAAAGAAAACAACAAAAAACACATTAAAGTGTACACAAGAGGCACAAAGCACACAAAGTAAAAGCAAACACACAGTGACACATACAGTATATGCAAAAAACAAACAAAACAAAATGTCATATAATTATAAAGTAGCATGCACGATTCACAGTGCAGGATAAAGCAAAAGGATGTTTGCACTTGTTCAGTTATTTGCTAATGCTGCTTCTAGTTTGTAATGCATTTCTAACAGTAAAATGGGTCAGAGGTGTTAGTCAGCCATATGATGTTTGGAAAAAAACAAGTTTTTTTTTGTTTGCTTTATAAAGTGACGTCACTTCTACTAACAGCCAACATGTACCTACAGAAGAGTGCGTCTCTAGACTAGTTCAACTAATATTGAGGAAGCAAGACTTATAAATTATAAAATTAACAAAAGTCCTCTTTATGCTAAAAAGGATCCCACATGTTTTAACAGTTTGTGACCTCCCCATTTCTGTCTGTGACTCAAGGCTCATTGATTCCAACCAAAGACATAAAAACCCACTAACAGGACAAACATACTGTATAATTTTAATTATACAGTATGTTATGGCATTTGGGCACAGACGATTTTAGCAAATATTAATTATACATTGAAATTGATGCTCAGGTGAAATTTGCAGCAGCACCTCTGCGTATGTAAAAATGTCATAGTAAAGGTATATGTCACGCAATCAAGCAGTCGCTTTTAAAAAGTTCTTAGAGCCCTATGTCAGAGATGAACGTGAAGATGAAGATGAAAGTGAAAATGCAATAAAATAGAGAATATCACTAGACTTTTTACAAAGCACATTTAATGTCAAATACTTTTCCATCAACTATCTGATACTGTGTGTGTTGGCGGATGGGCAACACTTGTTGGGCAACAATCCAACGTTCAAGCAGCCTTTTCTATTCTTTTAATTTTACAATAAAGTTTTTAACTGCTTACTATTTGTCATCAAATGTAGAAGACACTCACTTGAATGCTCTGTAGATTGACCCTGCAGTTGGACACCATGTTGAGGAAGTAATCTGTGTTTTGCTCATCTAAAAGAATGTACACAGCAACACTCCTCGTGGCAGCATCGAGTACATCCGCAAATATGTCAACATCAGTAAACATGTCCATCACTATGGCAATGACCTGAGGAGATAAATGGCACAAATAAAAACCCAGATGCTGACAAGACTGTCAGGACATTGTGACTTTGACAAGCCAAAGTCAAGTTGCTCATGACATACACCTTTATAAAGAAAGTGAAGGGCTGACCTGCTGAGCATTCTTGATAAGTCGCCGAGCCTGCTCCTTGATACTTGGCATGTCAGGCTCAGGGGGGTTGACCAAAGTGGTGACCTCTGTGGGCCCAATGAAGCGATGCAATTGAGGCCAACCAAGGTCCAAACCTGGTACATCCTGATCAGATTGAAGTGGCCAGTAAGTGTCTGAAGAGCCATCTCCCTCAGTCTCCTGAAGCTGTTGCTCAGGGTGGTAGCTTTGATGAGGAATGTGAGTGAAGCTCTGAATATACTGAATCTCAGGTGTTGACAGGAAATCCACCACATTGGCTTTTTGGAGAAACTTGTAGTATCCTTCCAAATCCTCCTCAACCAGTGCATCAATAGCTAATCGGTACTCTTCCCGATAGTGAGGGGGGAGGTAGTTGGGGTCCAGAGGGTTGTCCCCAGCAGAGGAACACTGAGAGCGCCGTGCCATTCTGTAGTCTAGGGATGGTGAAAGCAAAAGAAGACACGTTCATTTTTTATCTTACAATAAGTCTGTTCAATCAAGTTTTCATTAAAATGATAAAATAAAATGCTGTTTTGCCGGTTTCTTATCTTATAATCGTTCCCATTTTTCTGATGTGATCCCAACATTCTGAAGAATTTTGAGGGCATCACTTTTATGCCATTTTGTGGACCAACAAAAATAAGTATGTGTCAGTATTTATTGTCTTTCAAATGAATTACAATGTGACACCTATTATGTTGTCACTAAAGACGTATAAATATATAAAATATAAAATTAATTTGGTGGCGATCCTGATACAGATCTGGATTGAGGATTTTTTTTATTAAATAATTTTTCCAAAGTTTTGGTAATAACTATGCTAAATATGTCAATATTGCTTTGAAAACAAATATTTATGTTGTAACTGTTTTTTTTTTAATCAGCGCTGAAATCTTGATCAATGTTGACACTGTGGGAAACTGAGAAGCTTTGGTAGACTTTTGTACTCTGGCTGCTCTCTCATTGACATGACAGATTTACTGCCTGATAGTGGAACAATGTTCACTGGTTTGACTTTTTCTTGTGGGTTTTGCAAACTTTTGCTAAATTGAAATACAATATATCAACATCTGAAAAACAGTTGCACCAGAACAATATAACTAATTTCAACCATGTCACCCAGCTCTGCAGCTGTATCTCTCTAAAAACTTTAAAATCTACAGTTTGAGATACTAATGAACATCCGAAACAAATTGCACCATTATTATATAACAGTTACAATCATTGGTTTTGAATGAAGTAAATCCAACCATGTCACCCAGCTCTGCAGCTGTATTTCCCTAAGAACCTTTAAAGGTCCAATATGTAATAATTAGTGGCATCATAAAGAGACACCATGTAGTATTTCAACTTTTGAATAATGTTTCCAAATATATTTTGAACTTATTGTGTACTTATAACAATTTAATTAGCACCTGTCAGAGCCTGAGAGGGTCTGCATCACTGTGTAACTTTGGTTCAGGTCACTCCAAATATGAATGTGAAACCAGCCTCACAGCTTTTGTCTGCTTACTGCATACGTAACAGTGCTCTGAACAAGCGAAGCTGGCTCAAGTTTGGGGGAGAAAGTTATGCAGTTCTGTGCTTTCATTGGAAATGAAAGAGACAGCACAGATTTGAAGATTTAGTCAGAGTAGTCAAAGAAAAAGTGGGAGAGTTATAGGATAAGATGCCGGACAAGGGTGAATATTTGTCCTGCTCTCACTCGCGATGTCAGCTGAGAGACGCCGAAGGATGTTGGAGTGATAGCGACCTGGCTCTACATTGTTTGCTTACAAACTTGTGCATTGGAACTGCTCACTGTCAGGTGGTACTATTGAAGTCATGTTATTCCCTGTTCATGTTCAGAATTCATGTGGTGGGGTGTTTTTTTCCTGTAGTTGCTAGTTATAGCTAACATGGTTGTTGGAGACATGGCTAGAGTTCTCCTGTATCACTTGCTTGTAAATAAATGCACATTACCATGGCGTATGTTTAATGACAATTGTGACAGACAGCACTGTTTTCCAACTTTAGGGGGATCCAGAGAGCAAAAACTACATTGTGTCACTTTAAGGTGAGAATGCAGATTGTTACAAATGGAGGACCAGAGCAGATGTTTTGGGTTTTTTTGTTTGTGTAGTAAGCTTCTTTAAAATGCGGATACACTTAGACTGAATAGTCTGTTTGGGCCCCAGTGGAAATGTGTAGGCGCAAGATGGCGGCTTCCATAAAGCAAGGCCCTTGCACGTATAAAATTCTGTATCTCTCTACAAACTTTAAATCCATAATTTAAATTGAGTTTAAATTGAGAAAGAAAATCAGAATAACAAATAAAAATCTGTTCCTAAGACTCATTCAAAAAAAGACAATTTTTATTCATAAGTAATTATACACCAACACAAACGTACTCACATATTAAGTATAATTATTATTCTATTTCTGACAATAAATGTGTCTAAAAGTTACTGGACTCTTAAGGGAAATTCAGTTGAACCTGAAATCCTCTATCAAAACAAAACAGTTGCACTAATGCAGTATAACTTGAAACAACCATGTCACCAAGCAGTAAACATGAGGTCCATAGTTCAAGTTCAAATACAGATGTAAATTCAATATCAGAAAAACGGTTGCAGTTATACAATATGACTGTTCTTCAATGAATTGAACTGAATCCAACCAGGTCACACAGCTATGCAGCTGTATCTCTCTAATAACTTTATGAGCATAGATTACGTTCAAATTATGATGCTTCAGGAACATTTGCAGCTGCACCACTGCTACAGTATATACATGAGTCCAATCACTGGTTTTGACTTAAACGAATCGAGCCATATCACCTAGTTATGCAGCTATTCTAGGTCAGCTCCTCCATTATCACACAGTATTCCTACCAGAATTAGCTCAGAATGAAGTAAGAAAGATGGAATCTGACCACAGTACAGATGATTACGGGTGTGGCTCCTCCCTCTGACCAAGACACCAAAGTTTGCATAATTATGCAAGTTTGGGCAAAGCCACATATGAGAATTACGCCAAAAGGGAAACATCGCGTTCCAAACTAAACACACTAAAAGCTCAGTGAAACGCAGGGGAATACAGCTTCACCAGAGTAAACTACCAGGTAAACTACCGACTGAAGCACAACTACACGGACTTCTTTTCACCAACACCGAGCTGTCATGTCAGAAAAGTTACTCAGAGCTCGGGTACATACATATATATATATATATATATGTAAATACTGTACAGAGACCATATGACCATATGCTAAGCCTCCTAAACTTCCACACAGTAATGCTGTACAGGCCGAACTTACCGCGCCGCTGTTTACTTGTCACTTTATTCGTCGGTCAAACATAAAAGCTGTCATTTTGTCTTTTCCACCACGTTTCCCTCCACGGTTTCGTCGTATATCTAGTCCTTCTAAGACTCGTCTGAAGTTTAACTTTACACTGCCTTTCCTTCCCCCGTCTTCACCCAGCTAAACCAGTTTATTGTCATGCTCGAGGCATGTTGGCGAGATTGTCAGAGATAGAGAGAAAGAAAGAAGTGCCGTCGACCAAAAACTCGTCGCCCCGCCTCGACTGTAGCCGAATACGTTTCATTCTCTCTCTTTCTGTGTGGCCAAGCTGAACTCTGAACGCCTCTTATCTAAAACGACATCAGCTGTCACTGACCTGTGTGGTGGACACACAACTTTTTTTGATCAGACAATGATTACCCTGGTCCGTGAACGCACCACTCATATTTATATCCATTTCTATGTTAGCCACATTCTCATCTGCTCTGTAAAACTATAACCTCATTGACTGGAAATGTGTATTAGTATTGTGCCATTCCAATAAATTGCATCAAATTATAATAATAATAACATCATGAATCTAAATGATTGTGGTCAGAATCATTGTGAAAGGAAAATTATTTTTCATATTGTCCCATATGATATAGTAAATCTGTGATCAGTAACGATGCCACTGTGTAATGAGATGGGTTTATTGTGGCTTTGTTAATGTCTTACCATCAATCTATTAATGCTTTCTATTAAAGATTTGTAAGTCAGCAATTAATAAAAAAAACAACTTCCAGTTGCAGTATTTATCTTTGTAGGGGGGTCCTTTAGTCTTTGTTCCATGGAAGCAAAAGATGTATCAATTAAAACCACGTAACAAATCTTCCAGGAGGAGACTGTGCAGGAGCATACTTATTATTGTTATTTTATAACCTAGACATTAATAAATGATACCCAACCCTACTGTAAGTAGTTCAATAAATATTTGGTATTTGCATTTCATTTTACAAGGAATCACAAGCTTCAGGTGATCTTGTAGACTCTATGCAGGGTCCAACATTGGCAGCAGATGATTATCAAATAGACTTGCAACTGCAGTGCTATTCAATGATGAAGGTGCTGTCCCAGCACAATCACTGAAGCGGAGCATCACAAGATGACCAGGACAAAAGCAGAGCCTGAGGGAAAGTGTCCTCTGCCAGCACCATGCCAGCATTCACATAGGCCATTATGTAACTTTGTGGTTTATTGTGAGTGCTGATGTTGAAGCCTTGCTTTGAAGTTGTAGGAGGGCCACGTGGAATTCCAACATAAGGCCTTTGAGCTTATGTTTTCTTAAACCCTGAAAATAGAGCGATAGAGAAACTAAAACAGTGTGTTTTCTTTCAGGGTTGCTCCACACTCAGTCCTAAAATATTCGGATCAGAATGGAACCTGACGTAACTAAAGTAAAGGAAGTGATGCAACACAGTTGCTCAAATGACTTGAAGACAATCCCTTATTGTTCCTGCCAGGCAACACCCAAGGCATACAGAGGAGCAGTTGGATTTAAAACATCAAAATTATTGTTTACACAGTTCAGGGATAGTTGCTGCACTACATACCACGAGGCAGCACGCAATGCTGCTTTCTTTTAACCCCTGAAGCTCACAGGAAAAAAAATAGACTTGTTGTCTTGGCTTTTGGTTTTGTGGCTGACAGCTTTGGTTATGAAATATGAACATGCTCAGAGAATGAATCAGAGCTGGAACCCTACCCCATCCATAAAACCCCCATCTCTAGGAATGTATGAATCAAGCTAACATGACTTATGTGACACCACACATGTCTAAATGGATTGTTACTGTTAAAGTGGGAGCAAAGACAAAGTGTCGACTGTGGTAATTAAATGGTATAAAATATAGTCCAACTGAAACTGTGTAAAATCTGGTAAAGTGGAGACCTGATGTGTCACCTGGTGTGATCTTCTGCTGCTGTAGCCCATCTGCTTCAAGGGATGGTTGTCTGTCCACCTTGGTTGGAAGTTTTGGTGATTTGATGATCCAGTTAGGCCATTCTCGTCTGGAGGCATCCTGCTCAGAGGATATTTTGTCCTTTTCATACAGCTTTATGGCCCTAGAGATGGATGTGTCGGAAAGTCTCAGTAGATCAGCAGGTTCTGAAATACACAGACCAGCCCATCTGATAGGCATTTTAATCTTGGTGACATTGCCATGCTGCACACAGGAAGTGATTTGTTTCATGTCAAGGCAGACAGAGGCAACAGCAGCATTGCACTAGTGTAATAAGACGGCTACAAACAGGTTGAAGAAGTGGCCGTGAAAAGTTTATGACTGAATTTTACTGCTCAAAAACTGTTGTTCAGGAGTTTGAGGGATAAACGCATCTAGCCTCCACCTGGCCATGCACTGCTGCTGTATACTCACCAACTCCCTCAGTCAGGTTTGATAGTATTGCTTGACAGAGTCTATTTTCAGACGAAGGATGAAGCATACAGATAAAGTTACACTGTTTTAGTTCTGCACTGCAGCTTTAATGCAGACATTAGGATGAATTGTAAACCTAACATCATTTGTTAACTTTGCTTATCCTCATCTATTTTTTTTCCTTTAACATTTATGTTCATGATTTATGTTATCATGTGATTTTTTTTCCAACTTACTTTGTATTCGTGATAATCACAGAAACGGGGATGGTGGACAAGGAAGGTAAATAAAGCATGTTAGCATTGTTTGTGTGAGCATGCTGTTATTGTCTAAGGACTGGCTCTCTTCCATTGGTTAAGGAGAACACGAGTTCACCATTTGTTTATAACATGCATTGGGGATTTTTGATGCTGATAAGTCGAAAGGATGAGGAGGAAGAGGATGTGGCAACAAAGGAAAAGGGGAACAGCAGCAGCTGCGAAATCCATTTCGAGAATGCATCGTTTGACAGAGAGATAGAGGAAGTCTGAGCAGATTTCAAGGGGATGAAATCCAGCTTCCCTACAGAGATGATGAAGATAGAGGATGAGAAAGAGGATGATGAATGAGCACAATTATAAATGAGTGTGTCATTGCTCTTGGAGTGGATTCATAACTAGCCTTGACACACAGGCCATAAACTCCTACTCTACCTGTGATTCAGCTGAGATTGTGGAATTGGAAAACCTGAGGAGAATTTGCATTTGATTTTAACTTTTAATATTTCATTTAATCTGTCATAACAGAGAATTTGTGAGGGACCGTCATTATCATTAGGTGAAAGGGAAGACAGGCTCTTCTATATTTGTCACTTGGAGAGGCCGTGACAAATTCCTCAGGTGGCTGAATGTATCCTACTACATTTTGTGTCTCTTGGAGATGCTGTACATGTTTCAGCTCCTGTCACTGGCGTCAACGGCTCAGATCAATGTAGAGTTTTTTCAGAGGAGGCTGTGGGTGTTAAGTCAGAGATCATTACCCCACTGATGGAGAAAGGAGCAGACATAAACACATGAGTGTGACTAAACCACAACAGTATAACAACAATTCTCTTGTCAGTGTGAATGAAGGTGAGGAATGATCCAAATAGCACTTGCATGGACACGTGTGTTGCCTCCACCAAAGAGGTTAATGTTTTTGCCTGTGTCTGTCTATCTGTACATGAGCAGAATTAATAAAAATGTTAAGGTTCCAGTGTGTAACTTCAGTCACCAAAACACTGCTAGCCTCCTTGCCATAGGTTGAGGACCTTTAATCCCTCGTCCATGACTGATAGGTCATAAGTTTTCATTAAATCTGTTAAAAATGCCTATGTTAGTGTGTTGTTGGGCCATAATCCAGATCTTTTTTGTAAGATTACTTAATTTTGAAAATAATCCCTAGTTTAAATTTTTGCTCTGCTTTCAAATTGAATATTCAATCCTTCTAGCTATATCTTAAAAAGCTCTTTACCAATCACCCATGTTTCTGGAAATTATGCTTTCCAGAACCAACCAAATATTTTACCTGATATTTGGAGGCTACGTTAGTGTTGCTTTTCTGCAAACAGATGCTGACCTCAGTCCACACACTGAACAGTGCGCAGCAGGTGTGCGCTGGTGTGTGTTTTGTTTGTTGTGATGTGTATTTAGGAGTTCATTCTCCCCGTGTGTCTGTGGATTGTAGTATTGTTTCTTTTTTTGTCTCTCTGCTTATTTAAGAGTGGTTGTTTATTTGTTTTAATATTTGTTTACTCTTTAAAGGTTCTACAAGGTAGCTATGGCTATACATCTTTTATACATCCTAAGTACAAATCATTTATTACTGTAGTTTACTACAAAATTCATATACTGTATCTGTACATTTTTTGTTATATATATTTCTAGCAACCTTTACCTTTACTCCAATACATGTCCCCTAACTATCTTCATTACTTGCTACTATCAAATAAAACCAGAAGAACAAGAGTTGGTAAATGCTCTGTATTTATATAGCACTTTTCTAGTCTAAATGGCCACTCCAAGCTGCTTTACTACAGTTTTCCCATTCACTCACTCTTTCTTACAGCTCATCTCTGTGCACACATCTTTCACACCCATTCACATGCTGCCAGCACAGCCATCAAGAGCAATGTGGGGTTGTCTTGCCCAAGGACACATTGGCATATAGACTTTTAAACGGAGCTGGGAATCAAACCCACCACCTTCCAGGTGAAAGGCGTCTCACTCTGCCACTGAGCTTTATTTGCTAAATTCTAATTCCTCATGTTTTGAAATACTTTTACTTCTAAAACAGCAGCACATTTTAATATCAGAAACTTACTTTTAATTACAGACTTAATTACAGTAAATGTCTTGTGCTTTAAGACTTGTATTCGAGTAATGTTGTAAAAGGTGACTTCAGCTTCTACCAAAGTCATTTTCTGTTAAAATAGGAAGAATCCCTTTAAGATACTTTATACAAGAATGTATATATTGTATATTGCAGTGGTTACATTTTACTAAGTTCGGACAATGCTTATAGTCCATGTAAAATAAATCAAAGGTCTATACAATGACCAAATTCTGAATCCTCTTTGGATACATCTAGGCTTTCTGTTGCGTGCATGCATGCACTGTATATTATATGCATACTTGTGCTTTGTGTACCTGCGTGTATGCGCGCAATTACATTCACTTATATGCTTGCACGTGGCAGCTAGTGAGAGGCGAGGCATTTTTTTGGAATCGAGTATTAATCTGAATTTCACTGAGGACACATTAAACAGGGAGAAAATGTAGTGACAGCAGGGGTAAAATCACATGACACAACAAACAGTTCTGACTCCAACCAGAGTCTTGTAAGATGAAACAAATCAGGAGTTTACACTTCCGTCATTTCCATCAACACAAACTAGGTGACACCATGTTTGCTACCTGAAAGTAGAAAAGATGAAAAACAGGGAAGAGCATCTGTGATTTACAGTTTCACCTACCTTTTTTTTTTTTAACATGCCTAACTACTTTCCAGCTCTATTGTAATGTATCCGGTTGTTCATCCTGTGGCTGCAGCACACAGTGGAATGTCCTGCACTGAGTCAGGGACACACATGTCCCAGACAAACATCATATCCTTCTATACGTCTCAGATGCTCAGACACAAGACCTGAGGGCCTGGAGCAACTGACACAGGACCCACCATGTACGACCACACGGTACAGTGTAAAATATATTTACATATAGTGAAATATGCTCGACGTTACACTGAGGTCAATGCACTCCACATGTACTGTAGCTGCCAAGCTGACTTCCATTCATACTTCATGTGAACTTTCAAGTTATGCTGTTTACTTTTGGGTTCTTTGTTTTGTAATCTACCTGTGGTTAACTGGAGCTGCGCTACAAAGCTGTTGAGCTACTTAAGTGTGCCAAGTTATTGCTCCACAAGAGGCCTGTGGTAAATGTTGAGGTCAAATAAAAACTCAGCTGAGTTCCCTAGGACAGATGATGTAGTGGAATGTGAATAGTCTTACAAGATCCAGAACTGGTCAAAGGCGTGATGTTACTGCAGAAAACGGGCTAATGGTGCCTTTCACTTAGATTTAATTTAAAATACAAATATAGAAAAACCGACATTAAAATATAATAATCCCAGCAGAGACAGCACTACTCTCTACGGAAGGGGAGATTCTGACTTTCCTGCAAACGCAAAGAAACGCAGGATGATTGTTCAGTTGGAACAACCTTTGTTATGTAGGCCTTTAACTCTTTATGGACTGTTACTGATATGGGGTTTTCAATTCTTGAAGCTGGAACATTTTAGCTCGCATGGTTTTAAAATCTGACACAGAAATTGAGCATAGCTTTAAATAGCCAATAAATCAAATTTGGTGTCAGAACAAAACTAAACTGTGAAAAGTGATTTACTGTTTATTGAGTTTAGGATAAATGCATGGTTATGTGCCATTAATAATTATACTATAATAACAACGTATAATACAATATAATACTGCTATATGGTAATTATGTTGTACAGATGCAATAGTATAGTAAATATAGGATTTCAATGTAGCAATATACTATGACAATTATGCAGAATATTGTCATTGGCATATTGTCATGTTATTATACCCAATGCTGACAATACTGTAAATTTTTTTTTGACATTACTCAAAATAAAAACTAAAACGTACAGCACTGAGAAATGTTAACAGATAAAGGCTTTTTTCTGTACAATGTGTAGTTCAACGTAACAGTCGTGAGAGGGCGATGTTTGTGATTTGAAAGTGCAGTGCTGCAAAGAAATAAACGTACCAGAGAAGATTTTCAGCGATGACGTCATCCCGTACTTCCTCTTCTGGTTCTCTACTAGCACGCAGGCCCCGCCCCCTTATTTTCTACCCGCGTTGTGCCGTCAAAGATTGTATACACTCAGAAAGATGAATCACTCCGTGAAGAAAACGTAATTCGACTGTGTCAACGATGCCTCTAAAGACGATGCTTTTTAACCGATGAACTGTGGCTTAAGCTTTGCTCTGATATTTGAAGTAGAGTGATACATCTTAGGTTTTTCCCATCTATGGTGGCAGGCTCGCGGCTGTAGTTCTGGTTACTAATATCAGTTAGTTATGATGCTAAATTGAAGCTAACTTTAAAACGTTTGCTTTCGCTATTTGTGTTCTTCGTTCACAGTCATCACCTGCTGTTAAACTGCTCTGAGCAGCACAGTGAACATGGCGGGAATCATCCGCAGGCTCGACGAGACTGTGGTCAACCGGATTGCAGCAGGAGAAGTCATCCAGCGTCCTGCTAACGCCGTCAAAGAAATGATCGAAAACTGGTAACTGACCCGCTTCTGCGATTCACACACTTTTAAAAATAAAGGTTTGCTAATGCTACTTATTCGGCTGAATCCGTAAAAGTGACACACGACAGGAGAAATCACTGTTTACATTAAGTTTGTGGTAAAACCTCTTGACCTACACCTGTCAACAGTTACATTCACGCGAGTCAGTGTAGAACCACAACTGACGATTATTTTCATAATAATCTGTCGATTATTTTCTTGATTAATCGATTCTGTAAAATGTTGATCAATGTTTTACAAACCTGGAAAATGATGCCTCGTTTTGTCCACAAACCTGTTATTCAGTTTTAATGATTTCTTTGTTATGTGGTGTAAAGAAACCAGAAAGTATTCACATTTAAGAAACAAAAAAATAGAAAGCTTTAACTTATTGAAAGAAAAAAAAAACCACTCAAAGTGATTAATCGATTAAAAAAATAGTTGACTATTCATTTAGCAATCAATTAATCAAATAATCGTTGCAGCCCAACTTCAGTGTATGATTTTATTGATGTCACAGTTTAGATGCCAAGTCCACCAACATCCAGGTGACGGTGAAAGATGGCGGGTTGAAGCTGCTTCAGATCCAAGATAACGGCACTGGCATCAGGGTGAGGCAGAACCGAATTTCTGAGGAACTGGTCAAATTCAGGGCTAAGATTTGAATTGTGGTTAGGTTTAGGTTTGTGTTAGGCATTAACTGGTTGTAGTTAAGGTGAGGGTGAACACTTTGTTTAGGCTGTCCAAATGAATGAGAGTCAGTCAGAAGAATTGCTTTGCAAACTTATCTGTGTGTATGTGTACTATATTTTTTAATTAAACCTATCTTTGTGGGGACATTTTGTCTGGTCCCCACAAAGTTAAAGGGCTTTTTCAGGGTTAAGACCTGGTTTTAGGTTTAGGGTTAGAATTAGAATTAGGTTTAGACACATGGTTAAGGTTAGTGATGGTTAGGGTAAGGGGCTAGGGAATGCATTATATAAAAACTATTTTGTGTGTGTGCACGCATGCATGCACAGTCAAAATTATTCTCCATTTTCCTATCCCCCATGTGCTGATGATTGACCTGTGACCTAATCAATGCAGAAGGAAGATATGGAAATAGTCTGTGAGCGTTTCACCACCAGTAAACTCCAGACATTTGAGGACCTCTCAGCCATTGCAACGTATGGATTTAGAGGAGAGGTAAGCAAAGCTGCTAGCTTTGAGGTTTTTATACAGCCTTTGGTTTGCAAAGTAACAATATACATCAACATCGCTTTTGTTGTATGTATTCTCGGTTGCAGGCCCTTGCAAGTATAAGCCACGTTGCACATGTGACCATAACAACCAAGACTGCTGATGCCAAATGTGCGTACAGGTATGATTGCCACTTTAAATCCAAGTTCACTTGTCTGCTTTCCCGCTTCCTTATTGCGGTTACAAATGGTCGTAATTATAGTCAGAATGGTGGTGCTCATGTAACGCATCTATTCTTTCTTTGTGTTCTCATACAGAGGCAGCTACAGTGATGGCAAACTTAAAGGTGCTCTTAAACCATGTGCTGGCAACCAGGGAACACAGATACTTGTGAGTTCATTGAACGCATCGCCACTTACAGACCAACTTTCACAAATACTCAGAGACCTCCAACAGTTTTCCACTCACCCCCTGTGCAGGCGGAGGACCTCTTCTATAATGTGTCCACCAGGAGAAAAGCTTTGAAGAGCCCCAGTGACGAGCACTCCAGGATTGTAGAGGTGGTCAGCAGGTCTGGATTTTATACCACTTGTCTTAAAATTCCTTCTGTTTCTATGAAGGATATCTTTGTATTTGTGTTACTGTGTTGTTTTGAAGGTATGCCATACACAACTCAGGGAAAAGCTTCTGTGTCAAAAAGGTGAGATGTGATTTTTTCCTTTTACGATTGAAGCACAAAGCTCTTTGCTTGGCGGACGAAATGTGACCACGATTGGCTCTATAATACACACTGACTTCTACTGCTTACAGCTTTTGTTTCCTTTAACAGCAAGGAGAGACTGTAGCAGATGTCAGGACTCTACCCAACGCCTCAATAGTGGATAATATTCGAGTAGTGTTTGGAAATGCAGTCAGCAGGTATAAATCAAACTAACAAAGAAAGACAAGGAAATCAGCTCTGCTGTTGTGATCCCATATCCACTCGCATACTGATCGCATGATTTCTATGTTAATAGAGAACTCATTGAAGTCGGCTGCGAGGATCAGAAGCTTGCTTACAAGATGAAAGGCTACATCTCAAACGCAAACTACTCTGTCAAGAAATGCATCATGGTCCTCTTCATCAACAGTATGTATCATGGAAAAGCTAGTGGAATTGTAGCTTATAATTTATTCTCGTTTGTGCTTTGCTAAATGGTCTCTTGGTATCTTAGATCGACTGGTGGAGTCCAGTGCTTTGAAGAAGGCGATCGAGACGGCCTACAGCGCATACCTTCCCAAGAACACACATCCTTTTCTTTACCTCAGGTAACCACAAGTTTGTCTGCTGTAGTGGATTCTATCATTGTCACAGTCATCTTATATCACCGACACTTTCTGATCGTCACAGCTTAGAGATTGCCCCAAAGAACATAGATGTGAACGTTCACCCCACCAAACACGAGGTGCATTTCTTGCATGAAGACAGCATCATCGAAAGTGTTCAGAGACACATCGAGAGCAAACTGCTGGGCACCAACTCCTCACGCACATATTTCACTCAAGTAGGATACAATTTAAAACACTGTTTCTACTAATATCTAAGAACTTTCTCATGCTTAGTGTGAGTATGTATTATGACACACCAACACTGTTTGTGCAGACGTTGTTGCCAGGTCTGTCAGTCTCTGGTGGCACTGAGGTGAAGTCCTCCAGCACCACAGCAGATTCCACTGAGAGAGTCTACGCACATCAGATGGTGAGAACCGACTGTCGCGCTCAGAAGCTGGACGCCTTCCTGCGGCCCAAAGAGAAGCCGGCCCCCAACTCTGAGCTGAAACCAGGAGGTCCCACCAATAAAGAGGCCGCCAACAAAACCACCCAGCCTGACAGCATAGAGATGGATGAGGAAGATGATGCAGATATGGTGGAGGCTTTGGCTCAGCTGGGAGCTGAAGTTCCAAAAGATGAAGAAGAAAACAGTGTCGGTTCTTATGACGCTCAAAGGTGATTGACATCTTTCCAAAACTGAGTTAGCTATGATTTGTGCAAATCAGTTTAGGACAGTTCTTGATGGATAATTGATCAACAAATTTTAATGATTTGCAATCATTATTCTTGACAGACATATAACTGCTCGAGCTCTGTGGTCATTATTAGCTGGATGTTTTGTTTGCAGGAACCAAACTCTGGTTTGGTTTCAATGCTTTCTATAATCCAGTTCCCTTGAAAGAAAAAGTATTTAAACATTCTGAGTAAAGCATATGTTCAGCACCAAAAAGTAAAAGACAAAAGATGAAGAGAAAGTAAACACTCAAGAGTTTAAGACCAGTTACGGCCCTCGGATGGCAAGTCAATTCTACCAGTTATATATATCATTACATTAAAGTTCTGAAATCTTGGAGTCCCCTTGACTTCATGTGGCTATATACAAGGAAGCCTTAACTCATCAGATTGTGTCAAGATAAAATTATGCTACATGTCAACATTTCCACAGCCCGTGTTTGTAGACATGCATTGTACCGCATGCAGGAGGTGTGACAGCTGTATGTTGTAAGCTAGGAAGCGTCCGAGGAAGGAGGAGCAGCAGCAAGAGGAAGAGAAAGAAGAGGAGAACCTGACAACTGCAGCTGTGCCCAAAAGACGAGTCATAAAACTGACCAGTGTCAAAGAGCTGAGAGCTGAGATCGTGGAGAACACTCATAAAGGTAAACAAAACATCTGTTATAGGTGAACATAGAGATCGCATCTTTGCAGTTTACTACTTTTTTGTATCTGATACCAAGAACCAGTATCAGAACCTTGAGTGTCTGCCTGAAACCGATCTCGGTACGGTTAAGTGAATTTACATCTTTTTTGTTATTAGGCTGTATTTTCAAGTTGTCACTGTCACTTGATTGCATCTCTTTTCTCCAGGTCTTCAAGAAATGCTGCAGAACCACTCCTTTGTTGGCTGCATCAATCCCCAGTGGACACTAATACAACATCACACTAAACTGTACCTGCTCAACACCACTAAACTCAGGTCAGAGACTTAAACACGGGTCATTTTCAGCATTTCGGTCTGCTGCTCTGTGTCTCATTTCATTCTCTTGGGTTTCAGCCAGGAGCTTTTCTACCAAATTCTGATCTACGACTTTGGGAACTTTGGTGTATTAAGACTTTCTGTGAGTAAAGTTTTCATCATGAATGTAAGATGCCATGCAGATAGAGTATGTTTAATGACTCATCATGTGCACTCAGGCTCCAGCTCCGCTCTATGACCTGGCCATGTTGGCTCTGGACTGTGAGGAAAGTGGATGGACAGAAGAGGACGGACCCAAAGAAGGTCTTGCTCAGTACATTGTGGACTTCCTGAAAAAGAAAGCTGAGATGCTGGAAGACTACTTCTCCATGGAGATAGACCAGGTGGGATGTCATAGTTAATTTATGCAGTGACTGCAAATGCTGCCAGTTTTAGTCTGCTTCTTCACAGTAAGCCAGGTTGTAAATTGTGCTTTGTAAATCCCAGGAGGGAAATCTTAGAGGACTGCCACTTCTGCTCGACAAGTACACTCCTGTCATGGAAGGTCTACCCATGTTCATCCTGCGCCTGGCCACTGAGGTGAGATCCTCGATGATCTCTTCTCATTTATGACCAGATTCTGAAAACACAAACTAAATCTGAATGCTTTTGTGGCTTTGTCCTCTGCAGGTGAACTGGGACAATGAGAAGGAGTGCTTCAGAGACTTCAGTAAGGAGTGCAGCACGTTCTATTCCATCAGGAAGCAGTACATCTTGGATGTTGAGCTCGGAGAGGAGCAGGTCCCATGTTGAACGCATATCAACACTAATATTCCTTCCACAATAATGACAAACAAATACAAATGTGATGTGCATTGTTCATTTCAGGGTGACGAGGCAAATTCGTGGCGGTGGAAAATGGAGCACATCATCTTCAAAGCTTTTCGAACCCTCTTCAGTCCTCCCAAGAACTTCAGTGAGGATGGCACTGTGCTGCAGATTGCCAACTTGCCAGATCTCTATAAAGTGTTTGAGAGGTGTTGAATCTCATGATCATACAACTGAAAACCCAACCCAACAGGCTGCTAGTTTTACACTTGATGTAACATTTGTGTTGTAAATAAAGTACTGTATAAAACTAAAACCTATTGCCTTCTTGATGGATAAACCATATGCCATGAATTTGTACAAGCCTGCTCTGTCATAGGAAAAAACCTTCTCTTGCCCATTTAAGTGCTTAGCCTTTTGAATAGTTTTGTAGAATTAAGACTTGGGATATGCAACCAGAAAAAAGAGTAATGATCCTCCCAACTACACCCAAATGTACTAGCACACGAGTTTGACATTTTATATTATTTCTGAACTTTACCCTCATCATTCTGAGGCATGTGTAATGTAGAGGAATCAAAGCTCAGCATGACTAATTTAAAACCTTCACTTGCAAATGCCTTATGGATAATTATGGGTAACATATGTATGGAAACTTAATGGGTGAATTAAGGAAAAGTATAATTCCATGATTCATGCCATATTGTAGATATCAAAAGTTGGATTAAACACCGTGAAATATACTGGTAATGGTGTGTGTGTATATATACATATATATATGTATAAATAATAGAATAGAAATATGTAAATAGAAATGCATATTCAAGAAAAATGAAAATGCAAACAGAAGATTCAGACTGTATATACTCACTTCTGTAAATTACACATTTATTTCCAAGATATCTTTTAAATATTTGAAAAATTTCAATGAAACCGCAACAAAGTTGGTTCTACATATTTTCAAATACTGACTGCACCTTTTTTAAATACATCATTCTGTACCTGTTAAAACTATTATTGTTTTCATTGAGTGGTGCAGACCTGTCTCTGGAGTGAAAAGGCACTTCACTGTGAGGGGAAGCAGAGAAGGTGCAGGGCCGGAGCAGCTGTAAGGGTTGATCTGTTTAAAAGCATTATTATACTCATTCATGCAACTTATCAAAAAACAAAACAAAAAGAGAATAATAAACAAAACAGTACAGCCAAGCACCCAGTCAGAGGGTCATAAAATCTCACAGATAACATGATGTACAAAGTTCTGAAAAAGTAAGTAGTGACAAAAGAAAGTTTTATCAGTTCTATCTCCCAGCAACTTTATAATTTTATTACTTTAGAGTCATTCCTCCCAAAACACTGGCATCTTACCAGATTAAACCAACACTTCTGGTTTTAAAAAGACAGACATTATTCAGTTTTTGCCTGTGCTACAAGTATTTTTAAGTGTTTTTGGTTAGCTACAAATTTTAAAGTGTTACAGCTAAATGTGGAAATGTGCTCCAGATGCAAAATGGCAGTCAGAGGTCAGAGGTGCGAGTTTAAGGGCTTCTGTGGTGATGCTGCCTTGCCTCATTGCTGTGAAAGAAGGGCGTTCCTGTTGGCCTTCATCTTCTCAAGGCGCTTTACTAGGTGATTGTTGGTCATCTCCATCTCCTCAATCTTATCCAGAGCTGTGCGCAGCTGTGTTGGAGTGGAGGACAATCATTACTATTCAGCCTGCTGAATACTATTCAGCCTACTATTCAGCCTGCCAACATAGGTTGGATGGTGTCTTTACCTCTCTTTGAAGTTTCCTTTTTTCTGCTTTTAGTTCATCCTCTATTTTCTCTGAATTATCAGCTGCTGCCTTGTACCTGGACACTTGCCCTTCAAGTCTATTAATCTGAAAACGCAAAACAAAAGACAATACAACGTATTGGTGACAATACAATGGTGACTTGAACTTTGTCTTTTATATTTCCATAACTGTCATGCTTTTGTGGATTTGTTTTTCACTTACACTTTGCTCCATTGTACCCATTTCCTGTTCTGCCTTAGAAAGCTTGAATTTGTATTCACTAATCTGTCGGTTGGCATCTCCTACAGAGAAAACAGCAACATACAAATTTAGAAAATGGCGAAAATGTTGAAAATGTCATTTATGTGTCAATACATAGCTGTAAGACCAACTTACTTTGCATTTCAATAAAATGTAGGTCTGTACCATTCTCCATCCTCTCCCCATCTGTGAACACGCTGTCCACCTTTGAGTGTTTCTGTCTTTCCTCTTCCAACTGATTCTTCAGCTTTCTGATCTGGGCCAACAGCTCATCCTTCTCCTCTGCCAACTTCCGTAGCCTGACATCTGCACAACAGAAGGAAACCACTAGGAACTAATGCATTACTTAAAAAAACATTTGCTCTTTCTATAACAGGCTTAATAAAAGGTTAACTACAATGTGAAAAACGGTTCTTCTCATCACAAGCCTCTCTTCAGAACTGCGTGTGGATCAGTTGCACCCTGTGACTCACCCAGAGGACCATCTCCTGCAGACTCCAGCACCTGGGCGGCCTCCTGGGAGACAACAGTGATACCAGAGGACACGGGCTCATGGTTGACATCTCCATTTGGTGTACCGTCTGGGATGATGACCAGCCCATGTTTCTATGGTGAGGAAACACTAATTAAAGAGGATGTTGGCATAGAGAATGTTTGAATTTTTTTCATAGGATGTCACATCACTGTAACTGAGTGACCAAACAAACCAAGTGCTGGCTGTCATGAATACATTGAGCTTTTATAGCAAAAGTATACACAAGTCTTCAAAATTAAATGTCAGTGGGTCATCTGTAAATGATAAAACATATCCAAAAATAAAAGCTTTTGACATGGTGCCTAACTTGGCATTTATCAGTATCTCCAGACAAACTGAAGCAAAATGTGTCAGGATTTGCATTGGATTTGTCCATGTTCAGACATGTTTGCAAAAGTTCCTTCATGATGACACGAGTGTATTCATCGGTAAATCATGTTCAATAACGATGATTCATACTGCTTTTTACCCTTTGGCAAAAAATAAAGACGTTCATTGGAGTTGAATGTTGTACATTTGTTTGCACAACACTGATAATAACAGATGCTGACTTGTTTGGTTATTACCACGGTGACAAGTGTTGTGTCTTTGTCTATGAACAAGATTACAGATTAGCACTGTACCAAGGAAATAAGGTGGACAAAATAGCTTAAAAGTACAGAATATATTAAACATTAACCATAAAAAACTTCTAAACCAAAATGAAATGTATATAAAAAGGTGGTTGTTGGGACAAAAATGTATCCCTCTGTCTATTTCTTTCTTTCTTGGACCTACCTCTCCTGCTTTGGCCTTCTGCTTGATGTCAGCAAGCTCATCTCTGAGCTCATCTCTCTCATTCCTAATGCAATCAAAGTACTCTTTCTGCCTCTCTAGGGCCTGGCCACACAGATGATACGAGACAAGAGAGAGGAGGAGAAGAGGCAAAACAGAAGTTGGATAGACTCATGACAGACACGCACCACATGACACAGCAAGATATGTTTCATGCACAAACATGCACTGCGTAACTCAGGCCGAAAATGAGCAGGTAGAGAAAGAGGGAACAAATGGATGAGGACATGCAAACAGAAAATAGGAAAAGTCAACAGAAGAGGGGCCAATGGATTTTTATGCAATAAATTCTGCTGATTGAGACACGAAGCCTCTATCATTAAGAGTTTGACTTTATGAACTGAAGCAAATTAAGTAATCCACAGGAGTGACATGCATGTCATGCTTGATACGTTTCTCCTAAACAAACTTTTTTTTTTTTCAAATTGCTTACTGCCCCCAGTGACCCTCATGTGGAGGATAAAGCGGTAGAAGACGAGCAAGGTTGTTTACTCAAAGTTTTAACACAGTGCAAGTGGACTTGTTTTGTTAGCTAAAGTGCAGAATCCAAACTGGCACTCTTGTTATTTCGACATGCAAAAATCCTGTGTGTGAACTGTGAACATGGATGGGATTGGGTAAGTGCTAATGCTTAAGGGACTTCCCTGTGCAGGGACAGGAAGAGAGGCAAGAGAATGGATGGATGTGTCTAAAGGCAAAAACGTGCAACCATCTATTGCCTCTTGTACTAGCGTGGGACCGCCTACCCCAATTTTTTTGTCCTTCCAGTTTATAGTTTCCTGCAGGTCAAACACCTCTCTGGTGAGGGCATCTAACTTAGTCTGCATTTGCTGGCTCGACTGGAGTAGCGTTGATCAGTAAAATGACAGCACATGATAAGAACAGAACAGGAAAAAGTTAAGGGAAAGAAAGAATTGAAAGGCACATGAACACATACATACAAAAAAGAGAGATACAAACAGGTGAACAGGGTGAGAAAAGGCCAAATTAGAGTAGATGATGAAAGAGGAATGAGCAATAGTATTCAAAGTCAGAAAAGGACAATGAAACAGCTTAATGTTGAGGATCAACTGGTGAAAGAGAGCTACCTAGAAATAGGCCTTATCATTTACTAAAGAATACAAGTCTCCTATAATGTCTGCAAAGAGGCACACCTGTCTAAGTGCTGACAGAGTCATCATCGGATGTGGTTACACTGGCAAAAACTGTTTGTTTTCCTAATATGGGGCAACCTTACCTCTATAAGCTCATCTCTCTGGCGGATTCCCTCTTTCAGCTCTTCTTGTTTATGCTGCAGGACGGTACACGTGTGCCTTTGCCTTTCTAGTTCCTGAAACCACAGACAGTCATCTCTTTTGGCCTCAGCCCCTCAATAGATTTTGAAACTTTATTAATATTAATGTCATTATGGGGGGGTTTGTTGGACATAATTACAGGATTCAGAGCTTTTCTTTGACTGAGTGATTTGTCACCTTTGATTTTTCTTCCAGCTCCCTTTTCATCTCTGACATTTGTTCCTCCATCTCCTCGATGACGTCTTTTAGCGTGTCCACATGATAGATGAGGTTGGCTTTGTCGTTGTCTAGCTGTGCGTTCGATACCATGGCTTTCTTATACTTCTCCTCCACCTCTACAAGTGACTCCTGATATGAGTGGAAGCCAGTTAATAAACAAAGTAATCTAATTGAAAGCAGAGATCACCTACATGCAACAGGGGACTCTTTGTTGTGAAAAGAAAATTTAAAAATGCATTTATCACACACAACATGCTACAAACCTCTTTTCTTATTTCTAAATGTAAAATCAAGTGAAGACAATTCTGTTGCAGATTTTCATGGTTTCATGAAATCATTTGGTTCCATTATTTATAAAAGGTCATTTGAGACTAATGTGTGTTGTGCAAAGGGTGACACTGAACAAGAAATACTTAAAATGCATTGAATTACTCTGAGGAGTGAAACAAAGTAGTAGTGTGGAAAGATGATCTGAAAGTATGTGACAAAAAACGATCTAGCTAAACTGCATCTACTGCATTAACTCTACCAAGAACAGGACAGGAGTCAGGTTTGTGAGTAAATTTCTATTAATGAAATATACAGTACATTGTGCTTTGTAAGAGAACAGGCATCTGTTAAAGGTAAATAGAGATGCTAACTAGAGGACCATCCAAAACAGCCTGGGTGAAAGAAGAGTTTCATAATTAAAAGTTATCTGTCAGCAGATGGTGTGTGTTACTCTTCTTCTTCTTCTTACACATCTGTACACTGCTGAATTGTGGGAGCATCACGTCAGACAACGACTAACGTGTTGGATTAAAACAGGAAGTGAGGAAAGATCATGCAACACAAAAGGGTTGTTACACAATTCAGACTGGGAGCACGCAAAGACAGAGTTGTGTTACAAGCTAAAGGAGAGGGCACAGGGGGTATGTATACAGTAGATGGGGAGGCAGGGGGTTAGTGACACCATAATGCTCCCAGAGGACAAGAGAAAGGCATGCTTTGAGCTCAAGCCCCTCTACCTTCAGCTCTTTAAGCCCTTGCATGTACCGCCCTTCTACATCCTGAATCTGGTCCTTTAGTTCATAGATATCCTGTAGAGTAGATGGAAGGAATGACTTGGGTAAACGTGGGCATCAGAGGGTAGGGGGTATCAAGGAGAGATAACACAGCACCCGTGCTTCCATCTCAAAGACAGTCTAGCTGGCAGACACATGACCACCCAGATATAAGGAACAGCTACGCAGAACACGTCACATTAAGACCTCCCGTGCAAACAAGAAGAAAACAGTAAAAGCAGACACTTAGAACAGCAGGGAGTTCAAACCAGAGGTAATGCTGTAGGAGGTTCATATGCAGAATCATAAATGCAAATGCTCAAACACATAACAATTGGTTCGAGTATTATGACAATGTGATGATTGACAGAGTCTAAAAATCAGTACAGTCTTAGCATAGGTTTGTTTTTCTACTCCCTTTATTCAGACACATGTATACAGATTTGACACTGTGTTTATTGTACATCTTACCCTCAGCTCACTCAGACTGGTGTCAGGGTCGTAGACGTTACCCATGTCTGTACTGCCACGCCGTGAGGAGGTTCCACCCAGCGATGCCAGTGTGGCTGCTGAGAGGCCCGGGGTGGCACATCGGGAGGATGGCTGTAAACGCAAAACACATCTTTAAAAAAACAAAACAGCACAGCAAAATACAACACAACTCTTGACATGTTATTCAACACTGTCATTCAATCCCACAGGGCTCTTAAGTAGTCCCATTCAAATCCTGCTGAGGGAGGCATTGTCACAGATGTGTGCTAAAGTTGATTTAATGAACATGACAAACTAGCTCACAATCACCACAGGCTGTGTTTAGAAAAGGCAGTTTGCCTGTTTGTTGATTTGTTGCCATAGCTCCACTCTAACAACATACTGTGTTAATTCATAGGTCATTGTAGGTTTTACCTCGACTTTCAGTGTTTAATTATGTTCCTGACAAAATCAAAATTTACTTTAGAAGTCGCTACATGTAGCTACTGAGTTTTAAAATAAAGGCACTATCTACCTATCTAATGATTTTTTTTTAACTGGTGCTTGGTGAAAATATTGAATAAACTGAGTTCAGTACACACAACAACTGCTACTACGCATATCACACAGCCCTACTACTACTAATAATGATGCACTTACCCGGCTATAATCTGAATACTGCTTATCACATTTTTCATCCAGCTGAAATTAAAAAAAAAATACTTTAGAATTATATTTATATTATTATCAGAGCCATGCATCAGTGTGGTCATGCATTGAGTTGTGTCCTTCACCTGGAGATCAGTTCAGTTCATGAGATAATACAAGTCAGGGGTAAGTGCTGCATGTTCACAGACCACAAAGACAAGCAAAGTTGACTTTTAGTGAATCACACACTCTCTAAATAAATAGATATATGTATATCACACTGCAGTCACATTCATTAAGGCAATCCATGTATCAGTCTATTCATCTGTAAGGTTAGGAATATAAGAACAGTAGGATGTAGGGTTTTAAATTTTTTTTATCATGCACCAGATATATATATATAAATATTAAAACATTATTGATGCAGCACTGAATTTCACTGTGACCTTAAATTAGCCACTTACAGCGTCCAGATCAGGAATGCTCAAATCATCAAGGTCAGACACAATACTGCCCCGTCGGTTGGAGCGGCTGAAATAGTCAGCAGCGGACTCACTTATGTCTGAGAAGTCTGACGACTACTCACAGCACGCAAAGGGCGAAGATGATAAGCAGAGAAATAAATAACAAGGAGCAAAAGAGTAGAAGTCAAAGAGGAAGAGCACAGAAGAAAAATAATGACAAACACAATGTAGCCAGAGATAACTCATCATGGTCAAAGCATTTAAAATTAATTTAGGTATGAATGTGATATAGTCAAAGAGAGAAAAATCTCTGATAATAATCATCAACTGCAATAGAAGCACAGCATCAGTTGAAGTTTTGTAAGGCCCAGTCCCTACAGCTCACCACACTGTCCCTACGGCCTCTGCTGTAGCGCTCCTGAGACACACTGCTGACAGTGTCTTCATCCGAGGACTGTGAAGAACACATACATACACACAGAATGAGAAGCCAAAGTAATGTAGAAGATGGTCGCATGCCCACAGCTTTTTCTGGCATTTTCAATCAGCAATCCCTCAACATCCAGTAGCAGTCTCTGATATAAACAAATTATGGATTTACTCTACATATTCTAATAATGAATTCCAATTCATGCAATTTAGATAAGCTACTGAAATGCAACAACTGGAAAAAAGTACGACTCAACATATTCAACTACACAGCACTAATGAGGGAATACTCAGGAATAGATCACACATTTAAATGCCAATCATAGATGCTGCTCCCTAAAGCAACTCCTAGCCAGATTGGTGTGCGTAATCCATGTCATCCACAGAAGTGGGGGGGGGGGGTGTTGGGAAGATGCAAATGGGAGCCTGTTTGCAGTAGGTTAGTGTCTGCATGTGCTTTTAGCTGATCATCATGCAGTGGTTATCAGGTGCTCACCGCAGGGCTGGTGTGAGTGGAGCTGGCTCCAGAGGAGTACCAGCTGTATTCAGAGGGCTGTGGACAGGGGGAGGAGGAAAGGACAGGATAAAGACAGGAGAATAACAGTAAGCAGCTAAAACGCTGTTTGACAAACAATCAGAAGACTTACAGCTCTTGAACTGTGGCCCGAGCCATAAAGACCAGTGTCGTCATAAATAGAGGCCTGAGTGCACATGTGGGAGACAATGCAACACTCAGCAAAACATGAGAGGGAACATTAATCTTTGACTCACTGGCTTAAACGGTTGGGTAAAAAGGACTTTCTTTGCAACATGCAATAAACAAAAACACCATTTCCACCATCAATTTGTTCTAGTATTTTATAATAAAAGCACCAACTTAACAAAAAAACTCATTCCTCATCTATTTGAAGCACACATTTATGGCCACTGCTAAAGGCTCAGACTGTCCAGGAGCTAAATATAAGCAGGTGGGCATCCTATCACATGCATATGGCCACATGAGTGGGACAAGATCTGGGGCTACATCCACACCACTATGTTTTCATTTAAATCCAGTATTAATAGTTAAAATCCATGTGCTTCCAGGTAAGCATTTTAGCTCTGTATCAGAAGAGTACATACTAATAAACCTAAAAGTATATACATCACATGACCATTCATATATATTGAGCATGTTCATGCCAGTATAACCAGGAAGCTGGTTCTCCATTCTGTAGTCATTTGCTTTATTTCAGAAAGAATTATTAACAAAAAAACATTAATGGTTAAAAATAAGAACCAAGATTTTTTTCTGTTAGACCAAAGACAAGGTCAAAGTGAAACTGAAGGTGTTAATAGAGCTTCTATTTCATCACCTTACAGTTGAGGTGTGACCAAAAAGAACCAATAAAGAAGTTAATGCAGGAAACTGTGTATTCCTTTATGGAGGATTTACCCATCTAACCTTAAAATGCAACTCTGGAGTTTCAAGTTAAAACAGAGCTGACAATGTTTTTGCAGTTGTGGTTCTAATACACCACAATAGTGCTGACACCAGGTTTATCCAGAGCAAAATGTATGCATTTTTAAATGAAAATAGAAGAGATTGCACATAGCTTGATTCTATAGGTAACTCAAAACATGCAGGAAGATTCTGGCCATGCGGTGGACAGAAACTGACCACACTGTAGCTGCGAGACAGTCCTGTACCAGTAGTGGAGGACAAGGAAGAAGTGGCCTGTTGAACAACAGGGGAGCAGGGAAATGTTTAGAGGACAGAGAGGAGCTGTGGCAGGAATGTGAAGTGGTGAGAGACAAAAGAGCAGCAGCAAGTGGAAACAGGATGAATGTTTGTTCACCCTGTAGCATTCAGAGCCTTCAACTCAAAGTGCTGAGTGTGAAAGTCAGTTGAGGTGATGTGACACTGCCTCTGTTCACTGGAAAAGCACTACTTTAGTAAGTCAACAAAAAAGTATAATTTTTGCCTCTGACAATGTAACAAGACAGCCCTCTCTAATTTAATGCTTTCATTGCAATCATAACTATCCCATACCACACAAATACAGCTAATTAAATTAAGAATATAAATGTACAATTAACTAGGCCATGCAACTAGCATTTAGTGTCACTGGGTGCTTATTAACCACAATATAAAAAGGCTTACAAATGGACAGACACCATGCAGAGGACAACTGACCCGGGGCTGATAGGTGGAAGTAGAGGGTGGGGGTGGTGGTTTGGTCTTTGTTAAGCTGGTGTAGTTCCTTTGATCATGGTACAGACCAGTCTGGAAGAGTAATAACAGGACCTCAAACAAGCCCAGACACAATGAATTTTTGCCTCATCAGACTTGCATCTATAACATATAATAAATATCTATATGACACAAACTGAATTTAATTGTACATTTCATTCCATATTAAGTGGTTTTACAATAATCATCACTGGAAGCCATTACTGTTAGTCTTCACTGCCTCCATGCATGTGCAGCACAGACACATACTACAAGAGACACTGACCAGCAGGTCCTTTTTTGAGGAGCTGGATGAACTCTTTTTATGCCCATGAAGGTCACTGTACACTGAGCTCTGTTCAGCCCAGAAAACAAATACATAAAATGAGAAAAAGAACTACAAGTGAAGTGTAAAAGCAGTGATAAATGGACAACCAAGACACATGTACATACAGTAGAGCGGGAACTCTTGAGGGTGGAAGAACTAATGGAGAGGCCATCAGACTGAAGAGAGAACAGGAGTCATAGGAATTATTAGAAAAAAAAATAGCTGGTCTACAGTCTGTACAGGCACCGCTCATTTCATGTGTTTCACTAAAATGAGGTTAGTTGTTGTAACACAGCACCTGCCAAAGCAAACCATTTATTTTTCCACACCTTTCCTGGGCCACACTGAGTAAAAACATTTATCATGAGATTTTCTATCACAATGAGGATATAACGGGAGCCAAGTAAAAAAAGAACCATTTTAACACAGCTACTGACAATGTGTTTCTGCATCCATACTATTGTTTCACAGTGGTGTGTGCTTCAAACTGTTAATGGCAGAAATGTTTATCAGGATATATGTTTCCATAACAACAAGGTGTTTCACCACGAAAAAAAAACTTCATAAAATGCTTGCGTCAGTCCAACAGAATCAAATTTAAGAATGAAACTCAATATGGGAAACAGTTTTTCATCTAATCTCAGTAAAAAAAAAAAAAAAGTGTCAATATTTGCTTTAGCAAAAACTGAAAACTTTGGAATATCAGTTAGTTCTGCTAAGCAAAATAAAGCTTAAACTCTGGTTACATGCTTCAAATACAGGTATTTAACCTGTTGCCAGACTCCACACACATATTGTATATGCTCTCACACACACATGCACAAACAAAACGCACCAAGGCATCTTTTCTGCGGGAACTGGATCGACTTTTGCTAGAACCCAAATCACGTACTGCTGATGAAGTTGACTAAAAAGTAGCAAACATTAAGGTAAATTATAAGACAATTTAAGTAAGCTATGACCAAAAATGTGAGTTGAATCATTACTCCAGCAAGTGTTTCTCAAACAAGAACAATGGCAAACACACATCTGTGTGCCCCTATGAGAGCACAGTCTTAAAAAAAATGGTAGGGGTGTATTATATACGCACCCTGTAGCTGCGGACTGACATGACATCATCATCCAGCCCCTGTTAATGTGGAAACATGGAGTCATAGCACAAAAGCAGACAGAAAAGAACATGGGTGATGAGAGATAAACTGCAGGATGTAAGAAAAAATAAGAGGAAATACAGGCAAAGAGGAAGTGTGTGAGGGAGATACAGACCCGTCGATGCCGGGTGCTGGACCTACTACTACTAGAGGCTCTGGCTTTTTCTGTGTCAGCCTGGGGTCAAAGAAGAAAGTTGGTAAAAACTATAGTGAATGTAGAGAGGCTCAATCATACGTGAATAAGGTCCTTGCAGTGTTTATAAGTGGTGATGCAAAGCCCAAACCATGCTATACAATGTCCATCAACACAATTCATAAATATTTACTCTCCTTAAACAGTAGCAAGATTAATTATGTACAGAAACAGCTGTGACATTCTGCACATTTTTGTGTCATCTGTTCTTTTTAAAAGGAGCACACACAAATACACCAACACACGTAAAGATTAAGCCCACACAAAACCAGTCCATAAACACTAAAAGATATCCACCATTTCTGAGGTAGCTGGAGGGGTTACAGCTGAACATCCAAATGCACTTTTGCATGCAGACTCAGCTATCCTAAATAAAGTCAAAGGCCAAAGTCTGGCCTACAGACACACAGATTTGGGTGTCTCCAAAACAAATACACTACTAAAGGCATTTTTCCACAGTGAGGTACAGTGTAGTCTGTGAGTCAAGTATATCCAAACTGTCAGGGTTGACTGGCACTCAGACACACAGCAGGCTGTTAGTGGACTGTGAGGCTGCAGCACTCTCTTGCTTGCCTACCATCCACTGGTGGATCTGACCCCATTTTCTGTTGCTACTGCCAGATGAGTGGTAAGAAAGCTGGATAGAGGGAGGAAGTGCCAGGAAAAACATACAATCATATTTCACTCAATACTATGAAAAGGGAGGAAAAAAAAAAAAAATACGCCGAGAGACTTTTACTACAGGAATAGAAATTTTGGTCTGTGACATCTGTGGACATGCAGCACTTTTTTTCTTTCTGTGGGCACTAGTTTGTGTTTGAACTGTCAAATCAAACTAACAGCTTTTTTTAGACATAAAGCCCAACAGCTCATCCACACCAGTGACTATAGCACCAGCTTGAAAAACACCAAATTTTGGAATAACTGGTCAGATAATGATGTGAAAGAAGGTACATTTTGGTTGGATCTTGGTTGAAAGATTTCTTGGAGAATTCCTCTTGCTCACTTTGAATAAAGGTCAGAGTGTATTTGCCAGCCTGCTGCAATTTATGTTATTTACCTCTTTCTGCTGCCGTTCAAGTTCCCTCATTCGAATATCCCTGGCCTCCGCCCTGGCTGCCCTCTTTGCTGCCAGCCTTGCCTCCGCCTGTGTGATACATGAACACACTATTCAGCCATGTTTGAAAACTGATTAAAAATTCTAAAGGATACGATAAAACAAAGCACATAGTAAAGCATAAGATATGTGGGTGCAAGTCATCCACTTCCTGTAAGAGAAAAGAAACACTGGAAAATTATGACCTTTCTTTGAAGAATCTTAAGAGTCAATGTCAAGACCTGTGAGAGACCAGCTTCTTCCCATAGCTGGAACTATATTGTCTAAAAATATTAACTGCTTCATTTTCTCAAATGTACAAGCAATCTACAGCATGAAAATAATGTGTCATGTATATATAATACATGTCATCATATCAAAAACATAATACAGTTATACTAGTATCACTGTATACTTTGAAGAATATTAAGGAAATGCAATATGCTGATGATACAGATGCACTCGGTTGGCAGTTTATTACAATATGTGCTCTTAAGCAAAACTAATGCAGACTGATAAAAACATTCAACAATGTTTATCATGGTGCCGAAATGTAATGCATTGGCCATTTTTGCAGCTCCAAAATGACCACACAGTTTAATTCATCATTACCTACCATAAAGAAGAAACACAAACTGAACATTATAATCTTCAAGAGGGTATGATTTTTTTCCCAAGCCTTTTAGACCACATTATTTTTGTTGCACTAGAGTTTCAAATAAACAAAATACATGCTTATACAATTACTAACATTTTAATTAAAACAAGAGTCAGGCCATTTGCTAGAATATGGACAGGAGCTAATTTTACACAGTACCTCAGCATAGCTAATTTCGGAGACACCCAACACAGCCCTGCTGAGTCACACAGGTGGCTATGTACAGTAGCCAGTCCTAATAGTTACATACTAAGCATGACTGAAAACACAACATGCAAAAGAATGGCACACTTTCCCTATAAAGTCCTGCCCTTTATCGCTGACAAAAAGACTCTGCATGCTGTGTACAGTATCTCACTGCAGACAAACAGTCAGCATTCCAGCAATTTCTTATCTGCTCTGCCAGAGTACATTCCTGGTTCAATAATAGCCTGGAGTGACTAATCACTGAATCATATTAATGCTAAGCAACCACTTTAGACTTGTACATCAAGTTGTGTCTAAATATTTTTATATCATTCTCATATTACAAACTGCAATATAAAAACAGAAAAAATACATGTGCCGAGGTCTGGGCTGACTTTATGATGATGAAGTTATCTGTGTCCAGGTGAATGGATTACAGTTGTAATTAAACAGTGTAATGCCCCATCTTTTTTCACAGTCACATTCCAAATTAGTGAGTGAGTGAAAACCACAATCCTGGAGGATCCAGTCTCAGGAAAGTTAAGGTTAAGGATGTGTTGGTGATGGTTATGGTTAATGCCATACCAACTGAGACATTTTAGAAATGTTCTTACATCCTATGACTGTTCTGTGTAATTATTCTAGAAACAATCATGGTTTGCACAAGGTGAAAAAGGACATAAAGTTGTAAGTGCATGAATGGAACACACAAATGAGAAAAAAGGAGAGATGGCTGCCCTGTACTCTGCACCTGTTGAGTTGTTTGACAGTATGCCCTGCTCTGCACAGCAGCTCAGCTGAGCTCTCTGTCTGTCCTATCTATAGCCTGTCCAATCTGGCCCAACTCTCTGAAAGCCACATCATGGGGCTGGGAGAGTAACCTGAGCAGTTCACCATCAAACACACCTCCAGCATTACAGTATGCATAGAGGTACTTAATAATGTGCTAGCCAATTAATTGGACCATTTTAGTCAGTTTTTAAAAATAATTGCCATCAGCTGATAATTATTTAATAAATGAGGTTTTAAGTATGTATAGACTTTTTTATTAAAAGGAAATTAAAATCCTGCTATGTGCACCAAAATCTATTTTTTTTTAAATCTAAATGCTTATCAATTTTTTCGATTACCCACTTTTTTGAATTTAATATTTAGTTTAAGCATAATTGCCCTGTAGTGCAGACAAAAATATTATTTGGAGAGACAGATTTAAAGTATCATTCAATAAATGTTTAAGTTAGGAAACTTTTTGCATCATGAATTGTTATTTAACCATTATATTTCATCTGATAGAAGAAAAATAAAGACAATCAAACATATTGCATAAATAAAATCAATTAATAATCATAATAAACCAACCTCTAATTTAGAGCAACTCCATAATAACATCACCTGGAGCAATTGGAGTTTAATAGGTAATCACCATTATCAAATCTTAAACATAAATAACATGAAAACTGCAGCCTACATGGGTGCAAGCACTGTTGCCACACAGCAAGAAGGTAAAAGGTTTGGATCCTGGTTCGACTGCAGGCCTTTCTGCATGGAGTTTGCATGTTCTCCCTGTGCGCGCGTGTGTGTGTGTGGGGGTTCTCCCCGAGTACTCTGGCTTCCTCCCACAGTCCAAAAACTTGAAGATTAGACTAACTGGAATATCTAAATTGACGACAGGTGTAAATGTGAGCGTGAATGGTTTTTCATCTCTATGTGCTGGCCCTTCAATGGACTGGAAACCTGTCCAGGATGTACCCCACCTTTTCCCCTATGCCAGCTGGGATTTTCTGCACCTCCCTGCAACCCTCATGTGGAGGATAAAATGGCAAAAAATATTTTTGGAGTTTGGACTGTTGGTCAAACAAATCAAGCAACAACATAATGCCAAAAACATAACTAAAACAAAATACAGTATTTACTGCTACTTAAAACAAAAACATCAACATATTATACTGAAAACAAATAGACCTCACCATGTACAAATAATTACAAAGCACAATTATGCACCTCCAGGTTCACTTGTAAAAAAATACGCTTACAAAAGGTACATTATATGAAAGGTTCAGATAATACTATAAATGTTGCTTTTAACAGAAATCAAAATATTCCCAAAAACTTCTGTAATAATTAACCTAGGAAAATAAAAATAGACAAACAGAATTGTCCATGAAAATGATGACAGCATCGTGTTTCATTCAGTTCTAAATAAATTTCACAATACAATTTAACAGCTGCTAAATAACTTGCATTATTGGCTTATTAAGTTAGATCAAACAGGCAGTCCTTGCCTCAGAATGTGCTTTGTTCTCTGCAGTCTAAACAATGGAAAGGGAAAGTGTTATACTTTCCATCATAATAGTCTCTAACCTCTAAAATCATATGGACTATGAACTACAGCTTCCACACAAACACACTCCCTCTGTACACTGAGCAAAGCCAATGATCAGTTTGTTCAAGCTCCATTAGCTGCCTTAGATCCTAATTTGATGCACAACAGGTTTGAGATGATCATCTGATTCAGCCAACTGGCCACTGTCAGATTTGTAAAGCAAGCTATTGGAACTCAAAAGAACTGACTGCCCAGTAATGTAAGAGGCTGGTGACGGTGCGGGCTCAAATTCAGAGTCATTCTCAGCAGTTGCCTGTGCCAAGCACGAGCAGGGACGTTTTCACTTTTCTGAATCAGGTACACAACAACACAAAGCAGAGGCTGCAGTGTTATGGAGATTTGTTTTGGGAGGTTGGTGATGTGCAACAAGTTACACTCTGAACTCCCCGCACAGTTAATCTAATCTTTAGTCTGCTCCATAAAGAGATTCAGATGTAGGACCTCACTGGGAGGGTCAGATGACTCATGTTTCTGTGATCTGCCAGCATGACTATAAAGAGAGCAAATGGAGTGTTGTGCTCAGTGCCCAAGAATGAGGCACTGCACAGTTTTTAAACAGCACATGAGGTTATTCATAAAACATGCCAAGGCAAATATGAATGGAAGGTTAATTTTTTCAGCTTTACAATTCCACCTGTGAAAGCAAGAAATCATTTGACTTGTTCAGAATCATTTACAGGAATTTTTCATGCAATGTGGATTGGGGATATATTATCTGTGAAAGCCAAACGTAAAAAAGCCTTAAGGTGGCAGAAATGACCTCTGCATATCACAATTTTAGTCACACCATTCTTAAAAAAAAAAAAAAAAAAATAGGCAAAAGAATGGCAGCACCGCTGTGGAACAAAATGGAATAATCCTGTGGCAAGTTGTTACAGGCCAGGCAGCTTCTATCCTCTGCCTGTGTTTTCCCCCCCAACAAAAACATTCTCGTCAAGCTCTCTATGGTTCAAAGCAGCTGTTTCTCTATCTTGGGCTAAAACTCTGACTCGTAAAACCTGAATATCCACATATACTATTTGCATATGTGGCAGAGGCCATTTGACCAATGTGCCCAAAATCATAATAATTAGTTGTATAACAGATTCAGTACACCTTCCTTCCTTGTGTTGACTAAACAACTGGGTGTCAAATACAGTTTTGTGAGCAAGCAAGTTGTAAACATGCCACATCACATGATATATTGATTGGTGCATTTAAATCTAATCCTGTGATTCACATGTATTTCTTTAAAGTAGCACAACTTGATATGCGCACTTTAGTATTTTTGACTTTTTACAAACGTGTTGAATTGCAGAAAAGGAAAGTAATTTTTGCCAACAACTGCAATTTTGGACTCATTTAATACGATCATTTAATGTCACAACTGCTATTCTAACCTTTTGGTGATGGGTATTCCTGCTCTATTTCTTAGTATGATCAACGCATCATTGTGAGGTTACAAACTGGCTTTTCAACAATAAAAAAATCATAAAGATTTAAGATTAAAATGTAATGCTGCAAAATGAAAAATATGACATTGACAAACCAGTCGTAGAGACAGGAAAATACATTGGGGAATAAACAAGAAAATTTGTGAACTAAAATCTTAGGTATTTCAATTAATATGTTTTTTTGTTAATCAAAACAAGCTCGCTGATCTTTTAGTTTCTTCAACATTAATGTTTTGTTGTTTCTTTGCTCTATATATCAAAGAAACCATTGACACAGAATAATTTTGAATTATAATTTTAAATTATGGTTTTAAATAAGACATTTAAAAATATCCTCATTTTGAGGTTTGGGAAACACCTATCAACATTTTATGAACAAAAGGATTACTCAGTTAAGTGGAACATTTAAGTAGGTTGCAGCCCTAAAAATTACATTAGCATTGATTCAGCAGTACACATAGAGCAAAACACTGATTGATATGAACTTACCTCCCGGGCAATGCTACTCAAAGCCTCATCCTCTGCTGAAAACCGATCTTTCAAAGGGGCACGCTTTCGACCAGAGCCTTGAGTCCCCATGGTGTCTATGCAACTATTGCTCCACCAGTATGAATGAGTCCAGAAAATACACAAGCTTGTATGTAAATACCTAGTGGAAGAGACAGACACAGAAGAAACTTCTACCAGCTGTAAGCAAAGTGAAATATGCATAAGGTCTGTTTCCAGTTTCAACTACTTTTCACTGTGTATGGTTTCATTCACTCTAATCTCACCAACAACCCATATACTCCCTATCTCTCACATCCATGCCTGCAAAAACAGACAATCATTCATGTATGGCACCTACAAGGGCCTTGGATAAACAGTTGTGGTTGACATGAAGCAGCTTTAACTGTGACGTACAAGACCAGCACAACGTTCAGAATCAGCGCTTTAAAATAACATGTCAATGAGAACAGCTAATGAGGTATGCAAGAGGATGACAGCAATAACTTCAACTTCTGTAAAGGGGTTACAAAACAAATTGAAAATGTATTGACGTCATAAAATTTACATATGCAAGAGACATATTGAAAAGACTGCTTGAAGTGCAATAAATGAAGATTGTGCATCATGGTACATTTTTTGGCCAATTTGTGGATGATGGTTATTTTCTGTTTTATTTAAATTGATTATTTTCTCAAAATATCATAGCTAAGCACACTTTACCCCATTTGAACCCCCCCCCCCCAAATTGCAATGCCCTCATACCTGGGCAAAGAAATTAGGAGAATTAGTTGGACAACTGCAAAGAGAGAATTGTCCTTAGATTTAAATCATTATGTTGAGCTTATATAGGAAGGGGTGTTTTTATTTAGAGTAGAAATATTTTTTCAAGGAGATATTACTAGATAAAACATGTTATTGTAATTAAACTAAAGCAAAATTATTATTTCATGTCTGGGTTTAGGTAAGCAGCAAGCCCATAATACAAATATATTTAGGGCAGATGCATTTTTCAATTTTACTGCAGTTCAATATTCATCCCTTTTTAAATGTGTTATTTATATTCTGTGATTTATAAATCGTTTGTTACCTGTAGTCTCTGTCATACTATATGTTGCTCTAATACTGCTGTATCACATTAGCTCAAAAAAAGAGAATTCCCCGTGAGGACAATAAAGTAAATTTGGTTGGTAACGCATGTTTTCCTAACACAGATTTTAATTTCTTCACTGAAAAGGTTTGCGTGAACAGCTGTTAACAGCATTCCTTTTCATCAACATGATGACACGTGTTTGATGAACATCCAAACAGATAGCTGCATTTGGGTGGTTAAGACGGAGGAAAACGCCTAGTTAAGAACAGGAATGAGTCAGGGGACCCAAGCGAAGAATTGGGCGCTTCTTGTGCACGGTTAAATGCCTAAACCCGGTGGATTTGATATTCAAAATTAACAGCATGAACCCGAAAAAATGGAAATTAAATCAATGAAATCCGATTATTCTTGGTGAACTGCTCACGGAATTCTGTTATTGTTAGCCGATGTGAATCAACTATATTCACTTTCCACCAAGTTACTTAACATGTACTTTTACTGGAGTTTATTCACAAAGCTAACACGGGCGCACCAGAACTACCATAGGGGAACAGTGACGAGCGATTAGGTTAAAGCAACATTTACACAAATAGACCGTGTGATATGGGTTAGCAAGCTAAAGGTAACAACATAAATGTTGGCTAAAGTTAGCCAGCTCCCTGTAAGCTAGGCACGACTGCTCAGTATCTACCGTCTTCCAGATATGACTACATGTAAAGTTACCCTTTAAAGACCCTATTGCTGCACGCCCACTGACACTAAACAATATCAACAGCTATCCAAACGTGTCCTTCCCGCGACAATGATCCCCAGTGCCGAAGACAGATAGCCCCCAGAAGTCACCGCTAGCTGTGTAGTTAGCTTGGATAGCCAGCCGAGCTAACCTCGGCTCTCCAAAGAGACACACGGGGCAAACTGGCACTGATCCTTCCGTCATTCCCTTCGTCCCAAAAATAAAACGTTACCTCCGCGACACCCTTCAATACACCGACACAGACGAGGCGTTGTTTCTTTCTTCACGGGGGTTTATGTGAGGGCCATTCGGCTTCTCTTCAGAGATAGGTAGTGTTTTTGTCCACACTGACAGCTGTCATCAATCCGCCTCTCCGTAGCTATCCACTGCCCTCCTTACCCAATTTCCACACACACTAGTTAGTTAGCGCCAAAGGTCCCGGATGTTAGAAAAAAAAAGGGTGTGATGCTGCCTTCAAGGACCGCCAGACAAATCCAAACGCCAAGTGAGTCACAGTGGGACTGAGGACTGCAAAGAATCATACTTGAAGGCACACTGGCTTCCCTTACGATACATATTAAAGATAAACACGGACCTACCCCGATTAGACACATTAAAACCAGTTATATTGTTGTGGCTGTACACAGTGGCGTGCAGGGGGCGGGGTGAGTGACCCCATGGACAAAAACGCAGTGCGCTAAAGCACCCTCTAGAGTGGAAAAACACAAGGAAGTGCCCTTTCTGCCATTCATATTCATATTTAAGTAAAATATAAATTGAAAAAGACTGTTTCTAAACGAGTGCCTTTCTAGTGGAGAAACTCCAATGGGTGCCCTTCCAATAAAAAAGGGTACTGTTATGAAGTGCCCTACTGCCACAGGGTGTCCTCAGAGGATCTTCAGCGCTGTATAGAAAATGCCCATCTCAGTGAAAGAAAGTGTTGCTGTGCTGTAAAGGATGGCCCAGTATACTGTAGGTATTCACAGGTGTGTGAGAATGTGGGAAATGAAAGTGGTGCCTGCCTCACCGGTGCTCAGTATACCTTTAAATTTTTGCACTTGCCCTTCCAAATGTCTGTGCACACCACTGGCTGTACAGTGTATACTTTACACACACGCGCTTGCATATATGCATACATTAAGTTCCTTTATACTGGGGTCTTCAGTGTTTTTCAGTCTAAGTTCCCCCAAAATCATGGAGATGGAGCAGGGACCTTCTACTAGAAAGTGCATATTGTGTATATTGTTTTAATATTAAACTGGGCCTAGTGCAATGTAAACATACCTTTTTATTGTGCATTCAATACCAAGCTATTTAAATAATACTCAGCTTCATATATATTCATGTTTTTATGTCAAATATGTGCAAGGTACAGTGAGTAGGGCACCAGTGCCATCTATACCTTGTTAATTGATAACATTCAAAAAACAAGAATGTCTGTCAACCACATGATAATCATGCATACAAGCTATTCAAATTGGCGTTTTTAAACAATAAATGTGGAAACAAAAATGAATGATGGCCTATTGGTTCCACTGCATAAACATATATGTTATCTTGCAATAAAAATACTGAGGTATTAAAATAGTGGACAGATTCATGTTTTTATTTTAAACATGCATTTAGTTGGGATAGTGAATCTTCGAGCCATCTGTGGATTATTCATGTTAATGTGTATTTAAAGACATTAAAATATGAGGGATTTTGAGTTTACTGGAAAAATATATAATATATTTGTTGGTAAGGTATGCACTGATCAGCCATGACAATAAAGCCATAAATATTTTAATGATATGACTGATCGGTGAAGTTGCTAGGTTTGCGATTACTAGTTATAAATGGATAAAAGTCTTGGTAATTTTAAAAGCTAATGCATCAATTGTGTATGATGAATGGTGTGTGACATTACATGCATTTATGTTTAAATGGTTATATTGTTTATCTCTATATTTCTGGGCTCCTCCCATGCTCTAACATGATGATAAAATTTTAATACAGGTCTGATGAGATTTGAATATTTTGTCAGCAGTAATATTATACAAATTCAAAATATACTTAGTGACTAACTTGTCCTTTAACATGCAATTATTACACTACAAATTACTATTGTATGACACCAGATAAGCAATGTACTTGACTGTATCGACTTTCATTTTGTCCACAAGGGGGCAGTAGCAGATAACAAATTACACATTGTACCTTGTTACACCGTCTTCAATATCTGAAAAGATATCTTTAGATATCTGAAAAGCAAAATTGGTAATGAAAGATTGTGTTTTTTCCTTTAATTGTGTTAAAATGAAAACATTAAATAATAACATTATAGATAAACCAGTGAGGCAAATAAAAAAAATTCCATGTAAGGCATTCAAAAGAAAATAAAAGGATACTTTTTTTGTTGTTGTTTTTGTATTTTAAATAGTGAATATGAAAGCAATTACTTCCAGTATGAACAATGAAAAGCAGTACAAAGCACAGGTTAGTATTATTTTTTTAGGGTTTTAGATAGCAGAGCAACTCATGTTTGAGCCATCCACTGATTTACACCCATAACACAGGTTACATACACACACGCACACACACACAGAAAGAGAGAGGGAGGGAGGGAGTTATATTATTCTCCTCATTACAAGAAGCTAATGACTGTTTTGTCTTTGATCACTCCTCTCTGTTTACTTCCATGCAGACAGGGTTTACTAGAGTCTTAACCCAAAGGCACCATCAGCCAAACAGTCTCCACACCACTGATCCTTCTAAATTTTCCACTCAGTCATCACTTTAAGCACCAATTTACCATCTTTCACAGTAATAATGATCTATCTAAGTAGAAAACAAATGCGCAACTTTGAATTCAGTTGTGCACCTTCAGTGATTAAAACTCTCGTGCTGTATTTGCAGCATTGACAGATGGTGCAGTCTCTATATGAAATGGAAACGACGATTTTAACTTAGACTGCTGGTTCGTTTAAGACCTCTAACCGTATATTTTTCTCTAACAAGACAAAACAACCAACTATGTTATTTTGGGTATTTAAAATCAGCTGTAGGACATGTTAGGAAACATGCTTGCATAATGGACAGACCATAAGAGGCAGTAATAGAAGAGAGGAAGATGCCTAAGGGCAGCCAGACAGTGCTTAGGTGTATTTGTCTACTTTTATGGCCCTTTTAATTCATGAACACTCAAAGGCACTTGTGTCCCTGAGACAGACAGGCGTGTACTCAGCTGCACCAAACCTGAAAATGTCTACTTGTTTTTCTTTCAATGTCTTTTGTCTTTGCCCATGTTCTCCTTATCTGTTACTGCCAGCAAGTAAACACTCTGCTACAGCGCATGTTTTTGTGTGTGTTGTTGGATTTGTCCAGTTTTTGATGGCATTCACCACCAGTTGGTGATCAGCAGTTGAGGAGCCTCCCACTGCGCTAACAGGACTGAATGCATTGTTAGCTCTTCTGTCCTTAAGCCCGTCTTTCCATGGAAATGGAGTAGAAACTATGGAGCCCCAACATGTAATTACCCCATGGAGGGAGATGCTGCTCCCTGTCCTCATCTCCTCTTGAGCTCTTTGAAGATGCCCCATAGGGAGTTGGTTGTAATCAGGACACATGACTCATTGATTACTTCTTTGCAGTCCTCCAGGAACACACCACAAGAAGTGGACACAGCAGGGAGTTCTGCCAGTGTGTGCAGATAGACCGGAGGTACAGATTCATGATGCACACCATGCATGGGCTTTGGACACTGCTACTACTTAGATGCTGTAAATGATCGGATGTTAATTGTTATTCTTGTAGTAAGCACAGTCAGCCAGTTTAAGTGGCTATTCATTACTGTTTGGAGCAACGCTGAGTGACCATATGACCACGAGACGACAGGTTTTCTTCCCAGTCAAACTCATTAGCACAGTGATTAGGCTAAGTTCAGCCAAGAAGAGGGGGAACTAATGGCTGTATCCACCCAGGCAGTGAGTGGTTTAAATGTCACCAATCAACAATTATGAACAAACCTATAAGAATTATATTTTTGTATTTATTTATGTGTTTAATTATGTTTCTCTTGGCATCAAATCATATGCATTTATCAGAGAGCATGTAGAGGCCATAGTCTTGTGAACAGAGGTTGAAGGTAGCTTGTTACTGAGCAGACGTGTTTGTTTCTTCTTGATAGTTGGCTCCTTCATTCTATATACCTTCTATTTTACATATCATTTTACACATAACCTATATGTTTTTTACATTTTTTTGTACCACAACACCTCAGTCTTGAAACAGTAAAAAAGGAATGTTTTACGCATCTTATGGGGCAAAGGATGTGCAGGATAAAATGCTCCAGCATATGACAACAGTTTAGTTATTTGTTAATGAGACCAAAGGCTACAAATCTCCACAGACGGACTGGCAATTGTTCTTAGAAGATGCTTCATTTAACACTGAGGAAGACATGATGGGCAAGCAGAATAGGCAAAGCGAGTAGACCATAAAAAGGATCATAAAAGATGTCTTTTGATGTTTCCGGGCTCGCACACCGGACACCTGTGGGGTTGAACCCAGTGACTGGCTGTCTGATATGAACATGTTAAGTAAAGGTGATTGGGTCATTGCTTGTCAAGAAGCCGAGTTAAAGCCTGAGCAGAGCCAAGGGCAGTGAAAATGTGGATTAATTACATCATGCACAAAAAGGTATGTATACTTAACAAAATATATTAGCTAGCTATCGCTGTTAAAAAAAAGAAGCAAAAAAAAAACAAAAAAAAAACAAAACAAAAAAACATTTTGGACATTTTAAATTTGTCTCTCTGAAATAATATCCCTTTATATTTACCGCACACATAAATACAAAACATTTTTAGTCCACTGTAATAACTGATGCATGATCTCTATTTGAAGTGAGTTGTTCTGTGGATGTCTGAGTTTTACCTCTCATTTTTGTGCCTAATGTCTTCATCCTTCCCTGACAGAGCAGTAGTGATATGGGGTGTGTCGTTCCGGCCTGTTCAAATGGCAGAACAAGACTCAGGGGAGCGTTCAGCTGCAGACTGTACACACACACCCAGGTCATTGTTGATAACCACACCGGAACAATTGTAGTCATGGAGTTGCAGAAAAGGCCTGCAGCAGAGAAAGTTCAAAAGTCACTGAAGGAATGTTTTCCACTCCAGAAGCCTGTAGAAAGCCTTATTGGTCTCACTGTGTCTTTATCTTGTCAGAGATGAGCACATTTTGTATTGTATTTTAGCATAATTCAGGCACTTGTTTTCCCCATTCAAAGTGTGATTGTTTGGATAACATTTCAAATACACAGAGTCTGCATGTTTGTGCTAAAAATTAAGTAAATGTCATGCAGATAGTGGCTGGTGGTTTGACTTGTGTATTGGTGCGTTTTCATCTGCATCTGTGTGTCTGTAGGATTTAAAATGATTAGTATTGTGTAAGGTGGCAAACATTTAAAGGTCTATAATTCTTTATTTGCCTTCATTTAGCATCTTCTTGTCTCCATTCATTTACAAAGAGAGTGGTCAGCCTAATCAGGGCTTCTTAGGGGGTGGGCTGGGCTTATTTGCCAATTGACATTTGGTGAAAGGGTGTTAGATGAAAAAAGCACCTCACACCATGAGGAAGAATCCTCACACCAAAACTCATTCAGACATGTTGTGTTTGTGTGGCAAGAGTAGCTTATGTTTGTGTGTTAAGAGGAACTCGTTTTTATCAATGTCTACTCAGGGTACAACACACTCTATCTGAGCTGTGCGAAGTGTGTTGATCCAAGTTGAATTATAACCATCTGTTATTTTATTTTATTTTATTTTATTATAATCACTTGAATGGGTCAATAAGATAGATGGAATTGAGTTATGACAAATTATGTGGGGCTATTGACAATCCACAATGCATATGATTAAAAAGGTTTTCTAAATACAGTAATGTAATGTAGGTTGGTTCAATATATTGAATTAATGATGAGTTGTGGTTTCTTTAGTGTGTTTTAGAAGGGTTAAGTGGATACACACAAAATAACAATGTAACATGTTCACACAGTTGTTTTATGCTGGAAAACATTGATTTCTTATTTTAGTTCATTTTGAGGATTATACGTAAGAACAGTGTGGCTACTGTGCCTTCCATTTCTGCATATCTATATTGATAGCAGATCAAGTTAAATCAGGATCATGGTGTGGCCTGAAAATGTAAAAGGTCCATTCCTCTTGCATCATGACTCAGACTCATATACTTTAAAATGACTTGGCACTTTAAAACTATCCTTTACCATACTTATTCACAAGTAGTAAAGGTTTTAAACTTCCACCAAATTTCCAAAGTGCTATTCAAAGACCACTTTGAATAGTAAAGCAGAGAAGGAAAGGCTGACCAATATGATGGGAAAGCCAGGCCATGGACAGTGGCAAAGTTATGCCTCAGCATCTAAGTCCTTCATTACACAACAGGCTCATCCAAGGATGAAGGACTGCGCGGTGCAGTGGCTGCAATGTCACATTTGTCTGGCAGAAATGGCAGCAACCTATGTAGTAGTGTGTAGTGAATAAAAGTCAGCTGACTGCTCATTGTTCTGATATTTTTTAGCCAAGTATATCACTGACATTGCCTGTCAGCACATCATCATTTCAGATTTTGTTTACAGATGGATAGACACAAACCTCTGATGAAATTACATTTTCATGAACTGGCATCCTTTGGTTGCCTCTAACAATCTACTTGACTAAAAACATGGTCACTTCCTGGTTTTGAATAAGCCAGCCAACATTCTAAATGTTATAACACAAATTATAGAATTTTGATGAATCATCTGGTGACCATGACATAAAAACAAAATGTGAGGAGTCAGTCATACTGTGCCAAAGTTGTAACATTTTACTGGATATTTTTAAACTCGGATCTGCTGGGGCCATGTTGTAGTTCAAGGTTCATTGAAACAGAAACAAAATAATGATGTGTTTTAACCTGGTTTAAATATTTCCAGTCTAATGAAAATGAACACCCCCCCCCCCCATGTTGGCTTGTATGTCAGAAACAGCCTCACCAGTAAAAATCTTTTCACCAACATGGGGGTATTTGCCCTTTCATTATGCTAAACACCACCACATATGACCTCTTAATTGAACTGGTGTTTACAATAGGGTGATTGATGACAGTTATTCCCCTGCCACCACTCTAGCAGACTCAAAGGTGCATTAAGGATTTACAGTAGCCCATTACTTGTGCATATGCGTGCTTGGTGAGAAGGAGCAACGTTTGGACAAATTGATCTCATATCTGGAAAACCCACTTACACTTCTAACTCAGACTGTAGTTAGTTATATTAGCTGATGTCAGGCAAAAACATGTCAGATTACTGCTCTCTGAGGCTTACTGATCTCATTTTATGAATACAGTTCAGTTTACAAGTTGACAAATCCACTTATGGCACAAAGAGATGACTTTACGTCTTTGTAAGAATGGGCCATATGCTGTATACTGTCTACGCGTGATGGTGAGAAGGAAGGGGAAAAAAACATGGCTGTCATTAACATTCGAGCCAGTACCATAGAAAGGTGACATAACAGCTTTGTCCTTGCACACTATTCACATCTGTGATTAGTTTGCCCTCTCTGGTTGTGTTTTTCTTCCATAGAAGATCCACAATGGAGACCAGCATCCTGTGCCTCACTGCTGGGTTGCCCAAGACGGTTAGCAAATACAGGAAAAACAAAGCCCCTAAATACATCCCTACTGTGTTTGGAGGACTGCCATGACAACACATAGTGGATCTCACAGAGAGCTGGGGTGTTTGTTGGATGGATACACACTGAGATATGCCCGAGCAGTGCCCTTCTGTGCAGCAAGAGCATGTAGCTTCAGATTTTGTCTGTCACACCACTGGAATAAGAAGCTTCACGTTGTAGGGACACACAGTTTGTTTGAGACAGGAATCTGTTCCTGGTTCAAGGTATGCCCAACTCTGCGGGAATGTCAGGATAAAAATCTCAGCAAAATGTAAACATGCTTATCTGCTCCATGGATCTTTGCACTGGAGACTTGAGATAAGGCCAGATAAAGTCCTCTGTGGGTTTTTAAAGCAGCGTTCCTGCTCTGGCCTTTATGTTGTATGAGTGAGAATTTCCAGACAGCTTAGATTAGCTGCTGTCTCTCCAGAAACAACTGTCAAGGCTAATCTTCTCTGCAAGCACAGGTCATCTGGATGCCAGATCCAAACAGAGCCAGCATCAAAGCTGTGTTTTCTCTCTCCCAAATGGTCTCTACGCCATCCTTCTTTTTATTTCATCCCTTCTAGACATGTCTTTAATGGTGTCACTGACCAGAGAGGAGGAAGTCCACATAATCAACATCATATAACCGTCTTGCAGAGGATTTCCTCACTGTCATTGATCTCAAGAAGGAAAGATATGGTTTTGGTGCAGATTGTAAAGAGCGGTGAAAAGAGATGGCCATTGATCCAAATGAAATACACCCAGCACTGATCAATAAAATAGATTCACTCTGGAGCCATGAGAGTGTTGGTGTCAAACTAAATGAGGCTTTCAGAGGCTCCTGTCAGGCTGCTGTCATGAGCCTCTAAAGCCTATATCACCCTGTTCATCATCTTTTGTCTTATATATTTGATGATTATAACCTTCGTTAAGTGGCGCCATGAAGTAGCGTGACTACCTAATCCTAGATGAGGTCATATCTTGCAGAGTTCCCAGAGAGAATACTATAATTGTTGTTTTGAATCGTAATACCTCACCACCTTATTGAGAACCACAGGCCTATATTGTTGTCATTAGTACTTAAGCTAGAAACAAAGAGCTACTTTTAGTCTGAGTTTGCTCAATATGTTTTAAATGCTCTGCCAAACTTCTTCTTAGAATATGTTATACTAGAATTGTGCTTTATTGCTTATTGCTCTCTCACACCCATTTGCACTGATTTTATCTAGAGGTGCATTTATATGAATTAACCAATCATGCCTTATGTTCTATCAAAAAAATCTGTGTAGTGCTTAAATACCTGTTAATTTGGTTGCATGACATCCTTGAAAATGCTTGAATTTTATTGTGGTGTTTTCAAAACTGGAAAAGGTTTATCTGAATTTTGGATAAAGTGCTGAAATAGCTTGAATTTTAAGATGTGGCTGAGTAATTCACATATCAAATGGAGAAATTAAATCAACAATCAACAATCAATTGTAACATAAAAACTGCTGTCTCTGGCACTTGCTTGTCCTTTAGGTTTTATTCTTGTACTATTAAGGAACACATTTGCTTATAGTATAACACACTCTCTTTTAAAATTATTGTAAAAAGTGAAATCATGATTTTGAGCATGTACTGTATGCACAAATATATGTAATCTAACATGCCTGTAAGGTTCTAAAAAGCTTTAAAGTAAAGAATGAAAGGTGACCATAAAAAAGGCAAATGAACCCTGTAGACAGCAAGTTTAATAGAGATTTATGTTTGGGGTATATGTAAAAGTTCAAAACTCATATTGTACAATGGGAAAAAAGATCCCCTGCTGAAGCAGGTTTGAATTGAAATGTGCTGGGCTTTAAAAATATCCATGTATACATGATTTTTACTTTTACATTGGATTGTTTTAGATACCTTTATTATGGACTGCCTCTATATGGATTCTCCCAAAGGTCATTATTATGAATTTTGAATTTATTCTTGCATACTGTACACTCTGCAAGAAACCTTTTGTTGGATATACCTGAACTTCACTGATTTTGATTTGAAATTAAGGGACATGCAAAAAAGGGGGGAAAAAAATACAAGGGATTTCAGTCGTTGTCCTCTGCTAAGAGCCTCAAAATCCTCTGTTCTTCGTGTAAATCCCCCTACCAACTGGCCATGAGTGTCACCCTGGCTTGTCCTGTTCAAAGAAACTCTGGGGTCAAACCTGCCAGGTCAGCCTCCCTCAAAGCGACAGGGTTTACCCCTAAAGTAGCCCCCTTCACTCTCTAAAAACACATGGGCCCCAGGAAGACTATCATCCTTCCTCATGCTGCAGACATGTGGTGATTTATTGCCTCAGAACACACCCCATGTGAACATGTTATCCACATGTCATCATCTAAGCCTCCGGGGTGATTTTTCACCGAGCTGTGGCCAAGATTCTAAAGAATAACCCACTTCTTTGCTGTTAACATGATGAAACATTAGCCCTTGCCTCTATGCGAAATGGTTATCACTGAAGTCCCTTCATCTCTGCTAGTACCACATAAATCAAACTTCTAATCTTGGTTTATCTTAAAGCACATTCACTGTCAGGTGTTAATGTTTATTTTAGAGCCATAAAGGGAAGTTCAGTTGCCACTACTTTAACATATTTATGCCAGGAAGCTGTGGTGCTAACAGCCAGGATCAGATAAAGGAAGGCCTGCCATATGTCGCCTCAGGCATAACTGTGAAAACACTCTCAATTTGTTGAAAATCCAGGTAAGTAATTGAAAAATACATTTGCATTGCCTTCCTCTGATAAATCCTTTCTTAGTACAATTTATTCCTGCTCACAACAAGATCAATTTCATCTCTGTAACCTTTCCCCTTCCAACAATTCCTAATACCCACTACAAGGGTTTAACAGCTGCCCTCCCCCATCAGTCGCTTTTGAGTCACGTTTCAAAGACCAATTCATCAGTATAATATACACAAATGACAATAACATGCAACATTTCAAACTTTTGCCCTCTTCAGTCTTAAATATCAATTTCCACATGACATGCACATCTGAATATTTTGGTGTAAACTGTCGCTACTGTGACAAGAATGCCTGCACGTGAATGCCAACATTAATTTTTATGTTCTGAGCAATACAGTACATGTCTTTATACCAATTATGAAAAGCTGGTTTGTCTAACAGTGACAGCTGTTAGAACTTGTCTCCTCTCATTTTCTCTGTCAAGTTACAGAGACGTGATAGTACATGGAGGATCTGTCTGTTCCCTGAATGACCCCTGACTCCTGTGCTGATAAAGGGGCCGGCCTGTCCAAATCAGTTCAGAGACAAGACCTGAGGGTGTCCTCCGGCAAAGTGTTAGTGAAGCCAGCTGACATTACATTTGCTGTGTTGTTTGCCTTTTGTGTTATGCAAAACAACAGGATAGAAAGGAGGTATACTGAACTATTTATCTGAGTCCAAGTGTGTGTGGAGGAAAGAGCCTTATTATGAAATACAATTTCTCACTTGAATTGAACCTTTTCCACTGCAACTGCGAGCTGGGACCTGTCTCGGAAGGGGGTGTGCAAGGTAACCACTAACTAGACCTGTGAGACAAAGGCAAGACAAACCAAACTAGTGACCCCAAGGAAATCCTGCAGTTTTCCCCCATAACAAGCAATTCCCCCACTGCTGAATCAAATTTAATTGGATGATCTCCCGTGCTTTCATCATTTGTTTTCATTTTAACTTAGATTATTATTTCCACCCTCATTGTGGAGAGGAAATTAAAGAGAGACTTAATCAGGATGAATTATGGAAGTGAAAGCAGGGATGAGGAGCCATAAAACTGAGAGGTTTCATGCTCATAAATTTAAAACAATATTGACCTATTCAGACATGCCAGCTGAGCCTGCCTTAAACCTAACTGGATGATGGAGCACAGCTACTAAACAGGGACAATTGGGATCCTTTTCATGAAGCCTATAATATTTTTAAAGGTGTTTGACGACTTGCATCCACTGGGCTTGGAGCTGTAGGAAACCATAGCTTTCAAGTGGTCATTGTGAACACACTCCCTATGGCTTTTATGGCATCTAGTGGAAGAAGAGCAGTCACATGTGAAGGGTAAACAAACAGTAAAAAAGGTGATAAGTAGACAGAGAAATCAAAGATAAAATGCTTGTGTAGCTCTGTGGGTGCATAAATAATTATCTTGTAATGAAACAAATAAGACCATAGACAGCAGTATTCACATTACAGGAGGCCACAGTAATGGAGACTGAAATGTCAAAAGAGGGACTGACATGTTGTTAGGGACTGCTTAGTGGCCATATGGGAGCAGCAAGGAGGTTGCTGGGGTTGGAGGGCGGTACCTGTTTGGTCCCATGTTCTCCTGTCACTCTGATCTTATCAGGGGGCCTGACCAAGAGGAGGACCAGCTGTCACTCTCTCTGCTCTTTTGATGTCCTCCTTTAGAGCTTGCTCACACACAGAGACACACACACAGTCTGGTTTCCATGACTTCAGAGGACATTACATTTACTTACATATATTTTCCGGAAACCTACTCTGACCTCAACCATAACTACCAGGGCCTAACCCGAACCCTAACCTCATCCTGACTCTATTCACTTTAAAATGTAATAATTTATGTATGGGGACTTGCTCTTTGTCTCCATAAGGAAGACAAATCCCCATATTGTGACTGTGTAAACAGATTTAGGTCGCCACAACATGAGTAATAACTGGAACACACACACACACATGAATCCGGCTACTTGACAAACCCCACAGTGGATAAAAAAGTAAGATAAAGCAAGATAGTTGCAGGAGGATATATAGTGCTGGGTCAGTTCAATTTACAATTTACTTGTTTAGAGGCTGAAGGCTTGACAAAAGAGACTCAGCCCTCTGAGCTGACACAGGATATCCTGCTCATAAAACAGCCAGGACATCCTCACGCAGACACTAGGGACTGATAAAAGAGAGGAACCACCACATATTCATCCCAGTCTTCTTCACAAATGCTCTTGCCACTACTCTGAGTAGTGCACATTATTGGTAAAAAAAAAAAAAGCTACCTATAGGGAGGTTGTGGTATAATTATATCATTCCACAGACTCAAGTAGCACCAACATGTTTCAGCAATAAAAGTAAATTTAAACATTTTAAGGGATTACAGGGATATAGCTTTTTAGGATATTATTTTTTCAGATCCTACTCATTTGTATATAATCTTGGCTTGACTCTTTAATCTGGACAATTGTCTATGTGCAATGTAGTTTAATTATCTGAGCCAAAAGACATTGTCCTCGAAAGCCAAGACTCTAAGGCTCTCTCTCTCATTCATAAGGGCCTTATTGGCATGGGAAACATATGTTTGCCCTACCAAAATAAGTGTAAATAAATAAGCATAAACAAATAAAAATAAAACAAAATTGTGTACTGAAATATTATTAAGGCACGTAGTAACAAAATTAAACAAGATAAGGCATGCAAAAAGGATGACAAGATAATATAAATATGCCATTAGAATAAAAATTATTTTAAAAAGAAAACATAGTAAAAGACCATGTACGTTCAATTTACTTTACAGATACACTACCGGTCAAAAGTTTGGGTACACTTTCTCATTGAATTCAATGAGAAAGTGTACCCAAACTTTTGACCGGTAGTGTACAAATATGAGCATGTAGGACTATTGCACAGAACAAGTGCACTTGAACTGTAAAACACCCATAGTGTGCATAAGAAAAATAATTGTACTGAGAAAATGCAATTGAATGAATTAGAAATTATACCTATGTATCACCTCTCTCTCTCTCTGTCTGTCTCTGAGACAATTGCTTGGCAGGGGCAAATGCACTCACAATGCCCTCTGTTACTGGGAGTGCATGCCCTTTATACACTGCGAACTTTTGAACCACCTCTTGACCACAGCTTGAAGGGAGTTGAGACAATGGTTAGTAAACACACTGGAGTGAATGAAGGGATTAAGTATTAAATGACAGGATGTGCTTAAAGAGGAGCAGGTGGTGGTTGAGGAAAGGCCAGCTAAGCCATGCAAAAGCAAGAACATCATGCATCTCCACTATGCATCCTTTTCTCTGGTTTCATCATCTTCATGGCCTGTCTGTATTGCTCCTTATCTTTTACGCTTGTACTCTACTGATTCATCTCTTCCTGCTCATTCCACCCTGCTTTCTATGTCCACATCTCTCTGTTCTCTATCTTTGTTGTCTCTTTGACCCATGGCCTTAGACAATTGACATTCATGAGGTTGGACATTCCAGTCTAGCCCCATTCATATGTACAGTAAGAAAAGGGACAAAAGCAATCTCACACACTGTAGTCAATCCCCCATGTGGGTTTACAGGAGGGCCTTGGGGGAGTTTCAGTATTTTACCACAGCTCCAAAGTTACAACATAACTTTGTCTAAAACTGCACATGTACAGTTTGATGGTGGGAGGAAACCAGAGAGTCCATAGGAAACCCATGCAGACCTAAGACAAAAAGGTCCCAGACTGGGAACAGAACCCACATCTTCTTGCTGTGAGACAACAGTGCTAACCACTACCAGTGCCAACAATTAAGCCAATGCCAACTGCTGTAAAACACACATTAGCAGTCTGACCATCCTATCCAGAAAACAACATGTTTACAGTAAATGTAGCTCTAACTCAATCTGTTTCTAACTTTATGAGATCTGAAGAAAGTGACACAGTAAAGAAAATATGTTTCACAGAAAAGTGGAAAAGCATAACCTTCTCTGCAGAGCATTGTGGGTAGGAGAATAACACTCCTCATCATGGTGGTAATTAACTTGTCAATAAGGTAAAGCCACATTTTATATGCAAAGCCCAGCACCAACTCTGTCACATCTTCTCCTCAAGAAATCCAGTGAAACTCATAGGGAGAGAACTGTGAATTTAAAGCTTCATGTTTGCCTATCGATGTCTATTTAGTAAAATGCTTGCACACTATGTGTGTTGAGATTAACTCATGATCATGCAAGAGAAGAAACTCCTCTCCACCTGTGACCTGACCTGATCTGAGTCAAAGTTTAATTAGTTGCTTACCTGTCTGTGCCACACCCCATATTGTTGTTAGTCATTGTACGGCTCCCTTTTGTATTCAGCTGCAATGTTTTTCTTGTTTTCAGATATCACATTTTCATGGAATTGTTAGTACGGAACAGTGCCAAAATCAGTATATGCTGATAATCCTTGTTTGGATTACTTTAGGTACACAAATCTGCATAAAATGGTTGGTAATGAAGTGTGAAGTATGTGGAGAGTAAGTGAAGTATGCTGATCTGATCTGTAATAAGATCACTGTTCAAAGCAGCTCAGTAGCATGCGATCGCTGCATTATCTCAGTGTTTACCTGTCCTGGAACTCAGAGTAGTTTGCCGTGATACTTACACCTATTTATATCTTAGCTGACATGCTCTGCTACTGACTGATTTAGAGAGTGTGATGTCGGCAATCTGTTTTTTTCCTGATTAAACTATTAACTTCAATTTAGGTAAAAGTATAGCTGACAAAAAAAGTAAAATATATTCATCCATGCATGAGAATGTCATAATATTGTTTGTTATGTTCACTTGAGCCCTATATCAGAAGGTGTGGTGTCACCTGAGAGTGTATGATCTTCATTAGAAGAGACCATGTGTTCTCATGTAAATTATGTCAGGGGCAGAACCCGTATCTGTGTAATTAGGTCCCACTTGACATCTGTGGTCTTCAGTTTGACTCCAAAGTCATCCATAGGGAATATTTTATAAAGCACTATAATGGCGTCCTGTCCACTTTAAACCCTTAAAAAACCATGGCCAAATATCCTTTGCAGGTGTGCATCTGCACACTTGCTGCATTTGATCATTTATGTTTTCACTTTGACTGAATCGTCTGCTTCCTCTTACAATGTGTAGTTTTTGAGGCACCGACTGTGCAAAAAAAGTATTTATTTTGAAGGAACAAACTACCTTTGGAATTAGGGGCAAAATAAATGGTAAGACATGTTGCACATGGAGAAACACACACACATGCACACAAAAAAGACAAGGCAACAGACAGCGAGGGTACGAAAGGGCCCCTGACCTCTCTATTGTGAGATCAGAGATGAGCCAGCTCTACAACTGGTAGGGTCAGCAGGCACACAAGGTCAAGCCAACTCAGCCCTGCTATACTCAACATCAAAGACAAGTCCAGGTCCTGTCATACTCTTTCTGAGCAGGGTTGAAAACAGCAGCACTAATCGCTGCTGCTCTCATGGAGAGGACAGGGGTCAGCAGGGTGTACAAATCCTAATAATTTGATTCAGTTCTGGCAAGTCGCTGAAGTTAATGCTATCTTTGATGTGCACTGGATCTTTTCACTTTGTGCCCGTCTTGTGTTTGATGAATAGAGAAAGAAAGAAAGAAAAAAGAATGTAGCTGAATTAACATATTTCACTTACTGGGTTTAACCTAAGAATGGTGAAGTCTCCTCTCAACTTATTAAAGTAAAATAAAAGTAAGAGACGCTTGCTAAATGAATGTTTCAGAAATAAAAATAAAGTCTCTACACTGAAAGAAACTGCAGGGGACACAACTTCAAAGTACAATTTTATGAAATGCTGAAAACATTTCAGCTGCATAAGCTGCTTAGTTTGGAATGTTAAGGGTCGCAGTGGCTGCATGATGGGAAAAACATCAGTAGGTATGACCACAGGAGAGAGAACTAATATTAGGGAGGACAGTCACCCGAGTACTTACCTTCACCAGTGTCCTTTTGCTTACCCCATCTTTGCTAGAATTTTAATAAAAAGATACCAAGGGAGATTTTAGAAACGCGATTGTGCAACTGTGCGCAGCTGCACACTGTCTAATCTCCTCATACCATCACAAAAATGAGGAGACTTTATAACTGTCATTCCTACCTAATTCCATGTACACGCCTTGCCACATGCACCGACTGTTTGAAAACCTCAGGTCCCTCTTTGGGAACCTGAACTTCCACTTACATTATGTTAATGTCTGTTTGTGAAACTGAAGAAGTGTGACTGTGTTTTGTGCACCCGTGCAACAGTTTACTTACATTTAAATGGCTGAAACTGACAGGTTTCACCCTTTAATCATATATGGCTGTCTGGGCTGAGAGCTCCAGCTAATTAAACCAACAGCTGGGTAAGATCAGGATACCAGATAAGGAGCTGTTACTTCTGTCTGGTCAGGTCAGTCTAAGTAGGGGAGATGTTTTCAAACATGTGTGAAAATGCTCACCAGAAGATAGATGTTGCCAGTATTGTTCACATACTGATGAATAAATAAGGGGTGCTATTTATAAACACAGCTTAACCCAAACAATTTATGGACTGTACCTAATTGTGTTGTTATAAGGTGTCTGAATGTGAGGGAAAGTAGGATGATTGGAATACAGCACAAACCATCAAAATACAGATTAAATATGTCTTTATTGTAACACAATACAGGATGGCAGATATTTGGAATGAGCAAAATAAAAAAAAACAGAAAATAAACTATTGTTTGCAATAAGAAATATAAAAGCTTGATTTTATTTTTCAGATGCAAACATAAATAGGACAGTATTATATGTCAAGGAAATGCAGCCGTATACCGAAAGAAGCTTCCATTACAACAACACATATATATATTTACAAATTAAGTGTGAGTGTAATGACTGTGTTATACATGTTTTTGTACACTTCACCACTGAGTACACCGTGTTCAGGCTAAACTATTTAAAAAACTTTTTTTTTGTTAAACAGAGCAATTAGTGCACAGTGACTGCTCCTCGTGATGTCTGAGGGTGCTTTGCTCAAAGACCAGGTGAGATGGAGCAGTTTTTTTCTTCAGCCTGGAGGAATATCACTATACCAGGGTCATGACCTTAAGAGAGGCCGGCTGGAACCTACGAATCTTCTTCTTCAGAGCTCGAGAAGCTTTAATCCTGCAGGCTGACGGCTCGGGTCGTGGGAGTTGCTGAAGGGGCCCTCTAGCAGCATTAGGCCCCAGAGCAACCTCAGCCCAGACCAGACTTCCCTCCTCCTCGTGACTGTCCACCTGGTCCTCCTCGTCTAAAGACAGACTGCTGTCAGAGTCTGAGAAAGACTGGATGCTCTGGCTGGACTCACTGTCCCCAAAGCGGTTGGTGGTGTTGTCACTCATCTCCCCCTCACTGCTTTCTGCGATGGTAGAATGAAATAGGGAGGCACATTCAGCTGAATACTCAGACTCACATCTGGGTGGGTAGAGACTGGACATGTGGTAAGGTGCTGGAGGGTATCTGGCATTAAGATTGTGAAAGAGGAAAGAGTTAGTGGACATGGAGGTTTGGAAGGGACGAGGTGGTCCAATCCACTGGCCTGGCTTGGCACTCATGCTGCGGACCATCTGCATGCTTCCCGCTGCCTGGATGTGGGGATCTTTCGACCTCTGAAGCTGACCACACGAGGCCTGGAACATCTCTGCATTGGATGGCCACTTGGCAGCTCCTTGCCTCCTCTTCCTCTGAACTACAGACTGCTCAGACTCCATGCACTGAAGTCTTCGGGTTTTATTGGACTTTGTGACAACAGGGATGGGATGTGGCTTAGGATGGACTTTGTGGGTGTACATGATTCCTGGGCTACAGTGGCTGGAGTCTGAACCTGAGCCCTGTCTGCGCTCCTCTGTGTGACAGGTGGTTATTTTCTGGGTCGTTTTTCCCTTTCCAGGCCTCCTCTGTTCTCCTTTAGTTCCAACACTAGCCTCTCTGGTTTTTTCGCCAGGCAAGTACCCATATTGCTGCCTCAGAGGTCGAGACTTATCAGCACCTTTTCTTCTCAGTTTCACAGCTTTGGTTTTACGGTCTGCCTGTCTCACCTTGACCCTCTGGGATCCAGCAGGGACAAATTTGGCATGAACAAACTCAGTGGAAGCTGTGTGACCAGCATGAACTTCAAAGCCTTGACTCTCCTCTGTGCTGGAGCTATGAGCCATCACCGTTCTCTGTCTATGGCCCTTCCTCTCTTGTGGTCTTGACTCTTTTTCCCCACATCCCTTGTCTGAATGGGGTTTCCCTTCACTTTTATATTCATTATCATTCTTCCTTTGGGTTAAAGTGGTGATCTCATCAGAGCTGTACTCCTTAATAGCAACAGGAAGAGAACACCGGGATGAAACCTCTTGATTTCTCTCAGGCTGTTTGTGGTTTTTGTTATCAGCAGGCTCTTGGCTGGAGAATGCCATACAGTGTCTCTCCTGGTCGCTATCTAGTTGAATGTTGAATGTGGTCAGAACAGGAAGAGGTTTCTGCAAAAATACCTCTTTCTGAGACACATCTTGAAACATTGTTATCACCTCACTTGGTTTCCTGGGGTAGTCGCTATGTGTCTGCTGAGTCTCTGTGCCTGTTTCACTCTGGATTTTAATTGAGCTGCGCTGTAGGAGCTTGTCAATGTATCCCAGGGTCTTGGTCTCTTTGCTAGTGTGTGCCCTCTGAATAGGGTAAGATCCATTCATTGAGGATGCTTGACCCTCTAGAAGTCCAGGTGTGGCTGGGTTGCCTCCAGTGGAAAAGATTGGGCTCTGGAGAGCCACTGCATGCAGAGGGCTGGGGTAGTGGTATACTTCTGTGCCACTGCGGGACACCAGGTTGCTCTGAAACTTGGGATCAACTGTGGAAGTCTTCAGGTTTGGGCACATGGAGGGTTTCTTTGCATCCCCAGACTTGCAGTAGTTTGGTCCTTGAGCCATCATCCTGTCAAGATCACCTGAGGAGCAACACAAAAAAATCATTTTTAGCTTCATCTGAGTCATTATTCAAAACTATGTGAATGTTACCTCTCTTAAATAAGGGATAAAGAGACATGGTTACCAGTTGACACAGGTCTTGGTCGTGTTTGTTCGGTGCCTGCAGTGCTTGCTCGGATTCTGCTGCTGCCAAGATGGAGGCCTGTGGCACGTGGAGGGTTGTGCTGGGTCGTGCTCTCATCAGCAGAGCGTCGGCGGCAGACATCAGCTTGTGATGGGGGGCTAATACAGAGACTAGGAGGGCTCATGGGAAAGAGAAGGCTTGTTTGGGATGATGACAGACATTCGCTGTACACAGAGGTGCAGGAATTTGACAAGGAGCAGGAACCACCATCACTGAGCTCATAAAAACCTGTAAAAAGATTATAGTATAATAGGTTAGATGCAGGCATTAGTTTTTTCCTGTGAGGCAAAAAGGACCGTCTTTTAGTGTGAGTGCGGGCTCCTACACACCTGAACTTGGCCTGCTGTCACTCTCCAGCTGTTCTGTGGAGGCCTTGCTTACATCCAGCTTAAGCTCACTGATCTGCTGGTCCAGCTGTTGCAAGTGAGACTTCAGGCCCACATCCTGTTTTCGAAGGCGAGACTGTAAAAAAAAAGGCAGGACAAAACATTTTAGCCCCTGAAAAATTGCATGCGGCACCACTTAAACCCAAAAGTTAAGTGTAATTTTTATCAGTATTATACAATAAATGTTTTAATGTACAAAAATGTGAATGAATGAGTGGGGAAATTAGTAATTAAGGTCAGAATAATTAACAACAATATAATAGTTTTATAAAGATGGGGTCTGTTGTTCAGATAAAGGATGCCCTAATCTAGAGCCATTAGAAAAACAATGCTGTGACTCAGCTGTGGCTGATGATTAACCCCAGCAGGACATGGGGGGACATGGAAGAAGCAGTGGTGGGTAACTCATTTCTCCCCCACTGCGAGGGCCTGGCCATTGTGTAAACTACTAGAGGAGTAAAGCTTGGGGGTTGGGATAAATGGCTGTTTGCTTTGCAGCTAAGACTGGGCATTTACAGTTACAGTTCTTAAAAATTAAATAGGCAAACAGCACATGCCTCACAAAATGCACTTTCTAATTACTGTTTCAAAATCAAGTAAGGCAGCTGTGTTAAAAAAAAGTTTTGTCTGCATGTGTAGCACTGAGTTGCTTATGTAGATGCAGTGCAGTCAAGCTGCAGCAGCTGTATATTGGAAAAAATATAAAAACTTCATTTAAACCTAAGGCTGTCCTTTAGTTCACTGGTCCAGTTGCGCAGTGAAACGGAGGATCTTAGTCCCTGCTCTCCCTCTGAATGCTTAATAACAGCAGCCTTCATGGAAAAAGCCGGTCATAGCAAACTCCACAGAGTAAATTGTTTCCAACACTCAAAAAGCCTCTAAGGACTGAGACTCTCAGTGGGTGTCAGCTACAGCAAAATATCCACCTTTGAAAACACCACCATTTAAAAAACAAATCCCAACATTAGTGGTTAATGATTAAGAACATACCCCCACCACCACCACAACCTCAGTACACACATGCACTGTGTTAGATGTAATAGGATCACATGAAAACCCTCTTTTGAACATCAGTCTATCCTAATATTTAATGGAAAATGAATTCAAGATCAAATATTCAGTGAAAGGATTTTTTTCTCTAGCATGCTGTGATTGTGATGTGTAGATAATTGTATTAAGTGGTCAATTGTGATCTATCTATCTATCTATCTATCTATCTATCTATCTATCTATCTATCTATCTATCTATCTATCTGGCATTTGGCTTAACAACACAAGCTCTCTCTTGGTCCTGCATTGAACCTTGATTTATGACATCTATCTTACTTCCTACCCCCAGCTGAGAGCATGAAAGTGTGTCTGGTAATAATTGAAGACTGAATGCACATGGGCATCAGCTGACGGCTTTTCTCAAGGACAACTGAAGTTTACATTAGAGTCCAGTATAAACGTACGTATGATAAAAGGTAACAATGAAACAGAATACCACACACGCATCACATGAAAAAGAGTTATACAGATACATGTTCATACCAGCTGTTGCTTCAGTGCTGTAAGGGTCGCCTCCAGCCGCTGCTCCTCAGCTCCCACGGTCCTGGGAGCCTCCGAGCCTGCGTGGACAGCAGTGAGCGGCTCCTCTCGGTCCATCCTGAGCGCCCAGCTCACCATGTCGCTCTGTCTGTCCTTGAGCAGATGCAGCTCCTGCAGCCCGGCCAGAGCTGCCTGCAGCCGCTCCCCGACCCGGCTGCGGTCCACTCCGGCTGCAGCTGCGCTCATCATCCCTGCACAAGACCCTTTCCTGCTCAACATGCTGGAGGAGAGGTGCGTCCGCTCATGATCCAAAAAACCAAAATGCTCCTGAAGACACGTCCCAGTTCGAACGGCGGTCCTGATGCTCGCTCCAGTGTCTGTCTTGATGCTGATGCTGCTGTTGACCTGGTTAGTGTTTTAACTACCTGTTAGAATAAATCTTGGGAACTGGGAAAGACTGAGCTCCTCCCACAAACCGAACGGCCTCCCTCCCTATTGGCTGGCTTCAGGGTCCCAGTGAACATCTGGTACTAATCCTCTCCCCATTCAAGTCCTCAGTGAAGCTGTCCTGACATGTTACCAAATTCATCTGCATTATACCACAGATGACAAATGGGTTATTGTTTTAAGGACACTAAACAAAAAAAATAAATAAATAAATAAAAGCTTGTATAACTGCAAAACTTAAACCTTAAAATACTTAGTACTGACTGAATATATGGCATATCAATTTGTGTCTACCATTCTGATTAATATTGAATGAATCCTGGTTTAAAACTGCCTCCAAACTAACAAGTCCAGTGGCCTTTGCTTTACTTGACAGAGAAAACACAAACAACATTGAATTAGAATAAAACAAAAGTATTTACATGTCGCCCTCTCGTGGTAGTAAAGGTGACCCGCAGCTCATCGCAACTGAAAGCAATCGTTTTATGACAGACAGCTGTGAAAAAAAGTGGTGAAACATCTATTGTATACAAAACCATTTCAATGCCAAATGACTTAAAAAATAAAATAAACATATAGTGAAAAGTTTGTAAAGTCTGGCTAATCTTTAGTCTGTTGACACATAAAACCTCAAGTCTCCTTCACTTTGTTGTTGTTTTTGTTGTTTAAGGGCATTAAGACAACCCTTAATGCTGTTTTATTTTTATTTTCCTTTGCCTCTTCTCCTCCTCCTCCTTGTCTATACCTGTATGTAGTTAATAAGTTAGTAGTGGTGGTGTTCAATAGCAGTTGGGATCTATGAAGTTTCTTGCTGCCCTCTTGAGGATTCAATCATACACTACTTCCATCACCTTGTTTAAAGCCGCTTGTGTAATTCTGTATAAGATTGAAGCCATGATACAGCGGATGCCACCGTTCTCATAATTGATCTTCAAATCATAAACTCAAAGGGATTAATTAAGTAAAAATTGTGTTGTTGCTTCAAATATTTTTGGGGTTGGGTTTTAATCTCATATAAATGTAGGCACAATTTTAAGAACACAAAAGGCATGATTATTATATTAATATCTTCACATGTCCATCATCAGTCAGGTGAGCTGTAGTTGCGATGTTAGTACTTCCATTATGGGATTTTTATATATGTAAGTCCATATGTTAATTTGAAGTTACACATATTTATAGCCAACTAAGAGGCTCCTCATGCATCTCAGGTTCCTGGAATAGTGACCTAAAATAATGACCGTTTGTTCATTAATCCTTCCACAGAAGAGGATAATGTTCAAGGCCTTGAGCAAGAAAAAGAAATAAGCCGAAGTAAAACAGCAAATTGTCCTGAAGCCTAAATAGTGCAAGAAAACATAATTAATGAAAACACTTTGTTGTCAGCCCCATAATGTCACTACTACATAGTGTAATCATCAGAAAACAATGGACTTAATAGACAGCACACTACATACAGAAAAGTGGAAAAATACAGAGATGACGTGCTTATTCGGGATACTAATTGATAGTGCCGGGTGATATGGCAAAAAAATATCATTCCAGTAAAAATGTTTCAAATCATCGCGTATTGATACTTATTATGTCAGACTGCATTTTGCTCCGTAGTAAAAGTTGAAGAATCTAGTTAATTAAAATGTCTTAATAGACAGGAAACAACAAAATTGGTTTTCACAGCACATATACATAAAATCCATATATATTGAACCTTAATCATATTAATATTTAGGAAGGTCTATAATGTTAAAGTCCTAAACCCTGTTAAACTGATTTGCAAAACAGACTATATATTTTTGATCCCTAAGCAGTAACTCTACAGCTACTGTATGTCCTTAATGTAGGAGCTCAAACGCCCTCTGCAGTGAATGATCAGGGCAACTGAATATTGCCTGGGTCTCCCTCAGAACCTGCCAAAAGTAGAGTGGCAGCATCAGTCATAGGACAGGTATTCCAGCTCTGCTGAGCTATTGTTCATCTGAAAGAGACACATTTGGCACTTGTTCTCATTGTCAACAATCAGATCACAAATAAATAAGGGAATGATTGAGCCCTCATCAAAGACAAAGTCAACATCAGGACATCTACAAACTATTCACCAACACTGCTGCTGTTCTCCCTGTGTGACCGCTGGGCAGAAACTTTCATGCTGATATCTGCTGCTATCTTAAAGCTGCAGTTCAAAGGAAATACCAGAATACCAGGAGGAGTGTACACCTGTGTGAGTATCATACACACACACAGGTTTGCACTGCTACTGACAGTACATTGACTTCCATTCATTCCCCACAACCAGTCAGTGCCCAACCCTAACCTTAACTTAACCACAATTCAAGGCTTAGCCTGAAACCAGTTCTGGGTTTCAGTTCTAGGTTCTGCCTCATTAGGAACAAATTTTGGTCTCTGTGAGGACTACTGGTCCCACCAAGGTCAGTGTTTATGGCAGAAAAGGTCAGAAGAAGGTAATAAATACCAATACAAGTACACACACACACACACATTTGCGCTTCTATCAGAGTGAGGACCCTCATAGACATAATAAATTCCCTAGCCCCTTACCCTAACCTTAATCATCAGAACTAGATGCCTAACCCTAACCCTAACCCTAACCCTAACCCTAGCCAATTCTAACCCTAACCCTAACCCTAACCCTTACCCTAACCTTAATCATCAGAACTAGATGCCTAACCCTAACCCTAACCCTAACCCTAACCCTAACCTAAAGCCAATTCTAACCCTAACCCTAAAACCAAGTCAACCCTGAAAAAGCCCTTTTAAGGGGTGAAAAAAAGTGAGGACCAGTCAAAATGTCCTCACTTTGTCAAAATGTCCTCACTCTGTAGGGTTTATACGATTTTTGGTCCTCACTCTGCAGCAAGTACAAGAACACACACATATATTGGTTTCCATCACTTCAGAGGACATTACATTGACTTGCATTAATTTCCTGGAGACTTATTTTAACCTCAACATGTCTTCACCTTAAAATGTAGTAATTTTCATTATGGGGACTTGATTTTTGTCCCCATAAGGAAGACATAAGGAAGACAAGTCCCCATTTTATAGTATGTGGATTATATGTGGATTAAATGCAAGTGGATTATATCCAGTCAAAAGGAAACTGAATTGAATATAGTTTTAACCATTGCAGGTCACTAGAGGGCAGTGTCACACCATTTCTTCAATCACGTAAGAGTAACCTTTTTTTTAGTACTTTGTATGGCCAGAAATAATTTTTTGAGATATGGAGCTAGATCACTTGTTTATGCATCCCTGATTACATGATCACAACACCATCACTTTACTTTGGTAATACCCTCATCAAGATGTCCACAGTATAGAAAATATATAGTGAATTGTGAAGCCCACTCCTCACAGGTATGGCATCATGTCCTTGTGATGCTGCTGGCATACAACATTGTATTGTGATACCAGGTTTTCCCTTGGCCCCCATCCACTTCAAAGCACTTCCTTTAGGGTGACATCAGCCGTGGTGCTGTTCCAAAAAGATGGCCACTCTTTAGCAATCAAGTGCACTTTGCACTCAATTCAGCAAGGCGCTCGCAGTCTCATCCACACAAAAACAACTTTTTACCTACCACTGAGGCTGTTTCCAAAAAGCGTTGCTCTACTGGAGGTTGCGTGGCTTTTTCTTTGTGTTCAGCTTTTATCAGGTTTTCAATCCTCCCACCTTATTTTCCATCCACTTAAGAAATGATAAAGCTGCCAAATGTTGATAACATAACAAAAGCACACAGGCAGGGATCCCTTTTATTGTATCCATGAACAGCTGCAGTGGAAGGAGTGTTTGTACCTGCTCAGGTAGAAACAGTACAAACAGGAACAATAGAAGATGCTGCCACAAACAGGATGCGTGAGATGGAAGTCAGAGGGATAAACATGTTGTGTTGTCATATGTGGGACTGAGTGACTTTGAATGTGTGCCTATGTGTGAGAAGAGTGAATCTGTTGTCCGCTCAGTGTGTGGAAAAAACATGAAGACATGAAGACATTATGAGTGTAAGACTTCAAAGGAGGAAAGTTAAGATATCCGACATAAGACACTCCTAAGTTGGGTGTTGTTGATTTTTTGGCTAGGGGTTTGTGTGTTTTCATATATTTCTTTCTGTGTGTGTGTGTCTTTTTGTGTGTTTGGGGATTCCCATGCAGGTCCTCTAATTGAAAATCCTTTCCCAGGTATTCTGTCATCGACATAGGCAAAGGATTTTCAGAGATCAAAGTGGCCTCTTGAGTCTGACAGTGGGAGTCTCTGATGCTCTGCCACCTCTGACCACTGCTGTGCTACAACACAAGTATTACAGTTTTGCTGAACAAATGAAGAAAGTTTCTGATGTTAACCAAACATCTTCCTCTGCCCAAGAGCTACTGAGGCCGGTTGTGTTATTTGATTTTATTTCAGTGACTTTTAATGGCAATGAAATGCATCTGTTCTTTATCTGTAGCTTTTTATAGACATGTCCTTTTAAAGAAAGGCCTTAAGTGAATACATCTCCATGTCTTTGGGTGTTTTGAAATGTTAGACTTATTTTTAATGCCCCAAGTGATTTCTAATCTAAAAAGCTCCAGCTGTATCTCACTCATGAGTCATATCAGGGATTCCAGTAGGCTGCTTGGCAAGTCCTTGGCCCTTAATCCTGAAACAGAATTCCCATTTGTTATTCTAAACATCTTAACTACTTAGAGTCAAAACCACAGTCAAAACTGCTTCCAAGAAGCATGCTTGACTGATATCAACTTTGCTCACAGCATGATAGCTCCCAGGGTCTTACAAGGTATTACGAGATGCGTTCTGCTTTATAAAAGGTTGCACCTTCAGTTAATGTCAAACTTGCTTTAGGGCTTAAGCGCACACTCAGTTCAGAATCCACCATGTTAGTTTCTTATTCATTCTCAGTGGAGCATTTCTAGGACTTATCTCCTGATGAAATCCCAGATTAGAGACTTGTATTCTGTGGGTTTTGACTTTGATTGAGAGTAGTTCATGTCAAAAAATGTTGTATGAACTGTATAATGTTGTTGAAAATTTCTTTACATGATATTTGTTTAAATAATGCAGTCGGATGTCCATTAATCCAGGCATTACAATGATTCTTTCAAATATGTAAATCAGATTTAGGAGATGCTTAACTGTCCTAAGTATTTCTTTTGAGCACTTGAAGTTAAAAAAAGACCAGATGAATGGTTTTTGAAGGTATAAGTCAGATATTTGACCAGCATTTTTGGTAGCAGACTGTTTTGTTGGCACATGGAGGTCTGTCCTCAGTGGTGGGTCTGACCAGCCATATCTTTCTCTGTCATCTTGTCCACCATGTGGTGAAGTAACTCAGACTTTCAGCTGACTTGTCCTCAGAGTGCAGCACCCCTGCACATGAGAGGGATCTTTATTCTGTGCGCTCGCAAAATTATCTCCTCATCAAATTTTATTTGAACAACAAATTTTTGTTTACTCAGCAAGTGAGGGAGACTGGCTTCCTTGCTGTGCTTCTCCAAATCATAAAAACATCAGCCTAAATTATCAGATTTAGCACTGCATTACTTATTAATGCAGGGTGCTGTTTCAGCCAAGTTCCAGTACATGGGCCATACCTCTTACACGACAAGCTGGGGGGGGGGGCTGCTTGGAAAATGTCTTTACCCCCCATGTAACCTCAAGTGGATTTGTGAATGGGCACAGTGTGTCATGCACAATTGCTGTGAATGCAGTGTGTATTTATTAGAGGTTTGAGATAACTAATGTATGTACAATGCAAGTGCTTGTTTGGGTTTCAGAAGGAGAAAAACAAAATTAAGAAGATACAAGCCTGAAAGACATAATTTACCTGGGGACGGCTACATTTCAGGCATGGATGTAAAAGTGTCAACGTCTATACAAAGGAGACTTATCGTGGTGACTCTCAAATGGCCCGTATCTTTTCATAGGCAATGAGACGGACATCTGAACTGTGTAAAACTTGGACATCATACTTAACTGAGCCTGTCTGCACACCCCCAGAGACCCATATTACTTTGCAGCCTCTGCCGAGTATGACGAAGATATTGAATTCCACATCTGCTACTAAAAGGAATACTATTATGCCAGTGCAAATCAGATATAAATGATGAAATAGTTTCAGACTGACCACACAATATTACAGTCGCTTATGATTTACTAGCTGTCTTTGCTCTTTTCTGCCCAAACGGTAGAACAGACCAGGCAGTTATTGCTTCTTTATGTAATTTATTAGTGCAGCTCTCGAGGGGGTACTTGAACAGAATTGAGTAACAATCTCAGCATGTAGAAAAAAGTGGGATACACTTATGGATGCTGGCATTTCTTCTTTTGGACAAAGATGTTCATTGTGCAGTGGTGGTTGAGTCAGCAAAATGTAGCTCAACTTAACCTCCTGAAGAGATATTTTGTGAAATTGTGCATAAAAGAGTGCAGTTATGAAGGCAGATCTATTTGTGAGTTTCGCTGCATGGTTCTGGAGTAAGTGTTGCTTGGCCTTCACTGAAATGCCTCAACAACCAGTGGTTGGTTTTAATATTGATGCTGTTACTGGTATCCATGATATCTGAGCATGAACTCTTATTATTAACTCTTATAACTCTGATATTGGACATCCATGCCTTTAATTTGTAACTATTAGTGTTTATAATGGTATTTGTAATGTATAAGGGTTTTAAGTGTGGCCATGAGTTTAATTTTTATGATATATAATTTAATAAATTGCCAGTCAGATGAATTGACAGGCAAGGCAAGAGTGCTTACCACTCCACCAACTGTGTGGCCACATTCTAACTCATTCCTTCATAATAATTAATTTAACAAAGAAGGTGATTTATTTACTGATTTTACTGATTTATTTACTGTATATCGTAGAATTAGAATAAGCCTTTTATAGTGTATGTACTTTAGGCAAGGGCCTTGCTTTACTGAGCCAGTCATCTTGTACCATCATGTTTTTAATAGTAGCCCAAACAGACAAAGCAGTAAAAGTGCACATTTTGCATTCTGAAGCAGAAACTTACTCGGCAAACGAAGAAGAATGACAAAATTAATTGTGTGTAAAAGCCACTGTAGTCTGCTGACTCGCTTAGAAAATGGAAGGGTAAGCGAAGGCATCTTCTGTTTGCTACATACAATCTGAAGTCTCACTCTAAGAGCTCACAAATTCTTATACACTGGTCCTCAAACCCCTGCGACTGAGAGACCCATGTCTCTGAACTAAAACAGAGCTATTTATTTATTTATTTTTAAGAAAAGCATTTTACTGACAGTATGGCTTACAAATCCTGTCGTGTTCTTTTTTTGCATTATTCCTGTCTGATATGGATGTATGTGTTGAAAATGTCTTATTTAACCTTTTAAAAGCAAAAGTGTAAAGCCAAGACTTTACAACAAAGACTCCCTTATCCACCCTCTCTTAGGCACAAACAGATGCACACATGAAGAGGAAGTCTGTTGTCCTACCCAGCATCAGTGAAGGGAAGCTCTGCTGTCGTAGGAAAACTACAATACAATGTCAGCTGTTGTATGCTTTGTCCTGCCTGCACTGTTTATATATGTTTATCAAGATGGTGGCAGAGACATAAGACCTAGTTTGGCTGCAACATCTGAATCTCCTCTCCTCCTTTAGAAGGAGCTGTTTGGAAGGAGCAAGTTTGTTCTTGCAGGCAGGAACACCAGCAGACGTGGCTTTAGACATCCACTAAGCTATCACAATGCATTTGCAACACAAGCTCAGGAGAACCAAACACTGCCGTGTCTAAACTCCCCTCATGTCTGATCAGCATCTGACTCTGGCATCAACTCATCCTGAGATGAGGTAGTGCTGAAATATTTAGCATTGGGGTTTTGGTTTACAGGGATACAACCACAGGCTATATATACTTCTGAGGTGTTGTAACCCCTGTCTCTATGCAGGTGTGCAGATTTAAGAGGCCTCTTTATTTAAAGAATCACCTGAAGTCTTTCTACATGTGTGTCAGTATTGCCCATGCCCTCAAGGAACCAGTACAATCTGTCTGTCCACACAGAATTTTTATTGATCAAATAAGAAAACACATGGCGGCTACACTCCCCTTTCTCTTGTTTAAATGGAACAAGTTATGGTCTTACTCTAGTTGACTGCTTCCATGACCAAGTGATACTTGCTGCTGAGCACTGAGGACAATTCAATGTGTTCTGTGGTTTGTGACCACCAACCGCCATCAATGAATCCAAAGCAAAACAACCTGCAGCTATCTTGTTGGTTGCACTCAACTGGAAAACACCAGACTTGGGTGATCTTCTGCCACCCAGCCCCCCCCCCCCCCCACAAACACACACTAGCAAATGTGGGAAATTTGACAAATGCAGGCTCATATCATTTAAAGCCAGTTCAATCAAAATAACACCTCGGAGCACACTGATTTTTACAAGAAAAAAGATCAAATCTAAAACCCTTTGCTGACCTCTGAACACCTGCTCTTGAACCCTTCACCCCCTCCTCTGGTGTGTTAATCCTCATGGAGCCCAGCTCATGTGGCCCAGAGGAGATGGAGCGGAGGGGGATGAGGCTGACAGCACCAACACAGCTGGCCTGTACAGCCTACCATTATTTGGGATTGGAAGCACCCACCTCCACAGATGTGAGGGTCCCCAATGAGGGGGAAACCTCTCTTCTCCTGTTCCAGAGCCCCTTCATAAGACCACACTCTATGGTGAATACTGTATGCTTACCAATGATCTGATGGCCATGAGGGATGTACATGAATGTGTTTCATTAGACACAGGACCACACAAGACTGTTGTTGGGTATTTTTATAAACACTGGAAATAAAAGGCTGCATCTATCAGAGCACCAGATTAAAGTTTGATTTTGCACAAACAATGGCTCGAGGCTGTTTCACAGAGACACCACTGAACAAAAGTCCTCTGAAAATGGTACCTTTTCTATTTGAGGTGTTTCCCCACAACTTCAGAAACTTGCATGTGAGCGATGTTATGAACAGATGTTTAAGAAGTTTCCCAAGACTTTCAATTTATTATATTTTCATCTCAGAAGCCAAAACACAAACAACAAATCTGTCTGTCTTTCAAGGTACAATCATTCTGGCAAACCATGTTTGCCACAATAAGAGAAACAATTGCTATGAATCGCTCCCCTGAGGAGAAGCAATTATCCTTCCCTCCTATCAGGCAAAGAGTGAGGATTAGAAGTGTTTGCAACAAGATAATGTGCAACAAATGTTTGCAAATTCCTCTACATCTCTGCTCATGTATTTGAAGAATGATAGCTCTAAAATGTACTTGCAGACTGTTAAAGGCCTGCTTTATGCTGAAGGATGTCCTCCTTTGACCAGGACATGACACCCTATATAGAGGGAGCCAGAGGTCAAGCTGTGGAGCACATGGGGCCATTTATGAAACTTGAGAGAGTGGTTTGTGGAGGCTGTGGCTCAGTTGGATGGCTTAAATGCTCTTTCTCTACACTGAAGGTTCAGCTTGCATGTTTATGGAAGTTGGGAAAGAAATCAAGGCTTTTTCAGTGTTAAAGGAAGACATGAGAGATGCTGAGATGTCATGTTCAGGGATGGTAAGAAGGTTGCCTTTATTGGTCATATATTTCTCCTGACAAGGCCTACGAAATTACTTACTTAATCCTCGTGGCATCATATATCAGATCAGGTATTTGAAAACGGTACAGCCAGACAAGTATTTCAATCAGTGCCCCATTTCTTACTACATGGATTTTGATGGAGTGGCTGATAAAATACAGTAGATTTCTGGGCTGGGTGACTGGGTGCTACATTTCTCAGCTGCTGCAGCTAAGACCTGAGATGAATAACTACATGAAGAAATTTCAGGGGTGAAAAAAAATCCCTCGCTGGCATTTTCTTGCAGTGAAAGAGTTGTCAACTACAGGGGAAAGGCACGGGCCAAAGTCCAATAATATAGCCCTTCTCTACAAGGCCAAGTCTGACGCAGGGAGTCTAACATGCTACAGGTTGGGACAGAGCAGGTCTGTGTGGCGAGCCAACCACAGAAACTCTGTCACCTCTCTACTCTGCATGGAAACCCTGCTCTGTCGCTAACAGCGGCCCACAACCAGCCATGTGTTGACTCTATTCATTTCTGAAGCATCACCCGCGTTTTTGTTTCACACAATAAGAGGTTGACTCTCACTCATTTATCAAACTGTTACTTTTGCGAACCACGTTATTCATTAAAGCATAAATCTGTCATGTCAAGTCATTATTTTTCTAAAGACAATAAATGTTTATAAATATAGCTGTGATGATGGAATCATCTTATCAGTGAGCTAGTGTGAGGCAGCGGTAAGCAGATGTTGTCTTTGAACAAAGCTAGGCGCACTGTTCTCTCCTTGTTTTCTATTTATACAAGTTATAGCTGCAGTACGTAATCTGCAACGGCTGCAAACCGTCTTGCGGCCATGAAAATTTACAGAAGTGGACTTTACTGCTAAAAACAGTTTGACAAAATGAATAATTCTTTCCCCCACTTGCCCGTTTTCAGATGGACGACACAGCATACATATAATGTTTCATCCTGTTCACAAAGACCGAAAACAGGTAGAAATAATAATGTCAGCAACAACAAAAATCCCCAAAAGTTACACACTGCTGCTTTAAGCTCAGAAAGAGCCTCAGTGAGCACGACACAGCTACATTACTTGGTGCCAAAAAACCAAACAAAAAACAATGAAGCACATTCTCCCAAAATAAATGCTAATTGATGTAAACATGTACCACACAAAGTTATTGTTAACTGCAGCCTCCTCACCGTGGAAGAGAGCCAGCTTTGCTGTGATAGAATCTATCCCACATTGAGACCACATGGTGGAGATCCTGTGAGGTCCAGCTCACGTCAGATACCCCTGCCAGTTAAAATCACCATTTACTGATTAGTTCCTATCAGCCCTCTGCTAGATGGGGGTGTGCACAGTGAGAGCCTTGGGTATCTCTTTGGGTATCTGAGCTATGTAAACTCACCACTGTGGGTCACGGGGCAACAACTCCTTTCCCAGATTCACACTCACACTCTGTTACAGTGACAATTAAGATATCTATTCTATTCTATTCTATTCTATTCTATTCTATTCTATTCTATTCTATTCTATTCTATATGGTTTTTCACATAGCACAGCCTGCAGGAAGACTAACAGATAGTGTCATAACATGATCAGACAAAAACGAAAGTGCCAGGGTGCCATTTCTTTATAAAGACTACTCATCTCCCACCCTACTGCAAGACGTGGGCTAAGAAAACCCAGAAAATATTTAGCAAATAAAAAGAAATGTTTATATTGTTGTATTCATTGTATCATCTTGCTGGGCTGAAGTCATGATTTTGTCGCAACTTGCCAAAAATTGAAGTTTCATTGTATCAATGATAAAACAGTAAACACATATCCAGCCTAAAGCACATTACTGTTTCTTAATACTCAAATTAGACCTGTCCAGGGTGTAGCCCACCATTTGCCTATGTCAGCTGGGATTGGCTCTGGGATTAAGAGGTTGAAAATGCATGACTCAATACTTAAATTATTTACTCCATACTTACAGCTATACCATATACTATACAGTGTGTGTTTCTGCTTAGTATATTTTCAAAGTTGCTCAATTCACTGATAGTAGTAACAGACAGAACATTTCCTATAGTAAGTTTATGTAGATTAAAGGGATACTGTATATGACTATAACTGAGAACATGGTATACGGGTTTGTATATGGGAATATGGGCTTGTGTGACCAGGAGAAGGAATAGACTTCACTCTCAGTAGTTTAATGAAATGCCACATTTGCATGAGCTGAATAAATATAATTCTAATGAAAAAGTATTAATAATATGCAAAGAAAAATATCAAAATTGGATGTGAGGTGGGGAGCCAGACATAACTAAATCATATATAAAAGGCCAATAAAAACTAAGCAAATTGAGGCATGAATAGATTATGCAAGTAATCATTTCAGTCAGTGATGGCTTGGAATTTGAGGAGGCAAAGAGGGCCAAGTCGTGTCAGACCATCAACTCCTTACGCCAGCTCGTCGCTATGCAGTCCCCACTGTTTGTGATTGATGACCATAGCTTAGACACTGACCTGGTCCACTGAGGAGCATTCACTAACAGTTACTCAACTTACATCATGGCAAGAACCATAATCTAGCGTTATATTTCTTGTTTTCTTGAGAGCAAAACATTCTTAAAAATTAAAAAAATTAAAAATTTTCTTGTTCACTAGCTGAAATTTTTTATTTCAGCTAGTGGTAGCCAGGAGTTCTTCGAAGTTAGCCTTTATAAAGATAAGCCTTTATTTTCCTGGGTTAAATCCCAACACACCAGCATTTGCAACTCCATCTTAAGGTGCCAACGATTTTATTGACAATGACTGCATTTCATACAGTGATTACTACAGTCAAAATACTGTGTCAAAATGTGAGAGACTGTAGGATGCAGGCTCTAAACAATATACACACAAGGAAGTACTTGTGGGTTAAAAAGGCCTGTTTGTTTATTGTGCAAATGTTGTATTTTGGAAATACCACATTTGTTCTTAAATTGTGAAGGTCCTGTCATTTTAAAATGACAAATCATTGGCATAGGAAAGAGATGAAGACGGCTAAATAACACAGCAGTACTGAGAATGGGAAATGGGAAGGGAAGACAAAGTAAGAGAAAGTGGGTAATTTTGTCTCAGTGAATGTAGACCTTTTTATGCAGTGGGGGAAGTTTCAGCGCTGAATTATCTACATTGTTTGAAATCCCATTCCTCTTGGCAGACAAGGCACAGGCCGGGTGTCCATGTGGGTGACTGTAAATGAAACATTCCACGCTGGGTTCAGGACAGGGTTCCTCTTGACTCATCATCCACCATTGCATAAACCTGATTTCTCTGCCATAAGGCAGCCTATTCTTCTTCCATGGAAGGCCTGGCAGTAAATTCTCAAGTCTTTTTAGATGATGGTATTTTCTTAATCAGCCACTTGTGAACATCTGGAGTGACAGCCTTATAGTGCACAGCACACAGCATCTGTATGTTCACCTCACTAATGCTGTAGACAAACTCAAGTGGATTATCTTAAAAAGTAAACACCCGCCTGAGTTTTGTTGGGGTCCTTAGAAGCCAGTTTGGCCTAATCATAAAGAAAAAGTGCCAAAACTATATACAGGGAGTCACAAACTATCAGACTTTGCATATTTCACACCTAGGTCCTAAATATCAGGCACACATTGAACACAACTGTTGTCAATAAACCGGACTCCATGGATTTAATAATGAGCCCCATTCAAAAGATTGGCGTTCAGGGAGCAACAAATGTGGGAGGAAGGGACACCAGTATTCAGTGCCTTGCTCAAGGGCAAACTGATGACAGTCACCAAGAGCGGAGAAAGTAAAAGTCAGTCAGAGATATTTAACTTTTAAATGAATGCAGGGAGGGCAGTCATCTGGGTGAATGATAATTTGCACTGCAGTTTGGTGTGTTTCTGACTTTCAATTTTCATGTGTTTATGTAACTAATTCATCATAATGCATTTTGGGGAGAAGTGAAAAGCTTTCCTGAGGGAATGGATGGGCCTAGGTATAGCCCTCACATCTGAAGGGCAGCCTAATGGAAAAGCAAACACAGTGATTACCAAGGCCCCTTTACAAGGCACCACTTGCAGTGAGAGTGGAGTGTTGCACCTGGACACGCATGTGCGTTTAAATATCTATACATGTTGTTATGGCATGTGTAGTTAGAGATATATGCATACAATTTCTCCACTTTTAAGTCGTAATATAATAATGACATGGATACAAGATTGTGCTCCCGTTTGAATAAATCAAATGTTTCACACTCTAGTTAGAGATGCTACACTAGAACAGAATGACAATCATGCACATACACATGAATGTAAATTTCTTGTTTGAGTACTTATCCATCATTTATGTTGATTAATTCATAGTTTATGTGTGTACTGTATGTGTGTGTGTGTGTTTCTTCTAACAATACATTTTTTCAAAGTTTGCCATGTCTTGTGCTGTGGAGTGCCATATCTCCTCAGGGACCACTGCTGTTGCACAGAGGGGCTTTCTCTGCAGTACACCGGCCCTCTTTACTCTGTGTTGACTCAGTAAATTACTTGGGATGTCAGGGCCCAACCACAGCTTATCCTCAGAGGGGGAGGACTGGGGTTGTGTGTGTGTGTGTGTGTGTGTGTGTGTGAGAAAGAGAGATGGAGGAAAATCATTGTAGAGGTCTCAAAAGTCCTTCAGGTAGAAGAATGATTGCAGATCAAATTAAGGATAAAACAGTGACATGAACAGCCTTTCTGTCTGCAACAGAGCAGCTTGGCTTCATGGTTGAACTGAGGTTGCAAGATAATTAAGTAAAAAAATTCAAAAATTTCCAAACAACAACAACAACAACAACAACAGCAACAACAAATACAAGCTTTCCAACAGAAGAGCTTATTTGAGTTACAGCGACTAAAAAGCATAAAACACACATACCGGTAATCCTTAATCCCCTTATTACACTTTTGAGAGGCAAACAGGGAAACGGCCCCATTTTTTTCTCTGTGTTGTAATGTGTCGTTTTTGGAGCGTTGTCCAAAACAAAGGTTTGTTGGGTATTTTTTTTCCAGGTGAATGGAGGAGGCCACTCATAGAATCCTGCAGGGCTCACGGTTGTGTGGTATGCACACTGGGCGCTTAGGGCTGTCTGTGCTGCAGCCTGTCTGCAGCCAGGCGAACAGACTGCACACCTGTGGGCCCTCCGCTCAGTCCTGTTTGCTTTGACACCTCGGATGCTGTTTCCTTCAACAATACATCTTTCATCCTCACCATCCACCTCATCAACCCCTCGCCCACTAACCCTTCCCCCATGCCATTCTTTTTAAGGCTCTCCCTGTTAAGTCACAAAGCAACAGCTTAAAAGATTCCCATTCTTTTTTAGACTTTTAGTTTGAGTGTCCTGTTTTTATCCTTTCTTATAATAAAGTTGTCAGAAAATGGGACAACACTGATGCAACTTTAACCAAACTGTGCCGCACCTCTTTCTTTAACAACAGGAGTTATTTTCTCTCAGTTTCCTGTTCTGTGGTCCATGAAATGTGTTGAAATATGGGGTAAAACGGGCTTTTTGTTTGATTCATAATGGCCTGGTTCCATCAACACTTCAACTTTTTGCTATTCTGACTTCCCTAACCATTCATTGGCTTACATTTTTTTCTTTTTCCCCATTTTTTTCTCTCCAAAATTACATTTTCCCCTTCATCTGTCCACAGATCACACTAAGCCTTTGATAGAGATGGTGGTGGAGGGGGCATAGGAGTGATGAGAACGGATGGTGAGGGGTGTGATTGCGGGTCATGGTGTCAGTGGCTCCCCAGGACCTACTATGAAAGGATGTGACTGAATCCCTGGCCAAGTACAAGAAAAAAAGCTTTCAAAGATATGCTTTGTGTGCAGTCATCAAACCATGATTGTGACACAATCGCCTTGTCTAATTTGTCATAACATGCTTTGCTACTTGACATGCTCCACCCATTCATGGAGCGATGATTCATCACACGGCTGCACTGCACCTTTGCAGGTCTTTGAATGTGCCTGGTGGGTAGGAACCAGGTTTGGGTAGTAATAGTTGATATGTCATAACATTGACAAGAAAAAAGTAAGGTGCAATGTACAGTGAGCTGATCGTTTCTGTGGGGTGGGGGATAAAGACATCTTGAATTGTGTCAGCTTTAACAATAATGACCTCTTCCCTGACATAATGGTGTTTATCTTAAAATTACAAAGCTCTATACAATGATTCAGTTAAAACAATGACTTGGAGGTCACATGATATGTATATATCTTATACTTTATATATCACCATTACACTGCAAACAGTTTTAACGCCATAATGACAACTTTAAGCAAAAAAAGTTTTTTATTCTTAATACATTACATGTAAAATACACTGAATAAAGGGCCTGCCGGAAGTCAGTTAGCTACAGCACGAAAACTTGAACTGGAAAATCAACCTAGCAACGCTAAATCTGACAAACCAACATGACTAACAAACTGACATAAATGTTGATGTTACTATTCTGCCTCTGTCAAGCCTTTGTGACCAAAAATCATGGTGATTATTTGTAAGCTGAATCTGCTGGTAAGGAGGACACCAACGAGAACCTCTTTCAGGGACATTTCATCCTAGAATACAGCGGGTGATGTCTTCACAATGTGGTCACAAGACCTTTATGGGTTGTAGCTTTGCTGGGTGCAGAGGCAGTAAGGACTAAGGTTCACTGTCATACTAATGTATTAATGTATATTATGTTTAGGATTCACATATGCAAGAATTTGTGTTAAATACATTTTGCTCAAGCAGAATTGGATTCAAGGCCTTTGTTGCACTGTCAAGACAGAATGACTCTCGGGGTAGTACTGTGCTTGTGACAGATGCAGAGATATGGAGGTTCAGTGAATAAAAAACAATTATTTAATATGGATCAGCTGAGCTGATATTCTGTTGTATCTGCTGATTAATTTCTCTATTAATCTAACTATGAGTTGTTCTGGTAAGACTTAGTGAGTTGCAAGCAGCTACTTTGGCCCAGAACTGGAGCTCAGCAGTCAGACTCTTCCAGGGAAAGTACAAAGCCTTGCCTGGTGGTCTGCAAACATGCCTGGATGATCTGCCCAAAACAGCCTGGATGGTGGGGTGGCAGAGACACACCTGCTTTGTCAACACCATCTTCCTCACTACTGTGGCCAACTGAAAATCCATCCTGTATAATTGTGAAGACTGCCAGGCACCATGGATTTTATGCTGCCTGTGTTTCATTATACAGAATTAATAAGGAAAGAACACTGAATTTGATCCAGGTGTGGAGATGTTTTATCCTGTTTTATCCTCCATATCCTGTTGTTTGATCCTTGACAAGTGTCTACAAAAGTGTTTGATGATACATCAATATGAACTATGTTAATTTCAGCTGGAAAATGTGTTTACTGCATCAGCAATGGAGATCAGCAACTCCATAAATGCAAGGTTTATCTGTGTTTATGTTTGATAACCATATAAATGTCAAACAGGTTGCTTGAGAGGCTACAAGCTTGGATGGTGACTTACTAAAGGCACCAGTGTGTGAAGTTCCAACTTTGGTGTTGTTTGAATAATAAATACAAGCGATATCAGAAAAAAACAGGCGCACAATGAATGGGTACTGCATTAGTTTTCAATTGGAAATAGAAGTTACATAAACATATAAAGTTTAGAAGTAGTATACTGTATACCATATAGCAAACATAAGAGTCTGCAGCAATAGTGGCACTTGTTCATCTCCTGCATCTGCTTTCAGGCATGCACTGAACTCATGCTGCATAATGGCAAATATCCACAGAAGTCAGCCTGAGCTGCAGAGCACTGAACATGCTAAAAAAAATCTTGATGATGTGGCTAAAAGTCAGGGAACCGTCAAAGTGATTCCAGTTCATCTGAGTATGTTGTGCATCAAATTGTATTAAAAACCATCCAGTAGTTGTTCAGACAATTCACAAAAACAACAAATGTATCAAGGAGCCATTTGGGTTATGATCCGAGGATCATGAACAAGTTGCTTGAGAAATGTCAGCCAAGAGTAGACTTTACTGCTTCAATTTTGGGCAAGTGGAAATATTTTCACCTCACCTGTTTTCTTTCTTTTCTTTTTGCTGTTGCTAACTCAGACCTCCAGAGCATCCACCTGGCTGCCAGCATGACCCTTCTCCATCACCTTTGACCTCTCAGAGACTGGAGTCCTGCCACTTGAGGAGTGTGTTGTCCCCTGGTGTTCACCCCATGTTTGGATAGACTACCCGCTTCTCATAACAAGACATGACAGGGCAGGTCACCAAAGAGAGAGCAAAACAAAGAGTCAGATTTCAGAGGCACTCTATCAATCAAACATCTTAGAAGCACAATCACACTCACAGTACCTACAGGAATCCCAGCAGCTTCAAAGGCAAATGTGTGGGATTTTTTCCTCACTCTTGGAAATAGGATTGTCGTAGATCAGCAGCAGTGTTTATTGTCCTTTGTTGCTACTTGACACAAGCTGAGGATGATACATAGACAGTGGTGCATTTACTGATATCAAAATAATGCCTTATATAAATGATAGAGCAAAAAATTAATCCTTTGTATACTATTTCTGCAAAGTAATACTTAAGACTGCACAGCAAGTATGGGCAAGCTCTCGTACATTCCCAAACATAAATTATGGCAGGACAAATGAATTTGCCTAATGTGCTTTATATACAGCACATGCTTGAGTTACACAGGTACTATTTCTGTGTAAAGATCAACACAGAGGCGTGTGTCTGATGTTGAACTGTAACTTCCTCAGTTTGCTTGTTCTGCAAGGCTCTGCAATTCAGTTTTCACAGTTTTCCACATTTACCAGACCACATATTCAGCTGATTCTTTAATCGGCTTAGGTAGGTGTTTGTGAGCATTTCTACTCCAAATTATGTCTTATTAGTGAAGCATGTAAAGTTCAAGAACAGTTCTGGCTTACTATTTCCACAGTTATCTTTTGGGACAGATTTCAGATTCATGTTTGCTAGTGGTATCGTCATTCCACACCACGGATGGACCAGTTTGCTTTGAAATGCTCCAGAGATAATCTTTGTCTAAATTGTTTATTGATATACTCGTCAGTTTTCCTCCTCACCACCTCAGCCACCCTGTCGCTCACACCCATCCACCCTCCACCAACCTCGCCTTGGCCATGCACCTGTCTGTTGCAGGCAGCTGTGGGTGGGTGGGTCTTGGCTGACAGTGGAACATTCCAAAGAAGAAGTCACCCTGTTAATCCCTTGAGTTTAGCCCCCCTCCTTCCCTTCCCTCCTTCACTACCCTCTCAGCCCTGGTCAGGCTCAAAGGGATACTGCTATGTCAAAGGTAGACACACTGAGAATGAGATTAAAGGACAATCTCCCACACACATGCCCACCCAACCTCTAGCTCCCAAGATGAGGAGTTTTAATCCCTCCAAATATTCAAGAATGAAAGCAAATATTGTTATGTCCAGATCTGGTGGCTTGCATTGGAGGGAAAAGGCCTCATGGATATGTCATTGTAACCTTATAAAAACTTAAATTGGTCAGTGGGGTACTGACACTGACATCTTGATGCTGTGGGAGTATTTACCAGATCTTTATAGGCGGAAGACCGTACAATCATGCACAACTCTGGCTCTTGTCTACTGGTATTTTCACTCCTCTAATTGGCCACATCAGTCTTACAGTATCACAGTTTTTTTCTCTCTCCCACTCTCTGTTAACTGCAATTTAAACAAAAGTCTCTTTATCACCCCGGGAAATTTTGATGTCAGGCCACAGCCCCAGCTTGGCAGCCACCCCATTCAGCTGGAACATATAAATGAGTAAACCTCCACAATTCACTCTGCCAGTGATTGCAGAAGTTGACGTTCCTTCAGTTTTTGCTTGACACTGCAGACACTATCTTGAGCACAGCATTTTGTCTTGCTATTAGCTGTTGGGCAAGTTCAACTAATGCTGTTTGTGTCCATTTTGTCAGCTAAGGAAGGTTAATATGAGAGTGTAGTCTGGGCAACAACAGAAGATGGTGTGTATGTGTTAAGCCAATATCAGCTGAAGGTTCATGCAGATGTGTGGTATATACAGAAAAGTCCAGTATTTTACTTATTACTTTTGGAGTTAGTAAAATAGGTCAGCTATGTTTGCTAGTAAGGAATACATCAACATTTCGGAACTTACACTTACTCACGTGCTAAGACTAAAGGATACATATGAAGCTACAGCCATAAACAATAATCATTAGTATTAACAGTGGAAATAGGTAGAAATAAGCTTTGATCTCTGAAAATTATAAAATCTACCCAGCAGCTCAACAACACAGAAAAGGTTTTTGGAGGATTCGCGTGTCGAACTACTCTTCTGTTTTTTTCTGCATTAGCTGCAAGGCCAATAAATGCTTTTCTAATCTCTCACTCATTTTCTACCGCTTATCCTCCACATGAAGGTTACAGGGGGGACGCTGTTGCCTAATCCCAGTTGACATAAGGCGAAAGGCGGGGTACACCCTGGACAGGTCACCATTGGAGAGACAAAACAACCTCTCCACAAACGCATGGCCCAACACAGAAGACAGGCCCACTCAGGACAAGACTCAGCAGTTTATCTACACTTACACCAGACAGGACGTTCTTTCCAGGACAGTAATGTTCAGATTTTGGCCAGGGAGGACAGATGGTTTGAAAGAGGAGTAAAAGAAGCCATCTTTGCCAAACTGGAGAAACCAACCTTGAACAGGGGAGGTGGTCTAAGACACCAGCTATCAGCCACCTACAGTGCTGTTCTGGACTCCCTCCCCAGGAAGTTTCACACACATTCACACCTAAAGTCAAATACAGTTAATGACTCAGGTGAAACTAAATCAGACAATAGCCAAAAACTAACAACCCTTTGACGACTTAACGACTCATCTAACCTTTTAGTTAACAACTCACACCCCCTTCTTGTCCAAACCACACCCCATGGACCAAGAACCTGACAGAGTTTATAAGTCCCAGACTCTCCACCAGTCAAACAGGACTGAAGAAGCCTCAAGAAATTCAACTAAGTCCAGTTGCCTTTTTTTGCTACACTTTTGAATACCATGACCTGGATGACTGAGAATCTTCACAGACACGTCACCAGGCCATCGCAGGGCCACATAGAGACAGACAACCATCCACTCTTACATTCACACAGCACTTGGCCTAATCCCCAAATTTGCATGTTTTCAGAGTGTGGGAGGAAGCCGCAGAAGCCAGAGAAAACCCACGCACACACGGGGAGAACATACAAACTCCATGCAGAAAGGTCCTTGTTCCAACAGGGTCACAAACCCGGGTCTTCTTGCTGCAAATGCAAGAGTGCTAACCACTACACCAACCGTGTAGGCCCCGCTTTGCTAATCTACTTTAAAATAATTTTTATTTTTTTTTTTACACCCCTTCATTTTTGTGAGAGACCCTGTGATGGATTAGCCTCCTGCCCAATGTCTGCTGGCTCCAGCTCACCGATGATTCTCAAAGGATAAGCGGTACATAATACATATAACATGTTAACTGTAAGCTTTAAAGGTGCTGGTATATGTTTTTTTTCCAAAATGCGCCACCATTGCTTAGCCGGTCCAATACAATGCTTTCTTGTTTTTCTTTCGCACCCATTAAATTGTCACACTACTTGTAGCAATTAATTTTCTTTAGTGTAAAAACTGGTGGTGTCCTGTGACATTGGCTGGACTGTTGGGTGTGTTTAGGTCATGCCAGGGGAAACAGTGAGAAAGTGAGACAGAGTCCTAAGTTGTGGGCTGTTCTCACTCTATTTACCCACAGACCAGAGCCCCTAAGGCCAGGGGGAAACCAAGGCTGGATCAGAGGTTATTAAAGCTATGATGACTTTTGACAGTAATTTTTTCATGAGTCCACAACTTGCGTGGCCTGCCAGTGGAGAGATCAGGTACCTCCTCTTGCCCATAAAAGCACACAAACTGTGCCCACAAATCCCACTCAATGGTATCTCTGTGTCCAGGCAGTGTGTTTATGCATGTGTGAGCGAGAGAAATGAGGAAGCAGGATTGAGGAGAAGGAGAGGGGGGAAACCTTGTTAATCGTGAGACAGTCCTTGTAACCCGGGCCAAAAGGTTTGGGTGCTTTTCTTCATCAACTCCATCACTTCAGGCAAGAGTCCAAGCCATCAGAAGAACATATTTGGAAAACCAATGCATTGACTTCAGGCCAAGTCGTAAAAGGTGTTTATGTGCATCTCAGCCCATGGGAGCTGAAATCATGACAGGGGCTTTAGCATTATGGGGGTTGGAGCTTCAGCAGCATTCAAGGGGTTTGGCGAGATGTTTAGGTGAAAGTTGAGGTTGAGCATGTGAAGAGGAGAACAGTGGTAAGGTGTAACTACTTGGCTTCCACACCTGCAACTAGCAAAGCTACATTAACTGATAATTGATATATTCAGGAAATGCAAATGTTGCAGTGGGCATGACACTAACATTACCTGCAGGGAGATTGAAGCCATGAACATGAACAAATGGATGTCAGACATGCTGCAGACATGCCTGTGTTTGAGTCTATGGTCTGAGTAGGCAAATCATTTGGTGGGACACCAAATGACACCAAATGGTGGGAGACCAAATGATTTTTACTCATTCACTCATTGTCTACCACTTCATCCTACAGTAGATAAAACACTAATGGATGATGAGGGTTGTGGGTCTCCCGGTGCCTTATGTCCCAGCTGACATAGGTCGAAAGGTGAGGTACACCCTGGAATGTTTGCCAGTCCACCACAGGGACTACGCAAGACAATCATTCACACTCACACCTATGGTCAATTTAGAGTTTCCAATTAACCTCTGCCTGTTTTTGGACTATAGGAAACTGGAGTACCCAGACAAACCCCCCCCCCCCACACACACACACAGAGGGAGGACACACACACTCCATGCAGCAAGGTCCTTGTTTGGACCAGTTTGCTTTTTGCTGCAAGGCAACAGCTCTAACCACTATTCTGCCATGTGGCCCTAAATGATTTTAGTTGCGCATAAAGGCAGGGTTAGCAGTACAGTTATGCTATTTTTTTCTGAAGGATAAAAATGCATATATCCCTGCCGCTTAGGGAGATTAATTTTGTTCTGTTGCTGTGGCTGGACAAAGTGCTTAAAAGGCCATAGGTTATCCATGCCTAATCCACCATCTTAGAGCAGACAGTCATAATCTCTCCTCTGTTCTCCTGGGGTGTTAAAACCAGACCATTGGGCTGGATTATTTCGCAGAACGGAAACTAATGTGTTTATCATAAATTAGAGGCTAAGCCTGAGTGAATAGGTCAGTCTGAGGTTAGTCCCTCGGCACTATATGGGACTTTCTGTGTGAAAAGCCATGGCTTACCACTTAGTAGCCCCAACAAAATCAGGCAGGAACAATGTACAGTACTGTGTTAAAATCTACCCTAATCTGAATGTAAGAAAGAATCTATTCAAACCCTCAGTGACTCTTTAAGTGTACATTCACTGCATACATGTAAGCATACTTTATGCAAATACATGTTAACACACACATGCACATACACATGCACTGGCTCATGTAACGCCCTTTTAATGGGCACTCACATGACAAACAGCTGAGATAAGTCAATTTATCTGTCTTCAGTCTACATGGGGAATCTTTGACAAGACCAGAAATAAATTCCATCCGTGTTTTTCCCATTCTAAAATGATGCCTCAGGGGAACTGACATGCTGTCTTAAAATGGGATGATACACGACCTTTGCTATGTGTGACTAATACTTGGCACCTAAAGACAATTTTATTAAAAATCCAGCAAGAAAACACAAAATAACAGACATTACAAAATGTACTGTATATAATTGGAAACCATAGAAGATTAATTTGAATAAAGAGAAGCTAATTAATTTGCTAACCTGATTCACCATCTAAGACACATTAAGATTGTCAGACTCACAGAGCACAGAATGTATAAAAGAGTTCTTTATTTCTAATAAACTGAATACATGTGAACATGTAGGATGTTTTTAATGTTGAAAAACATTCATTCAAACTGCTGTACAAAGCACAGGAAGAGATGATATATTTCAGGAAATGAGCAATCTAAATGATTGTAGCAGTGATTTTAACATCATTAATATGACAGGACAGGTACAATGGGGGAAGGGGCACAAAAATGTAACATCAAACAATAAGACTTGTTCAACTTTGAAAAATACACGTCTTAGATACACAAAGGACACATACATTGTATGTGTTAAATCATGTTTGCTCGTCAGGACATAAAACGCTAACTACATCATTCACAGATTCAGCAGTCTGTTTAAATACCTTATTTCTACAAAGTGAATTTACATTTCTTTTAAAGTACAAAGTGCAAATACTATAGTTCCCATTATTGCCGACTGGTCAGGGCACATTCTCCATGCAGGAGGGGAAATCTCAGTTGTGGGCTTAGCCTTGCCTCTTGGACTGATTCTGAGGAGAGGGAATTAAAGTGACATAGGTTTGATGCGTCTTGGTTGTTTGTACTTTGATAGCTTTTTAAACGACATTCCTGAATATGTCACACTTTATCTGCTCTCCTCCTTTATCAATGCATCGTAAGTTAGACTGCAGTTGTTCCATTATTTCTCTTAAGGATGATTTATCCAATAGTATGAGAGGAGCAGTTAACTTACTAGTTTACTGGAGGGTAATCCTTCTCCTGCTATGGCCGCTGTGAGATATAAAAGCAGATATGGAATGTAAACAGCCATAATCTGAAGAATATAGCAAATTATTCTTCAATAAACAATGCCAATTAGTTTTCATTATTTCAAACACATGCAGATTAATGTAGATTTGCCAGCTAAAGGGAAATCAGTTGCTGATAGACTGCATTTCCTGTAAACTGTAGTTAGAAATTTGATTGAGTTGTTCAACTCACCATCTTCTTTGGTCACCCCAAGGCAGCCCATCAACTCCTGGAGTGAAAGTGCCTTGTCATTGCTGATGTCGCAATACTCAACAAACTTTTTCACACACTTCTTTGGCTTGGATTTCTTGCGAAGAAAGCGTTTGAAGGGCTTAATCTCTTTCTTTCCAATGTCCCCACTGGAGTTTTTGTCCAGCTGGCTGAAATACCAGTGGACCACTCTCTCTTCCAGGGTGTGGCTGGGGTCGGGCTCGGCCATCCTAAATGACAGACATCATTAGATAAATTCATTTGCCCCTCCATCATCCCATCCAACTGTCTAAATTAACTCATGGCACTGGAGTTCGGTTTCTTGTTTTGGATGCTGCGCAGCAGTCAGCTGTAGCACCCAGTCCATTTGTGCCATACTGTAAATAACTGAGCCTGCATATATACTGTTGAGACATACCTTCCGGCTGATGCTGGATCTGTGACAGCGTGCACCATGTCTGTCGACAGCGCATCAAGAACACTTGTCAGGAACTCAGTTTTCTTTGCCCCAGGACAACCTGGAAAATAAAGCACAGATACATGAATAAGAATGTGTGCGAATACATTTCATATGGAAGCAACGATTCTCATCAAACCCAGAAAAAAATGCATTAGAGCATTTAACATGTGTGTTAAAGTGGAATGCTGCTGTCATTGGCGACCTGAAAAAAATGTTTGGGGAGGGACGTCGTCACAGGCGCTGTAGCTTTAATTTGAACAGCAGACAAAGTGAGCAGAGGAAAAAATATACCCAAACAGGACTTTCACAGTTTTCTTAAACTTCCTCCTATAAAGTGTCAGACCTCCCCTCATCTGAAACAGGAAGAGAGTTCACTGCCAATCACCCTGGAGGCTCTTGAGTGGTTTTGACAGCCTGGGGCACAGATGTCACTGAATATTGTACGTATGGACAAGAGGCTACATTCAGCACTTAAGACTCACCTGACACATCAAGTGGATCAAATAGTCTTGACATAAGATGTTATTTGCATGATGTTGGAATTAAAAGTATGTATCAGAGAGCAACAGCCACAGCAGCTGAGCTTTAATATGTGGTGTGATTACTATTTGAAATGTCAGACACAATTAGCCCATACTCCTATGTAAATAAATCTATCATTAACTACACAACTACAACTGACAGAAAAGCGTTATTTCATACAGACTGATGGCTAGGGAAAAAAAGGTAAAATCAGGGACAACTGGAGTGGAATGACCCTAATGATAGTAATTGTCTGTTTGGCCACAGGAGTGATGCAGAGGTTGTTCTGGAAGAGCTGAAGGCAATGGAATCCTGAGAGATTCCTGGATTCCTGTGGGCTCTCCTCTGCTTTCACACAGGTTGACTTCCTTCTCCTCTTTTGCCTGTAGAGAACAAGAAATTCTCTTTTTTTATGGCCCAGGCCTGCGGGGCCAGATTCTCTTGTGTTGCAGATAATAGCATGCTTTGCCCCTCTCTAACAGGTGGTGACCAACATCGGTGTAAACACCCAGCACCCAGCCTCCACTCCACCTTTCCCAAGTAGCACAGGGCTCTAGCAACCTGTACCAAGCTGAGGACTAAAATATCCACATGTCCAAACTGTTCCAGTCTCCTTTACATGCTGACCAGACTTGCATTTAAGTTTTAGTGGGCCCTCCGAGGCTTGAAACCAGTAAAATATCTAACCCACCTGTCAATGGCCAAACTGGTGCTTTGCTAAGCTTCTTGTGGTAAATTAGTCTAGACAGTCCCACAAATGCAACCTCAGAAGGCAAAGGGTTTTGATCTGGCTCAATGTTTATCAGTGAGAACATATGTCCTTTCCATAATGCTACAGAAATTCAAGCATGTCTGTAGTTCATTCAAATGGGGAGCCACCATTAAGAGTACAGTCTTTCCTTCTTGGCAGCAAATGTGTTTCTTGTGGGGGCGGGACAGATCAGCTTCTGTCTGTCTGAGCACTGTTTCGCTGAGGGGCAGGACACAAATGTTCCTGCTGTCATTCAAAGGAAATTGAGTCTGGCCAATTTCCGTTCGGTTCAAGGCTGTGGCAGTAAATGTCTGCTGCCTTACTTTGCAGTGATTATAATTATGTAATGTCTGCTTTTGACAGATATGGGATGAAATCAAGCTGAGAAAGCCTCAAATTATTAAAATTTTCTTGCTGAAAACCTCAACATCTACACCATTATTCATAAACTCCCATAATTCTGCTTCTCTTAGAAAGTTGGCCAGTAAGTGTACTGTACATTTGCATGTGTGTGACCCTGTGTTAGTGTCAGAAAGACAATGTTTTTCTATGGAGCCATATGGGGCATGGCCCTGTCAGCACCTAAAGCTGCAGCTCCCAGTTCCTGCCTTAGTGGTATCCCATGAGTCTACTCTGCGCAGAGAGCTGAATATACAGCTTTCCTCTCCTGCTGCTTTTAGGGCAAGTTGTTCCTATCTTGCCTCTTGCCCCATAAACCTCTCAACACCTGCGCTTCAACAGCAAATAAACTGCAGCAACAAGAAGGCAACATTTATAATTATCCCAGGTTCATATACTGCAGCAATGGGGTTTACAGCTGTTGATGCAATTGCACAGAGCGAAAATAAGATGCTGTATTTTCTGACAAATGAAGATGTTGCAGGTTTCTGCAACATGTGCAAAATGTTTAAAATAAAGGGTGTGTGCTTGTATGAGTGTCTGTGAAAGCTGCTCCATAGATCAGTAAAAATATTTACCAGCACTGCCACTGGAAGGCAAAGACCAGGATCTTATATTGGTCAGAGGAACATTCATCTGTGACAGCCAATCTCACTGTTTTATATACACTATACAAGAGTCCTTGAGGCAGAGACAGAGTGCTGCTCTGCTACTTAATGCAGCACCTGCGAGCAGAGAGCACAGCTCTGGTCTGGCAAACTCTAAAATAAACAGTTATGGATAGGAGAGAAACAGTGGCAGCTCTGTTCATCCGCTGCTGGATTATTAACATGTTTACCAAACCACCAAAAGAGGCAAGTTTGCCAGGCACCACTCTGCTTTATACTGTGATTTGGTTGTCAGCATTACCTGCAAGCTGTAACTTTGCTTTGCACTGGTTTATGACCAATCATTCCTGATGACTGATAAAAATGAATGACATGAAGGATGACATGTTCCATTTAAAATTTATAAGTGAATGAAAATAAAGCTGAATCAACAACACTCACTGCATTGTAAAAATGTGTTGCAGCAAAACTATAGGTAAGTACATAAGGCAAAACTGAATATAGAGGCATTTCATTAAACTTAAGAAGACACTTGCAAGATATAGTTTCAGAAAGAGCTTCATTAGTCATTGTCATTAAAACAGATGCTTCAGATAACAAGCCTTTTCCAAATTCATGTTTATGATGCCATGTGAGCTCAATTGTTTGAGTCAGCTGAGTGGTGCACAATTAGGCAATTTTTACCTTAACATTCCCAAAATTAAGAGGGCAGGGGCCCACTTTGAAATTTGAGACTCCTCTGTTGAATAATGTCATTCACTTTAGATGCACATATTAAAACCAATAATAGCTGGCCGTTTAGCAGGCCTTTGCATACCAGATGCATCACAAATATACAGCATGAAACTGTGAATAATTCAGAGGTGAAAACCTGGAGCCTCTCTCATTCACATCAAGCACAAGGCAATAAAAGGTATAATAATTGCATGATGTCAACCTGTTGTTGATTTTACAAATATGGTGACACCTGCTATACTAGGTGAGATGAAAGAAATATAACACATAATTTAAACTTTGTTTTACTCCTTAGTGTAAGTATTTTAAAAAATTCAAAACTAAAATGAAAACTATATTTATTTATTTATGGCCCTCCTGCAGTGTCATCTTTGCCCACTAGAGGGCCAAGGCCCACACTTTTGAAATCAGTGGGAGAGGGAATGTGGTTGGTCACATATGGTCACAGAAACCATTAATGTAGGTAGGACACAGAAATTGCAAAGTGAAATTAAGTTATTTTGTTAAGTCATTCAACCACAGTGACTAAACCCCTCACTGCAGTATAAATATATTATTTGCTTTTTGGTAATTGTTGAAATCTAAATTATTTTGAAATGTGCCTTACATTTATTTTGACGTTTTGTAACAAATTGGAGTCAAATCCAGACAAGCAAGTATTTATCTGTCATATTAAACACAGACTCACCTGTAACTAAACCAACCCCATCCCAAACTGCCCTCCTGGCCTCAATTTACTTATCTACACAGTTGTCACTCTTTCTATCACTACCTGTCTCTGGTATCCTATTATCCATTATCTCTATCTCTCCTCCCTGCTGTCTCTCCTCCAAGCTATCATCCCACTATCCTCCGTCTTCCATGTCAGTTTAAGAGTAATCCTGCCCCCGATCCGTCTCTGTCTCCTTGCTTATTGACCAGTGAGGGGCAGTATCTGGTAATCCTCAACTCATTATCAAGCATTTCCTTGACCACCAGTGCTTATAGACACACAGGCATGCCCACACAAACAAACATGACTTCAGAGGACACTGCATTAACTTACATTCATTTCTTGGAGACTTACTCTAACTTAACCATAATTACTAATGCCCAAACCCCGGCCCTAACCTTAGCCTAACTTTAAAACATGTCGTCACCTTAAAATGTAGTAATTTACATTATGGGGGACTTGATTTTTGTCCCCATAAGGAAAACAAGTCCCCATAATGTGACTGTGTAAATAGATATAGGTCCCCACAACATAAAGAATACCAGGTATACCAGATACCACACACACACAGTTATCGCAACCTTGGAGGCATTGCAGCAATTTGATGTCTACTACTTTGCTGCTTCTTCGGCAAGTCTAACCTACCTTGGAGATGTCTGCTCCTATAATGGTCCTTGGGTTTAGATGGGTGGGCCCTCGCATTGCCATCACACTTTGGTTGTTCATACCTGTAACAGAAGACACCAATACACCATGTGAGAAAATGACAATTAATGGATAAAAGTTGAAATGGGTAGAAAGGGATCGTCGTTAACAGAACTATCTTTATGGTGAAATCAGAGCGAAACCCCATGTTTTCCAATTAATCCCTTACAGTTCAGTCTCTGGGATTCAAATAACTGTTATGTGGCAGACCAGAGGCTGTGAAAGACTTCCAGAAGAGAGGAAGGATTTGCAGCTGGTATGAGGACAGAAAGAAGGAGGGGCAGTGCAAAAGTGTGAGATAGAGGAGAGAGGCAGACAGGCAGTCAGAGAGCGTGGGACACAAGGAAGCTTTCACAGCCTCCCTTGTTGTGGAGCTGATGAAGTCCCAACTGCTGCTGTGCGAAGAGAACAGAAGCTGGTCTGGGACAAGGAGAGAGAAGGGGGGAAAGTCCATGCTTCCATATGTGTGCTAATGTGGTGTCTGGCACTCTGCCTGGAGACTTGTTAATTTGATACCCAGCCTCTCTACTCAATAAGAGTGCAACAGTGCCTCACTCTGCCAGTCTGACTGACCTCTGACCTGCTGCTTCTCAGACCACTGAGCTGCTCTGTCTCATCAGCAGTGGCCATGTCTATCTGCAGGTTTACGTCACACTTATGGGCATTTGCTGAGCATCAAAGTCTTTGAGCATCATTTGTTTCCCCCTTTCCTCTAATCAGTACTGAACCTTTAATATAAATGCACACACAGTGACGTGTTTTAAGTCACAACTGCCAGAGGGAAGGCAGAGACATGACAGATATGCTAGTGAAGCCAGAATGGTTGGAATATGGACCTAAAGTTGTGCTTTTCAGAAAGCTCAGACTCACTCCTCATTGTGCACTGGTGCTTTAACATGTCTAATTTTGCATAATTATAGAGCATCAGAAGACCTCGTATCAGGAGTATGATGATGCTTAGTATTCAGTGAAGGTGTAGAAGGTATGAACCAACAATATGCATGCAACTGAGTCAAACAGTTTGGACAGCCTCTCTGTCAGCTAGTCTTCCTGCTGTTTTAAAGGGGCTAATGATCAGTTACCCTCTCTGTGTAACAACTGGCTGGTTTGTTTGCCACAGGGAACAGAGCAATAAATTCCACATATTAGAGTAAAAAGTACATTAAAAATAAGCCACCAAATATTTTATAGGTGAACTTTCTCTCACCTAGTGGAGGTGCCGGGTATGGGACGTCCAGTGTCCACCAGCACACACCAACAGTAGCCAGTGGACGGGTGGCATTGGACTGGCTTGTACAGTCCTCCGTGGGCACAGTCTGGTATGAAAACAGCATCATTCTTGTGCTGCCTCGCCTCTTCTTGGGCAGACTGCTGCTCTTGGTCACATGATGAGGCTGGAGAGAGGAGTCAGAGGTTAAAAAGGAAATGAGCCGACCTATGAGTGGATTGGTCTCACCAAAATCTTTTTACTTCATTTCATCAAGGTATGACATGGCATTGTGGGTAGAGTGGGTCTTTGAAAATAACAAAGTATTACTGTAATGTTATTTCTTTATTATCATACTATTATATTACACGCTACTTATTAGGGCATTTTTACCACATTGTTACTGACCTGTAATCTAAATTGTTAACAAATAATTTCAGACGAATGAAGAAAGGTGCTCCCAGCTGCCCTCTCATTACAGTGCTACAAAATCCCAGAGATGGAGGAGGACGACTAAGAGGAGGAGGAGGATGAGTGTTTGGAGACAGTGTGTGTAGACTGCTATATCAGGCCCCCGTGGCACTGTTTACGGACATTAACAGGCTAATGACTACGTACAGCTCCCTATGCCCCAAGTTAAGTAAATATTTGGACACTCAACCGGCCTCTGTGGATGTGTGTGACAGAGAAAGAGACAGACAGGACAAAAGCAGAACAGTGGTCAGTCGAGCTTTTGCTTTCACACACCTACACACAGTGACTCACTACTACTGGGTAATATACCAGGGATCTATATGTTTACACATGGAAAATGCAGTGCTCTATTAACTTCAGTAGACAGATGGGGTTTTGCAGAGCCTCACCAGGATCTAATCAGACTTTTTTTGTGTGTCATCACCTCAGTCTCTGCAGTGAGGTTCTCCAACAGAGATTTGAATATTAAACTTGTGGACTTTTCTGGCTAAAAAGGCTTTCATCACCAGTCTGTCCCTCTCTTTGGTGCTTGCCTTGAGGCTCGGAAGCTACTGTGGGATTATGGATATGCCTTTTCTTTGTTTATTTTCATTAGAGATCTTTACCCACACAAAAGAGACCAAATGAAATGCCTCCTCGGTTTCTCAACCGACTTGCTTCGCTCCAGTTCCTCCGTATGGGCTCTCTTTGTTGTTTTTTTTTTTTTTTCACCCCAATAGCCCAAAGAGCACATGGTAATCAAATCCATCAATGGTGCATTTCTCAGGCTTTTTTATGGTTGTAAATTATGATAATGGGATTCACACAAATGCACATATGCACATGGATCTCTCATCTTTAAGATGCTCTCAAAATATTTCCTCCATGTACAAAAAGAAAAAAAAAAAAAAAAAAAAAATCAGCTTATCTGTACAACATAAACAAGCATGTGTTTAACAGGAGAGCAGAATGGAGAAGCTAAAAGAATAGGACATCCTGTGTTTGTGCCATGTGCTGATAATTAAAGATATGCTGCAATGGAGAGAACCACAGAGAAGCAGATCCTCAAAGCCTACTGCACTCCAACACCAAGATGTATTGGTTTCACAAGCCACCATCTGTCCTTAAAAGACAGGAAAAGCCTCAAACCATGATTGCTCACACAAGTAGGAAAAACAGAGAGCGTGCTTTCAGTTGAGGTTTGCAAACACCCCGTCGCCTTCATTAAAGAAAAAAGTGGTCTGTGAAACTCACATGGTGCTCTGGTTCTATTGTTCTGTCGACTGCGAACCTGCTCTGTCCACAGAGTGGGATACTGGGAAATGATGTCTGAAAGAAATCACCAAGACAGCTTTATTAGCTTCAATTTAAAACACACTCGTTTATATCCGAGCCAAACGTGCTGGTTCCAAAACTCACAGACTGTAAAATTCACATCAAGGTTATCGTCTCTCATACTGCTGGAGTAGACATGGAGAATAAATTACATATGACAGTTATGTCCATAAAACTATAGCAGCAGAAACAGAAGTAAGTAAACTGTAACTACGGGTCTCAGTTCGCCTTTTTAAATAATCGTATTAAATCATAAAATAGTACATGGAAAATACAACAGTGCTCAAATGCAACTTGACAACATCTGTTTGCCCCCACTGACAGTGATTGATTTTCTTCACTGCATGAGAAATGTAGGATGTTGTTTTCTTGTGTATTTTTGTCCTGTCGTTCGTTTTTATCTTTGCTTTTGTTTTGGAACTTTGAAGTTGTTTCATTTTGGCTGTATTACAATTGCTGTTGACATGGCAACTTCTATTAATGTTTTACCAATGTTACAAGTTGCAAATTCCACCAAGTAACCGTGTTTATTCTTATCTTCCTTCTCACACATGGACTGCAGATGAAAACTTGTTTTTTGGCTGCATTTAATATCCTTATATGCCCATATCCTTATCATATATAGCCATATTTACAGACATTTTTATTCATATACAATGCTACATCAGGTTAAGCAACAAATAAATAAATATGGAGGCAACACTTTATTATAAAGACCAGTAACAACATAGCAATATTATGATTATCATTTTGTAATAGGGTGGTAATATTATGGTAATACAGTCTTATTTCTAATGCAGTTTCCACATTGGTAATAACAAAGAATTACAATTATTTTGAAAGTTATATTCAGATAATGGCATGGTAATGAGAATTGATATCAGCTACCAGTGTAATACCTTCACATGAAAACGTTGTGTACCATATTATACATTTGAAATTCATGTCCAAAGAACATTTACCATTGTTACTAACAAGCTATTGGTGATCACTACAGAAATACAGTGATATTGACTATTGTTACTGTACTATAAAGTATTCCAACTGTCTAAATCTGAAACTGATTTAAAAACCTAAAGCAAAGTTTTATTAACAGCATGAATACATCTTACAGGTAAACATAAACAGTCAAACAAGAAAGAGCTCACCTTCTTCATCTGCAGTGGGATGTGGATCCACCACTAGTCCAGTCTCATCTGCATTTAGAATGGAGAATATTTGCAAGGAGACTACAATTACGAGAGTAAGCTAGGTTAGAGAATATTTAACTATGTAAAATTTGCACATTGCCCGGCCAAGAAGGATGGAGACCGTAGTAGAGGTGATGACAATTAGAGGTCTCTGTGAGAGATGAAAGTTGAAAGTGGTGAATGAATGAAAAACAAGACAAAGACACTCAGAGGTACAGTATAGTGGTCATATATTTCCATAACTTCATGCAACAGGGGAAATCATTATGCTTCTGAGGACAGATTGAGGTCAGTTTTAATGAATGATGAGGATCAGTTGTCCCCGATGTTCTTCTCCATCCTTACATTGGCTGCATTTTAGTTTTGAAAGCTGTGTGAAGGTGGGAGACACACATCGGGTTAAGGATGCAGAAGCCAAGTCAGAGACGAACAAATTAACAGTGGGAGAATCAAGCTCAGTGTTTGTTTGGCCTCTGTTTGTATGATTTGTGGTAAGAGGGAGATGGGGACTGAGGTTTTGAGCAGCTTAGGGGTAAAACCACGGCCGTAGGTGTGGTTAACCTCAGTGTGGGTCACTCACTCTGCACAAAGTAAAGCTCTGTTAATGCATGAGTCAGGGCATCTCTAATACAGTCACTGGATTAAGCTTAACTTCTTTTCTTAAACAAAGAATTCTCCATTGCAAAATCAAGATTTTACATCCAGTGTTTTTTGTGCCAGCCATTCATCTGCTCAAGTGTGCTCAGTGGATAAAAATATAAAAGCATGACAGACTGAGGCAGACATGTTATTACTCTGCTCACGTAACAAATGGAAATGCCATTTGAAAAAGTGTCTTTATGATTTGGATTTACTATAAACCACCAGTGACCTCTCTTTACTTTGCAGCCTTTTACATGACTGCAACACCTCTTTTAGCATCTGCCAGGAAACCCCCACACCATTTGTGGTCAAATAGCACTAGTTTTATTGCTGTTTGTCCGTCATCAGATGCTAATTTGTCAAGTTAAGCACCAGAATTGGGTTTATGGTAAAATATTTTTATGTTTGAACTTTACCAAATATTATAATAATAAGTGCTGCAGTGGCTGCTGTAAAAAGCTTGATTGCCAAATCAAAGTATTGATACAATCACTGCTATTTTCAGTGCTGGCACACCACAATACTGCAGTTTATTCTGCTTTTCACTACTCTGTTTATTCAACCAGTTTAGATTGAACCACAACCCCCCCCCCCCACGTCCTACTTTCCTTAGTCCCTAAACTACAGTTCTTGCTTCTCTCTCAGATTTTTCTTTTTTTGCATTCCCACATAATCTATGTGTAATGCGTTGGCTGGGCTCAGGCAGACACCATATCTACGACTGTTTACAGAGATAAAAGTAATGTAAATGTAAATGTCACACGACCAGTAATAACCTATATGACAAACACAGAAGGAGGGATACACAGTTTCTCTCTCAAACACATGCACATATTCACACACACATAAACACACAGAAAACAACATGAGGAATCGATCAGAATCAACCCAAATTACACTTTTTAAGTCTTCAAATCACATCAGTCAAACAAATAACCTTAAACATGACAGAACAATATGAGTGTTTAAAATGGAGCCGGAGGAAAACTTAGTGGTTCTGTGTCTAGAAGAAGGTATACATATGTCAATGAGAGACAGAATCAATGGTGGAGAATAAAGAGTAAAATATTTCCTTGTGTCGTTTGACACTGTTGCTGAAAAAGAACCAAGGCAAAGGAGGAAAAGTTAGAGAAGAGTTTTTGATGTCAGTGTTCTTCCGTTCTGGCTGCTTCCTGGATGTTTGGCTGCCTGGTAAATACAACAGGCGGTTATAGGTGCCGTATGCTCAACACAGCTTCTCTCTTTAGACTTGTTACTCAATAACAGCCTGTTTTTATATCAGCCTTCAGGCAGCTCACTCTCTCTTGCATTGACAAAATATTAGGGAGACAAGCTGTAACAAGTGGACTGTCTGTTACATATCCAACACAGAGGCAGGAAAACATGCAGAGAAACAAATGAATACATAGATGTACATGCATAAGTTAATAAGTACACACATGCACATGGACAATTTTGGAAGCACACATGCACATATAAGGAGTCGTTATGAATCTCCGAATGTATTTTTCTTTGATTTACAGTCTCACCTGCTTTACCTGGCTCTCGTGTGGTCGCTCTTTCTTGTTTGGATCCTGATAAATGACAAAATTCATCAAGCTTTTTATGTATGACCAAAAACAAAAAACTCTTTGGCTTCATTTTGTGTCACAAGAACAAACAGGCATGGTAATGGAAAATTACTATTTAAAAAAGTAATTCATTTTGAGTGTTTCTCCATACACATACAGTGAGTATGTACAGTACATAAGTCAATTTTAAACTTAATCTATAGAGTGATATGCTTCTACTCCAACTGCTTCTGGTAATATCTCCCTATACTGAGAAAGCCTCACAGAGATGCACAGGGACGACATGTGGCATTGGTTATTTGATTGTTTGGCAGACACCATCCTCTAAGAACACATTTAGCACATTACACTTTAGTTTTGTTGCTGAGCTATGAAGCTAGGATTTTCTATTAGGCTTATTCAGGGTGGTAGCTTGAGGTTTTGAACAACACTAGGTCCTCGGTCGTGAGTCAAGTTGCTGACCATTTTGTCATATGACTCCCAAACACACAAACAGGGAATGTCGTGCTAATCTACGCTGTATTCAAAGCATCATCATTGCTTTATAATGTTACAGAAACCACATTTGACTGAAAATCAGCCATTTCAAATGTCAAATATGAGGCTTATTGAAAAATGTCTACACAAGTGCAGTGAACTGCTTATTATAGTAAACGTTTACCATTGCAAGACAAGTTGTGGGGATTTTTACCCACCTTGGCATCGAGGTTTTTTATTGGCCACTGCTGAGCCACTGATGGGTCTGCCATTGGGTGTGACGCACCAACAGTATCCAGTGTAACTATGGCACTGAACCTGCAATCAAAATAGTATGAAAAACACAAAGTCAACACATGCTAAATGAAAAATTATATTTAAGGAACAGAGTTAAAAGCCTCTTTGTAATAAATACATTAATAATAACAACAGTTATTATAAAATATATATTTTATGTTGCTGGTTAGTTTTTTTACCTCACTATATGTACCATCAGGGTTGCATACAGGCACAAAGACCTGTGGGAAGAGTTTCTTGGCCTGCTGCTCTGTGTACTTCTTCTCTGCTACACATCTGGATGTATCTGAGGAGCACCACAAATCACCACAATCACTACACATCACAGAGACCCATGGTTCAACCCACAGCTCAACTATTTTCTTATGCCGCACAACTATGAAACCAACACTTAAAAAAGTCAGTAAAAGATGTTGAATCTCACAGATGATGAAGAATGAAAGCAGCGAGAGACAGAGAGGAAACAATTCAGGACATTTCAGAGGCAACAGATACTTGTGTGGCTGGGAATAGAACCAACACCCCCGGTCTTATTAGGAGCAAGTCAGGCAAGCCTGCACAATGCCTGGTGGTAAAGCCATTACTGAGCAAAGCAGCTCATGCTGCTACTGTAGAACATTCCAGTCACCCTAGAAAAGGGCTGATGCACAAGGAAAACCTGACCCTTCCTCAATGTCTCTGAGCCTGTCTCAGACTCCTCCTAAACATCGGACATCTCCCAGTTCAGCCTGAGGTGTCCTCCAAGTATTCATTAATATAAAGGAGAGGTAAACAATGTTTACCTTCACTGATGTCTGACCACTTTCCCATTCACTTTCCCTTGAATAGGAAGTGATATTCCATGAATGGGCACCCCACTGTACACACTCATGCCTTTTCACGTCCTTCTGTCAGAGACATAGTTCATCCTGTCATTCCACAGCTGCCTCATCTTACCTGCAAACTCTCAGGAAATGTGGGACAGTAGTGGGTTTAATAGTAACTCGATGTGGCACATAAGCTGCCTTAAAATGCTCATCAGACTGGAAGTTTCAAATCACATTAAAACAATGACTCATGCTTTTTGGAAGTTTAAAAACATTCAGTTTAGTCAGGAGGCTTCATGTAACTGGCAAGTCTTTCAACAGACTGTCCAGTCACATGCATGGAAATGTTCCCTGTTTTCTCTCTGGTCTGTCTGGTGTGTGTGTGTGTGTGTGTGCGTGTGTGCGTGCGTGTGTCACACTGTCACTGGAGACAGGGGAGAGACGAGAAGGAAAGATGCTGGGTGTTTCCGGATGGGGGAAAACAGAAAAGTGAGTTATGCTAAAGTTAGCTCCGGTGGAAAAACCCAAAACCATCGTCCTTCTCCAGGGGGCTCTGACCAAAAAGCTCACTGGAAAAAATGACAGGACACTTGAATCATCTGAGCGCTGAGTGCAGTGATAGAAAACAAATGTGGTGCCAGTCTCAGCATCCTTAAACACAATCCCATCTCTGTGCTTCTAAGGCAGATCGGTCCTCTGATTTATTTCGGGTGCTGACACGGCTGCTGCTGCTGTGTCTTTCACTCTGGCTGTCCATAAGCAGAGGGGGGTCCAAACACTTATACACCCACTGTTACTGGCGCATACAAAACGACTTTCATAGACCCTTGTCCCTTTCAACTTCCTAGCTGGAATCCTCTATTCTGTGTCCCGGCGCTGTCCGCCATATCCAGATGTCCGCTCACAGACGTTGCCATAGAGACACAGCATGGGCGTTAAATGGTGGAATGCTTTTCCATCTAATGAAATGTCGTTTTAAGCAACTCTTTTGCTCATAATATCATGAGTGAGAATAGTGCATTGTCCTCTGTAGAGTCTGTAGAGCAACTAACAAGCGTAGAATTAGGGAGAAGGGTTGGTTGAGAGGATTCAGGGCTGGAGCATTGGGGTGTGTGGGCTCTTCTTTCTAATGGCAACCATGAGGGAGTCTGTGAGCTGTCTGACCTCACTGGCTCTCCTTCCCCTCTTGCCTTTCATCTCCAGTCCTCCATTGCTCACATATGTACAGCTTTACATCTAGTATCATGAAAATTAAACCACTAATTCTAATGATATTCTTGTTTATTTCTGTTGTACCCAAGAGCATTAAATCAGAAAACAGGTTATTTTAACAAATGAATGTACATCTCTTTCACTGGGGCAAATGGTGTGAACGTGAAATGATGAAACCAGCCAGGCAGAAGATAATCCCCCTCCTACCCACTCTCAGTGTGTCAACCCTACTCGTCCACCTAGCGCTCAAAAAATCAATTATGCTGAAATGAATTTAACCCACAAGTTTCTACTGCGACCCTCTGTGCACATTCGAGAGCATCAGGCTGCGCTAAAGTGTGACTCATGACCTAACCTTTGCATGGCCCTCGGATGACCTCTAGCTGGGGGTCACGACACTTGGCTCGAAGGAACTCGCAGCGAGATGTGAAGGTCCTGCCGTCGGAGGCACACAGAGGTTTGCGAGGAGCTCCACTGCATTCCATGTTGCACTCCTTATCCTGGTCTACCCGCAGAAACTGTATAGGTGAGAAAATATTAGATAAGCAAAGAAAACAATTGTTAAATGAGCCTTTTCTGGGGACCAGTCACCTCTGCACCAAAACATTTTAATCTTCAACAAATTTGTGATTCTTTAGGGAGTTAAGAAAACTAGATGCTGGAGCTTGCATAGGGGCAAATGTATTCAATTAAAATGGTACTACACCAGATACACATGAGCCACTGTCACTGCAGACATGTTAGGGTGCAGCTGCAATTTGTCTTTGTCTAAAGGGCTTTACTGACATTTCGTCTTGTCTTTGTCTGTGGCAACAGCTGCACAGGTATTCACCTGGAATCCCTCCTGAGGATGTTTTACTCAGCCATGAAAAAAGAAACAAGGATGGAGACTCCTGGCTGAATGCATTGGATCACCTGTGTCAATGCCACTATTGTATCTTCCACCATGGTATGAAATCTCCTCGCCAGGCCACACAATGAGGTGGTGGTGCTGTGTGTGGAGGTGGGGGTTGGGGGTGGCAACAAGCTGTGACTGCTACAAATGAATGAAAAAACAAATGAAAGAAAGAATGGCTGAATAAACTAGATGTCAAGGAGCTTTGTTCTGCTACAGTGTGAGTGTTGGATTTTCATGATTTATTCAGTTTGGTGGAATAATAATTGGAAAGGAAAAAACAAACGCTATGCCCATGCCTATGCAGGTGCCGTTTATCCAAAAATAAATACCACGCAGAACTTTTTGTCTTCTACTATAATGATGGGAAGTGCTATGGTTTTTCATTCAGTTTTGCTCTTTTGATTAGTTTTTTGTTCAGTTTTCAGTGGACGTATGGTTTTAAAATCTGCCTGAATGGCCTAAACAACTTTCTCTGTTTCACACCCACACAAACACACACGTACTGTAGACTTACCCTTTTGTGACATGGAGCACAAAATCAAAATGCTTAAAGGCTAAGCCTTAAAAATCAGTTTCGTTTTATCAAAAGAAAGGGCATGGCAAGACAGAAGAAGAAAAGAATTGTATCCAGGAGGAGGGCAGGTTGATCAGCAATAAAAGATTTGCTGTGCCTGACATCTTACAAATGAAGTGGGAGATGAGGTTTGGTGGCACCCCTCAGCATTAAGACAGGTAGGGCTTCAGGGCTACGTGCACCTGGAAGAAGGTTGATTGGAAAGGGGGTGTTACCCTGGGATGGTGGGGGTATACCTGTCAACCCCACTCATAAATCTTCATGGGGGATCAGATAGGCAAGGCCCGTTCAAACACACTGGAGGAGCAGCCGCAGGCAAAGAACTTTTCTTCTTTTTGGACTGAATCAAATTTTATACCACGCCTTTTCTTCCTTGGATTTCTAAAGAATATAAATATTATATATATTTTTGCATGAAACAAAAGGATCCTGACATGGCAGCGCTAGGTGGTGCTGTATTAATGCAGCCTGTGTAACCTGTGTCATCTCACAGAAGAGAGGATTTTCTATTTTGTAATTGTATCTGTGAAGAAGACACACTGAATAAGACAATCACTGTCACAAAAAATAACAGTGATTGTTGTGATGACTTATAATGAAATTGTAACACACAGATGCTTGCACCTGTTACCTAAAGGACTATACTTTGATTTAACTGTTAAAATATACATTTTGAAATAATCTTAAGACAACCACATTGTTTCTTGAGTTGGATACTCTAGTAAACTGTGGCTGTAACACCTTGCCGTGCCCCTTCTTAGTATCTCGTTTAATGGTTTGCATCTAAGTGACTCACTGAGTCTTCCATTGCCTCCCACTTTCCCTGTCCCAACAAATTCATTAGGACATCCTTCTGCAGCAGTGACCTCCTCTCACCCTCCACCCTGTCTCTCATGGCTCACCCCTTCACATAAAGTCCAGCAGGCATGACAGGCTGGTCTGAGAACGGGTTTTTGCTGAAGTCAGCAATCTTCCAACACCAGTGACTGCCCTGAGGGTGGCTAAGTGTGTCCAGCTGTGCTCGGTGGTCGACCACTATAGCCTCACCACAGTCCATACTGGCCAACCCAGTGCTCACACCACACCAGCATTATCAGCATCAGCCCTTGCCAGACAGTAGACTGACAACTCAAGCAGAGTCATTCTGCAGTCCAGCATCCTGCTAAATGTCCACTGTACCACACATAACAGAATGCCAATTTGCCAAATGCCTGCACGTTCATAAAAAGTCTCAAAGAACACAGGGCTTTTCTTTAAATTCTTTGTAATGAAATCAGCCACCCATGAAGTCAAGTACCCAGATTCACTGTCAGACAGATGGCCACTGCAGCAAAGAACAAATGTGATCTGAAAACCAGTGAAAGTAATAAGCACGAAGGGACTATGGTGTGTTGAGGGGCTCGGCCACCTGTGTACTTCTACTGCCCATCTTTGTGTGTTTGAAAGGCAAAGATAGAGCCCTAACAATCCTCTGATGTCTCAGTCTAGCCTCTTCAAGCCAGCAACACCGCCATTCACAGCACAACCATATAAAGTAACTCGATGACCTTCATTTTAGCTTCCACCCTAATTCATATAAAAGATTTGAACAAGACAGAACACATATTGTGACTCAAATCCATTGATTGCATAGATCCTTTTCTTTTCCACTTCCAGCCAGCTGCCTCCTCCATTCTCTGTTTCTTTCTCTTTGCTTTCTTTCCTTTCATCGACCCCCCCCCCTTTCTTTGTGTGACCTCTCTTGGAAGATGCTTTTTGCATCTGCTCAAATAATACAAGAGGTTGGCAAAAGAAAAAGAGACGGGCGAGGGATGGCGAGACGGGTGGAGTGCAAGGGAATTTTTTTTTTCCAAGACCAACCAGTGTACACATCAAATCCTATTACCTCCTTTTGGCTCTGCTGCATTGTGGGATTGAATGGAGTATGAAGGAGGTGACCCTCCAGTAGAGAGCACATTGTAGACTGATAAGGGCCTTTTGGGCTAGGAGGCCCGCTTCCAGCACCCCAAGAGGCCCTTCACACCACAGACCCATAGGGTCAATAGGGGCCCCAGCTGAGAGCCGTGGCAAAATTGTTAAATGGCCTTGGTGGGAGTTTCCTACATGGATGCTATAGGATGCAAAGGGGATCATTAGTTTACGGCATAGTGGAAAGGGAAGAAAGTGACAGCTTTTAACCAGGCTACTATCTCAATCAAAGGAAAATACCTTTAATTGCTATGAAAGATGTTAAAAAGAAAGAGAGGTGTTGTGAAAGGCCACCAATGATCATGTGACAATGTGGGTAGGTGCACAATTTTGCTAAGTGGACAATGAAGTCCATATGTTAGACTAAAATAACTTAGCATGTTTTAAAAGGAGGGAGCCAGTGTTTTATGTGCTCTCATCTTTTTTACACCACATTTCTTCCTTCCATGAATGATGGACAAAGTCTGTTTTACGAATAATCTGAGCAAATATCCCATATATTTTACAGCCTGCTATACTAAAATATGGCATGAGTACGCTCTCTTTAAACCAGCAATATCCTATTGTGCCATTCACACAATAAACCATTAATCACCCCCAATGTTCTGTAAAACTGGAAGCACCCCATGTGCTATTCCAATAAAGGTCTAATAAACCACAGTGGAGAAATGTTTCCTTCTTATGGTCATATCCAGAGCATAGTAGACTCTCGCCTGTTACATATCAAAACACACCACAAAGACAGCTGTATTATTTGCTGAGTAAATATTACCAGCCAGGACACTTCAATATGGAAACTGTCACACAATCTGTACTCACAATAAGTGCATGTTTATGTGTATATGTATCATGGTGAAAATATAGGTGAGCATTTACCCAGAACGCTTCCTCCCACATTCCACAACTCTGTAGTGCCATCAGGGAGAAAAGATCTTCGACCCTTCACCTGCAGGTTAACAACTCATGGCCATTTGTTTCCAGTTGGATATTAAAGCATCTTTACCCAGACCATAAATAATGGTGCTGGAGGAGGAGGTTGTCAATTCAAACTCTAAATCATGGTGGGGGGGGGGCTCTGACAGGGCACATTCCGCTTATCTGTTACTCCTCCTTCATCATGATACCTGCACTTCACTGTGGCAATGAAATCTCCCTCATCTGCTTTATAGATGCATTTTCTTCTGAACCTGAAGAAAAGTGCGCATGGTGTATTCTTACTCCTGTAAACAGTGCAATGTTTTTGGTGCCACAAACCATCAGACACTAGCCCCTCAAACACTTTGGGAGCAGCAGACCCTCTGACACTAGCACCATAGTCTCTTAAGGGCCTTTGGTTCAGGAGTTAATTGGGAAAAGGAGCAGACTAGTGAAGATGCTGCAGGGAGGTAAGACAGTCCAGTCAACTTGTCACAGGAATGCTGGTAACTTTGCCAGCTTAGATACAATTTGCAAGGATCTAGAATTCACAACGTTTTACAGTGGAAATCTCTCTTGAATCATTCCTTATGTGGTAAGAAGACATCATCTTGATTTCTAATATTTTCTTGAGCTTGGATTTCTGATATATAAGGGACATCTGACAAACCTTGTTAGGGTTACATCTAAAATCGTCAGCACAAGCCATAGAATTTTAAAAAATGCACTTAATCAATATATTTATTCATGATTACGACATACATTTCTGATTATAGAAAGAAATGAACAGCACACAAGGTTGACTAAGGCTGGGCTTATGAGCCATAATTTTGACTTTTTCATGACTGGAAATAAGTCACTGACTATACTGACTATAAACTTTTACGCACGGGGTGTTTTAATGTCATTTTGTTTTGTAAACCAATATTTAAACGTAAATATATGTTTGGGGACACCCATGGTTCTTCCTACCGTGAGAGCAGAGAACTTTTGAGCGCGTCCGGCGCACAGCAGGCAGAGAAAGACCAGGAGCGGACTGACGCGCATCCTGACGCAGCGCGATGATAAACTCTTCAAATTACGCACGGTCAGAAATATAGTTGCCTGGACTTCTCCAAAGCACAGATATTGTTTCTGTGAAAAGATTAAAGTGTTTAAAAATCCACAGTAGTCCTTGTAAAAAAGGTCAGTGGTGGAGCAGGGGTTGCTGGTCTATTTCACTTCGTCTCCTTAGTTTCGTCTGCCAAACCCTTTATGTAGACACTCTCCTTATTTCTGGCAGTGCGATAACCCCCCCGTGTCCCTGACCTTTTCCCTCCCTCGGTGTCTCTTCTCCCTCTTTCCAATTCGACTTCTAATCTCCACACCCCCTCCACACTTGATTTTGTGGACTAGATCCCTTATCGGATGCAGGCAGCTTCCTCGCCGGTAGGTTGGTAGGTGTAGGTTTGGAGGGACTCCGTCTGCTGCTGGTAGCTGAGGCAAACACGTCAGGTATTATTCTACAAGTTCACCCCCCCCTCCTTTTCTCTCTTTCAAAACCACAACAATTCCCCTTTCAGAGAAATGTGTTCTGATGATGGGTCAGGAGGAGACTGGGATGAGAGAAGCTACTGTCTGTTGAAAGAACCAGCAAGGAGAAGAAATGCAGTGTGCGCTCAAACACTCCTGCTGCTTGACACCCACCACACGCCCCCACCTCCCCTTACTCAGGATTTTTTAAATCCCTTTCCGCCTTATTCTCCACAGATTAAGTCAAATTATAGAAGCAACACACAAGAGAGATGAGCTGAGATGCCAAGGTCCTTAACATTATGATTAGGTCCGGTTTGTAGTGGCTTGGTGAATTCTAATGTCTTGACATAACCACTTTTAAAACTGATAAGTTCTTGTTAAGACACAAATTGTCAGCTTGCTACTATAACGCCACCTAGTGATGCATACAAGTAGCTACAATTTTAAGCAGCCGACGTTCATTGTATTGTCACCAAAGAGGTTACAGTTCAAACTTTATGTCTTCTACAGGCTACATTATATTTATTTTTAGGTTTTCAAATCTATGGCTTGATTGTTCACTTTAAAATTACACATGAAAGGGTAGTAATACATTTGGCAGTGGATTCCAGTCAGTGCATCACATAATATATAAAAAAATAATTATTTTTCATTCATTCAAAAGAATCTCTTAAAATATGGGGTCTCGTGTAAAACACAAGAAGCATTACAATCCAATAAAAAGTTACAATCCAAAAAGTCAGTTAGGCTGCTACTACAATTTGACATTTATTTGGAGTGAGCAAAATATGAATTTTAATATAAATAAAACGTTTTAGTAAAACAACTGGGTATTTGTTCGGAGTGTGGAGGCTTTTGTATTGTTTATATTGGGTCACTGGCTTGGCTTAAACCAAAACTGAACAGAGCCATTGTTTACATTCATACGTGTGAATCCTTTCCCGTTTGGAAAACTCAAATTAAATGCTGAGAAAAAGGTCCAGTAATGCTTTTAGTGAACACTTGAGTAAAGCAATCTTTAAAAAGCGTAAAAAACGTATATCACCGCCTTGGATCAACCCTAAGATATGGGAGTCATGGAACACTCATTTTCCCATAGTTCTTTAGTGCCATCGCTATGGTGTTTCCGCCCTACGTCACAACCTTTTCCTTCCGCTTTTGACACCACTCAACCACCGGCTGCGTGGTTTAGCTGCGTTAGCTAGTCAGCTACACTATCTCCAATTTCGCTTCATTATACAAAGTTTTTGAACAACAGTTGAAACGATGTCATATCACGACGACGATGACGTAAGTATATAGCATTTCCTTAGTGTCATATGCAAAGCTTTCACGAATCATAACGAGACGCTAATTAGCCGTAGCCGGTTGCCTGCTAAGCTACATCCCACAGCATAACAGTAGCAGTTCAAGATGAGCTGTTCTGCTCTTTCATGCAACCGAAAGATAATTACTATAGTCTAATTACTTTAGTTTATCGATAATGTAAGAAATGAGTACATGTTTGACACCATGTTATTAATAACCATCTGTTTTTTTTCCAGTATGATCCATATGACTACGACCTGCACACCGGTTAGTATACACATACACGAATAAGCTCTAGGCATGATGTTATCTTACCTGCATGTTGTTATCTTGCCTACCTGTATGATTATGAGGAACAGTTTGTTCATACAATGCCGAACATTGACTTATAGCAGAACACATCTCAAGTATTTCAGCTAAAATTCAAATTGGTGTACGAAAGTATGGGTAGCAAAAACTAAAACCAATGAAATCAAATCTATTTCCCAATTTTGTTTCCAACCTTTGCAAAACATCCTTTACGTTGTTCTCAATACTGCTTACAATGATGATGATGTTGAAACATGTGCTGGGAATATATAAGTTCCGTGGGAATATATATATAAGTCTCATGGTCTGCATGTTCACTCCACTCAGTACATAAAAAAAAAACTGCACCCATGCACAGTGAAGAATTTCTGTTTTCTCTGTTGCTGAATTCTTCCTGTACGACAGACGGGTTCTGCACATCAATTTGACAAGGCGATTGTTAAAACAGTGAGATGATGCACCTTGTCGCTTTGGTCACGCCTACGTTGTGACTAAACAACTAATGCAGATAGGTTGGTTATGTCTGGACCCACAAAATCTGATTTGATCACTTGTACTTAATTCTGCAGATAGTCTGGCTGAAAAGATCTGTTTTGAGAAAGGAATTGATTTGGCTGCTGTCTGAACATAGCCTCAGTACACTTGGAGTATGTGAACTGTGTGCAGTGTCTCCTCCTCACACCATCTCTCTGCAGGTGATCCAAAAGCAGACCTGGCCTATGAGAGGCAGTATGAGCAGCAGACCTACCACGTCATTCCAGAGGTGATCAAGAACTTCCTGCAATATTTCCATAAAACCATCTCTGACTTGATTGACCAGAAGGTTTATGAGCTGCAGTCCAGCCGTGTCTCTAGCGAGAGCATTGAGCAGAAGATATATGAGATCCAAGATGTCTATGAGAACAGGTAATCCCTGCAGTAATGTTTCCATCTCATCTAGTATTGCACAGACATTAGATCTGTGTGTTTGTGTGTGAAAGATGAGTATATTAACTTTCTTATTGTTTTTTTTTTTTTTTTCCTTAAGCTGGAACAAGTTGACTGACCGTTTCTTCAAGACATCTCCCTGGCCAGAGGCTGAGGCCATTGCATCACTTGTTGGTAGTGGTGAGTATATCACCTGTTTTTCCTCCATGTCCAACAGCAGATATTAACATGTGTTTCTCCCTTCGCAGAATATTTAACTATTAAAATGTGACAAATAAAATACACTTTTTCTCAATAGTTTTGCACTATTATCAGCTGATAGTTGTACATTACACTGTACATACAGGCTAAATTCAAGAGAGGTATGTGAACATTAATTATGCTGTATTTGGTAAGTTTACAGTTTTAACTGAAGAGCATCTGATATTCTTTTGAACAGACTTCACAAGATAATGGAAATTACATTTGTCAGTGTTTATTTCCTCTGTTTATATCCAACAGATGCTGTGTTTCTGATCTTGTATAAAGAGCTGTACTACAGACACATTTATGCTAAAGTCAGTGTAAGTAACTGCTCAAAATAAACACTTATCAACCCCGTCTGTTGTTAGAAGAAACCTCAAAAATCAGTCTAGTATTGTGTTTTATGTAATGTTTTCTTGATAATTAGGGTGGGCCAACATTGGAGCAGAGGTTTGAGTCGTACTACAATTACTGCAACCTCTTCAACTACATTCTCAGTAAGTTGCAACAATATTTCTCATTGTTTTCCCTCATTAGTGGTTACTGGTGTCAAACAACAACTGGTGAAACGTCAGTTATAGTGTGTATTTCAAATGAGTATTTATCATTGGACACAGATGCTGATGGTCCTGCTCCACTGGAGCTTCCAAACCAGTGGCTCTGGGATATCATTGATGAGTTCATCTATCAGGTATAGTAAATTATATGCTTAATATATTCTCAGTTGACTACCTCACTATAATGAGTGTCAAAATAAAGGTGAAAGGTGAGAAAGTATTGCCACTCATTGTCAGACCATTATGAACTTACACAGAGTAGTGGATAAATTATAGTTAGCAGATGGTATGTTGTAACATTTTTTTGGCTGTTCGATATCGTCAACCCTAACTAACTTTTATTATATCACACTCCTTTTAAACAGCCCGATAGATAGACAGGGTAAATATGGTTAACACAGACGTTTCTCTTCAGTTCCAGTCTTTCAGTCAGTATCGCTGTAAGACGGCCAAGAAGTCAGAGGAGGAGATCGAATTTCTGAGAAATAACCCAAAGATCTGGAATGTCCACAGTGTCCTCAATGTTCTCCACTCACTGGTGGACAAGAGCAACATTAACCGCCAACTTGAGGTTTACACCAGTGGAGGTAATAGCCTGTTCCTGTTGTCCTTGATGAGCATTTGTTTTTTAACTGTTGTCTTTTGTTTTGGCCCAATGTATTTGGCCCTTTTGTTGTTTTTTGCTGCATTTCTTCTTTCCATTGATATACTATAATTCATTTTTTGCAGGAGACCCAGAGAGTGTGGCCGGAGAATATGGCCGCCACTCCCTGTACAAGATGTTGGGTTACTTCAGTTTGGTGGGTCTCCTAAGGCTTCACTCTCTGCTTGGTGATTATTATCAGGCCATCAAAGTGCTGGAGAACATCGAACTCAACAAGAAGGTAAGGCCTTATTTAGAGGAACATGCATGAGTACTGCCATTGATGACAGTCATGATACTGGTGTATTTTCTGTTTCCCATCTCTCAGAGCATGTACTCCCGTGTACCAGAGTGTCAGATCACCACATATTACTATGTGGGTTTCGCCTATTTGATGATGAGGCGCTACCAGGACGCCATTCGAGTCTTTGCCAACATCCTGCTATACATCCAGAGGACAAGAAACATGTTCCAGAGGTCGACATATAAATATGAGATGGTCAGTCAGAACAGTGCTCTTTGATCATTGGCTTGATGTTTGCTCAAGTAATTGGTTATTACCACCCTTACCCTTTATGTAGAACATGGAAGAATCAGACTGATACCAGGGATAAATGCATGATGTTCACACATATCCAACATTCCAGTGAAAGCAATATATTAAAAGCTCTAATAAGATGTGTTCTTTTCATTTATTTATAGATCAACAAACAAAATGAGCAGATGCATGGTCTGCTGGCCATCGCTCTCACCATGTATCCAATGCGCATTGATGAGAGCATCCACACCCAACTGAGAGAGAAGTATGGAGACAAGATGCTGCGAATGCAGAAGGGGTAAGGCACTAGTTTTTCATGTTACAGTGGAGCAGATGTATTTGATGTCCAGCTTTTTTTTCCCTTTCCCTTGGACGACATAGATGAGCTTAAAATTATAGTTCCACTACGTTCCTTAAATGCAATGAACAATTAATTTGCTGGTAGTGTTTTTGACAGCTGGGCTTGAACTCCCTATAAGCTTTCAGGGATTAGCAAAGGTCTTTTTGTCTGTGCCTGTAAGTGCTCTGTAGGTATCAGTGGTACACAGCAGCAGTCAGTTTTTTTATTTTTTTATTAAACATTCTTCTCTGCTTATCAGAGACCTGCAGGTGTTTGAGGAACTGTTCAGCTTTGCCTGCCCAAAGTTCCTGTCTCCTGTTGTGCCAAACTATGACAACGTCCACCCCAACTACCACAAAGAACCTTTTCAGCAGCAACTGAAGGTCTTTGCTGAGGAGGTTCAACAGCAGGCCCAGCTCTCCACCATCCGCAGGTACAGCATACCATTGTCTAATGTGTGTCATGGTTAAAATAACTTTATAGGGTGATATTAAACCTAAAAATGTGAAATATTAAAATAGATTCAGATACACTTGAATTAGATAGATAATTTGAATAATTTGGAGCTGCCTGTTAACTAAATCATGTGTCCCTGCAGCTTCTTGAAACTGTACACCACCATGCCAGTCGCCAAGCTGGCAGGATTTCTAGACATGACTGAGCAGGAGTTCCGTATTCAGCTGCTCGTCTTCAAACACAAAATGAAGAACCTGGTGTGGACCAGCGGCATCTCAGCTCTGGATGGAGAGTTCCAATCTGCCTCCGAGGTCGACTTCTACATCGACAAGGTGGGTCTGTTAAACAAAAGTGACATCATTAACATTTTTATATTGTCTCATACAGTGTGAATAGGCAACACACAGACTGTAGATTTATGTTGGTGTTGCTTGCGTTGAAAATTAAAATGATACAATAAGCTTCAGATGGAAATTTCACAGCAGGTACATTCTGTATATAAAAAAAATAAGGTGAATAATATGGCTTACTGTTGTGTATATTTGACGAGCTTTTCCTTTACCACAGGACATGATCCACATTGCTGACACTAAAGTTGCTCGTCGGTATGGAGACTTTTTCATCAGGCAGATCCACAAGTTTGAGGAGGTAAATTGGGATCAGTTTGGATTCTGATAAAATAGAAATACCAAAAATGTAAAGTAGCTTTAGTTTAAGGCATCATAAAACAGAGAAGGTTTTGATATTTTTATTCACCTTGACTGATATTGATGTTACAAAACATTCTTGGTTCACTGTGTCACTAGCCTGGTAGGAAAAAAAGTTGCCTCTGTCTTCCCACAGTTGAACAGGACGCTGAAGAATATGTCAGTCACTGGCACCAATACGGCGTCATCAGTCACCACTGGCCGAGGAGTCTGACCAGCAGCAGTGAAGAAGAACTGGATCCTCTAACCGCTAAACTCTTACTGACGAAACAATTTTCTATGTAACAATAAAAAAATGCAATGGCGTGCTGTAAATCCATGGCTTACCTTCTGATACTTGTCCAGCACCTGCACAATACCACTAGATGGCAGCATTTCCCAAATATTCACTATGGCATACAGTATACTGAATTATTAAAAATAAATGGAATTAAAAATAATAAATGCCACATATTAATGTGTGAGGTTGTAGATATTTCTATTAATTCCAACTGGAATTCCCTATACTTAGGGCACTTGCGTCATTATTCTTGACAGTTTCTTTTATTTGTTCAGATTGGACTTTTGAGAATAATAGAAGTCCAAATAGAGGAAGTCATTGCTGTTGTCATGGGGGGATAAATATTTAGTTTCATGGGTCATTAAGGTTTCTCACATTCCCAGAACTTAAGTGTCTGTATGACTTTTGTTTTTGCTGCATCCGTTGCCACTCTCAGGATCTTCTTTTATTATCCCACTGAGGTCAGAGACCATTGCATATTTCTTTTATTATCACATATCATCCAATAACAATTCCCAACACAGATCTCAGGGCTGGTGACAAAAATGACAAAGAAATAAAAATTTACAAAATGAGAATATAAAAAATTAAAAACACACCACTCGTCAGAAACAATATCAGTTATAAAAAGAAAAACCAAGTGACATACATCACCATAACACATTATACATATACTCCAAATATCCATAATTATATTTTACCCATTTTGGTAAGCCAGCATTTGTCTTCAAAAATATCTTGATTCCAGCACATTTTCTATAAAATAAAAAAATAAAGCAAACATTGCTCTTTTTTAGCATGACTCTTACTCCATTGGGTGGCAGTGGAAAGTCTCTGGGCACAACGCCATCTTAATCGCTACAAAATTTGATAAATCATATTTATTAAAATTCTATTTATACATTACATTTTTTTTGCATGACATTCTCTGGCTACCATTACTACCAAATTACTCATAAAGTCTCGCTTTTTTTCCCTTAATGTGGCTCCATTCTGACAATTTCTCCCACACCAATCATTTATCATTTCATCATTTAAACAGCGAGGAGTCTCCTTGCACATGACTAAGTCAGTCCATGCTAAAAATGAAGAGCAGGACCAACATCTAAATGTTCATCACAGCTCTGCAGATGAGAGTTCTTTGACTAATGGTCCAGGAATTCTCTTCAAAAGAATACAGCACTGTAATACTTGTACAGTGGTAAAATCCCTTCTTTCTCCTGGTGTAAAATAAAAACCCACTCCATATCACTGGGGAAAATATTCAAAGTGCTCACAAATGACCATCGATAATTTCCCACTGATGGAATAATTTTTTTATCTGATGGCTTTAAATAAGTTTTACAATTCAGCACTGAATTGAAAATAAAACATAATGCAATAAGAACGTTTGTCAATATCTTTAGTGTCTCAATAATGGCCATCTGCTGGTCTGAGTGTGTGTATTTGTGTTTTTATAAGTGTCTGCAGTCCAGGTATGACTTCACATGTTAGTTAGTTAATGAGAATGAGGCACCTTATGCCCATTTAAGGTCATGGATCAAGTAGCCTCTCCCACAGGGAGTGATAATTTTTTCTTTTTTTTTCCACTCAGCTCTTTGGATGAAAATCATACAAGTTGATTTGGTCTTGCTGAAGACTGGGACCCTTGTGATTTTCCATTTCCTAAAGGTCATGTGAGTAAGCCTTCTCTTGAAGCACCAACAGTGGGACCATCTTCAACTCAAGATCCACTCCAACCAACTCAGAGTAAATCCTTCAACAGCCTGTCTCACTGTTGCACTGTTGGCTGACAAGGTACCCAAGGACTACATACACTCCTCCAGTCCTCCCTAATCTGGGTGGCAGTGTGGAGGCACAGGGACACACACAAGTCTTGACTGCGCTCAGACCAGCGAGGCCTCGGCTAGTCATAACTCTGTGATTTCCAGTGGACTCTCTGACAGGGTGTCTCCGTCCTTGTGACGGTGCATTGGGGTGGACTTGGCCGACTCTGTACGAGCATTGCGTTCACTATAAAGCCCACCATCGGCGTTCAGTGCCTCCAGAGAACGAGCCAGAGCCCGCTGGTCATCCTCTGGCAGGCTGTTGATGTCAGAGGTCAGGAGGGTACCTGTGCTGCCATGGACCACGTGCACACCTTCGGGACCCTTCAATTCCACAGGAAGCTTGTGCTTGAAGCGCAGGGTGCCGCGACCACCGCCCATGCCCAGGCGCTCATCCTCATCTTCGTCAAGGTCACTCTGGATCAGCTTTTGAAGGACAGTAGAGGAGAGAGACAGAGGAATTGACAAGATGAGAATGAAAACAAGTTGTCTTGTTTGTGTTATTACAAAGCATTAAAGATCCAGTGTGTAAAATTTAAGTGAAATTATTTTCATTTGACAGAAATGGAATTTTGTTTTTTTATTATGTCGGAATGAGCCTTTTATATTTATATCAGGAGCTGGGTGAACTCTAGAGAGGCCACCATTTTGGACCACAATTTTTTTTACAATAACCCACAATGGACAAACCAATTATCTGTTCAGTTTTGATGCTTACTTGTACATTGGTTCTCCAACACATTTAGAAGGCAAGGATGAGGGGAGGGATATTCAGCTGCAAAAAGCAGCTTCACCAATAAATGTTGCACAATTTTACACAGTGTACCTTTAATATGACAGGAATACATGTGATTTGTATGGAACAGATTTTAAGGAAGGGCTAGATAGAGGTACACCAGAAGAGGAAGTCCTTTCAGGAAAAATCCATAAATCAGATGCAAAAAAGAGAATTTGTGATTACTGTGAAAGAATAACAGAGAAAAGTTGCCACTCCACAGTAGCTGACGGAACACCAGAAAGAAATCAAAGGAATGCAAGAGCACTCTCCAGCAAAGTCACACAGAAGCAGTAGGTGCAAACAGATCATCCCGTTTTCCAGAGCCCACCTCAGTGACTGAAGAGTGATCTCCCTGACTGGTGGACACAGTGACGAGTCGAGCTGCAAAGAGCTTTTTCAGCCTCAGGTAGTCGTCCAGGACCACCTTCAGCAAGGAGCCCTGACAGGACAGCAGTTAGAATCAAACTGAGTCTCTCACCTCAGGCTACCTCACTCCCGCAGTGGTCATAAATGAGATTATACAGCGAGAATTGATTCATCAATAGCCTATCTTCATGTCCTCATGTCCCTTCTTCTCACAGATGACTGGAGTAGGTTCCTGTGTCTCGACCTTGTCCCCCAAAGTGTTTTAGTACAGATGGATGGAGAGAATACTTGACCAACAACAGAGTGAATGTGTTCATGTGTGTGTTTCCTTGGATAAACGTTAATGCACATGTCTCACCTTGATGGGCCCCTCCCGCATAATCTGGCCCAGCTTAGCGATGTTGTCGTACTCCTGAATGGCTGCTCTCAGGTAACGATCATCCTCTGGTTTTGCTTGAGGCTCTCGACCAAATGTTCCCTGTCAGGACAAAGGGTCATTTCAAATATTGTGAGGGCACCAGGAAATGCTCTTCCTGCAGCAAAGTATAATCCAGGAAGACCTTCAGACCTTCTCTTGTTGTGGGATATATAGAAACTCATTTCAAAGTAAATACTGACATGAGTGCGTGCTGGGCTGTTCCACAGGTCAGTTATCTCACTCAGGTTCTCGGGCAGGTCGTCTTCATGGTCAGCCTGAGCGGCCAGCTCCAGGTTGTGACAGAAGGGGTCCAGCCACACTGGATTAGCCCTAAAGAGGCAAATAAATGTTGTCACTGACAAAATGTAAGTGACTAAGTAAAATGTAAAAATGCCTTGAGTTAAGTCAAATGTGATTTTGACCTGTTGTATTATGGGCTCTGTATTCCACATTAGATCAAAAGCATTATTTCAAATAGGTGACTCTTTTAGATGTTGCGTTATTTGGAAAGGAATTTTGTTAAAAATATTTATTCCTTTTCTGCCGGGAATCAACACTCCTCTCATGTCAACATCTAGCTATATAGGATAAAAATAGAAAATTTAATAATTTATTGCAAGTTAGTATGTTGGGAGTTTACATTTTGGAAATAATTAGCTGTGACCTCTTGGGGTCTGCATGCTCCTTTTTTATTATTTTTCTCAAATTCGCGGATGGTCTTTCCACCTGTGCTTTAGTATATTAATGATAACATATAAAAAAACACTGGAAGAAGTGTTTGCAAAATAACACATTAACTGATATTTTCAGGGAATTCCATTGTGTGCCCTTGAGTTGTGAAAATGAAGCTATTATCTCACCCCTCAAAAGAGTACTTGTTGGTGTTGGGCATGTCCAGAATATCCATTAGACCCTGATTCCCTGGTTTGTAGAGGAACAATAATTGTATGAGTCATAGGCTTTTTGTTGTGTTCTACATAGTCAGATGATAAAAGCGACATGCTGACATTAACAGCAGGTGGAGTTGTCCCCTTGACAAAGTTGCCTCTCACCTGTTGATCCTGCAACGATGGCTTTCAGCTTCCTCTGGTGTCTGAAACACAGCAGGAAGTCAAGAGAAGGTAAACATGTTGATGTCCCAGACTGAGAGACTAAAACATGGGCCTTGACAGCAGATTTCAAATATCTCAGGACAGACAAAGCACATGTCAAAATGAAATGATTCTTACACTCTACGATAATGCCAGTTCATTGTGACAAACAGAATTCCTGCCAAGCACAGCAGGACAGCAAGAATGATGATGACCAGCTGGAAAGAGTAAAGAGAGAAAGTTAATGAGCATCAAAAAAGATTGTAAGTTTCTTTCACGGCTTCACAGACCTGCAGTGTGGAGAGATCATCTGGCAGTTTGTCCCCAACAGCAGGCTGAACATCCACAACATTGTATGTCCTGAAGAGGCTTCTGAGCTGCTCCTTGTTCTCATCAATCATCTGGATCACCCTACAAAACCCCGGGACACAGGTGAACTCATGTCACTACAAGCCATACATCACTCAGCTGGGAGAGAGGAGAGACAGGCTTTGATATTACTGACGGTGTTATTATTTAAGTCTGGATTAGTAGATTTGTTTGATGAAGGAATGTATACCTTTCAACATCTAAGATGGTGTTGGTCTGATTATTGACAACATGGATCAGCATGTCTGTCTGTGCATAATTTACCCTGCCTTTCTTGTCCACGTGAAACTGGAGAAAAACGACACAAAAGTAAGTAACACTGAATGTTTACACAATACACAAAATTGGTTAAATTAAAAACACTACAAGGAGAAACTTTTTACCTGAATGTCATCCAAGTTGACGGTGGCACCAGTAATGTTTGACAACAAGTTAACAAATTCTTCCTGATTTTCACGGACCAAATCTGGGATCTCATTGAAGACTATTTTGACCCTCTGGTCATCTCGGAGAATATAGATATTCACGTTGGTGGTTGTACTATGTCCAGCAAAATCACATGCCAAAATCTCCAGCTGAAAGTAGCCTGGATTGTAGGCTGTGAAGAGGTCATAGGTTCTGATGATACCATCAGTCAAACCTGTGGGAATCATAGGGCAGAACATTGTTTCTAATAGGACATAGATTTTGTCTGTGGTGATATTTACTCATCGAAACATCGTATTCCACTATCATAGACTTTCATTACAGTTGTACAAGAACAAACATGACAAGCCTACTGAAAACAACAAATCAATGGACCATGAATGAGAGACACTTAGAGACTGAGAAGTTAGACTGAAGCTACTGATACAGAAAAATGCAACGTTGGCTATGGGGAGCCAACGAGATAAGAAAGATAATATATATATATATCTTTCTTATCTCGTGAAAACCCATATATATATATATATATAACAGTTTTTGTCAATTTTTTCCCTTCATTTTTATTTCTTTAAGTATATTTCTTTAAGTATATTCATTTATTTCTTTTTTAAGCATAAATATGTGAAATTAAAACAAATCAAAACTGAACATATAAACACTAAATGCAAAAATTACATGAATATAACAGGTACTATATGAGCATAGTGTTGAATTAAACATGCCTCTAAACTGTATTTATCAAAAATAGCCTGAATCCTGCCTGTAATGGCGCTCACCAATGGTGAAGATGCTGCCAACATCCTCACTACCGTTGCTCTGCGACTGGAAGTAACGGATTGTAACGATGTGGTATTGGACCAAACTGTTGTTACCAATGTCATTATCTATAGCAACAACCTTGATCAACTCTGAACCCACTTTGGCATTTGCTGCAACTCCTGGAAGAGGTAAGCAAAGGAGGAGGTTTATGGTGGCTTCACACAGAACAGCAGACTCATGTAGTACAGTACAGGCAAGAACATAGATAACCTGCGGTGTATTCCGCCTTAATGAAGTGTGGTTTCTGATCATTGATGTCCTCCAGTTGGATGCGGACTTCCAGCAGGCTGGGGTCTTGGGCAGGGTTCAGCGCTTTATTTCGTGCTGCCCTCTGACCCCTGGGTGGAGTCCAGCTCCTGTTGCTGGAAGCCTTGATGATGATGGAGTAGACCGGGATCTCCTCCCTGTCCAGATCCTTATACAACTTCAACTCTCCATCTAGACTTAAGCCAAAGTTGCCATCACTGTTTCCCCCTGCAGGAAGAGATAGAGAAGATTTATGTTCGGCCATCTAAACCACAAAAGAATTCAGCTTTAAATGTAAGAAAAAAAGAATGATGGATTCATTCAAATGTATTCATTTGAGTTTCCTGGTTTGACAAACTGTTTAGACATCAGACAAATTTGTTTTGAAGGCTTTACAGATTGGGAAAACCATTTCACTACATTTTCATCATCAACAGCAGTACATATGTGGCTATTTCCAAAGATAACAGCATCACCTGCAATGAAGTAGTAGACGACTGCATTGGAGCCTTCATCTGCGTCTACAGCTCTGGTTATGTTCCCCACAACAGTACCTGGAGGTGAGTGCTCAGGCACTGTCAGCAACTGATAAGGCAAGCTGCCCCGCTAATGAGCATGCACATATAAATACACAAACACACAGAAAGACATACAAAAGAAATTAATAGAGGAAGAGATATTTTGTACAGATTATCTTTTGTATCATATTAGGGAATGTTGTTACCGGTGGCTTGAGGAAGACAGGTTCATTGTCATCAATGTCCAACAGTGCCACCTGCAGAGGCTGTGTGGTTTCATAAGGCACTGGCTGGCCCATGTCACGGGCAACAATAATAAGCTGATAGAGACATTTGGACACAGTTAATGAGGTACGAAGCTGCATATTTATGTATATTAAAAATGTAACTACCACCCCCCCCCCCTTCTGAGGCCAATTCCTGATTTTAAAAATGCCAAGAACTAGCCTGAGAGCTGAGTGGGGGAGTGGGAGTGCAGTGGGTGTGGAAAGCTGAGTGGAAATACCCACTGCTGGTGCTCAGGGAGACAAGCCTTTAAATTGCTCATGACGTGCTCCAAGCAGTGTGGAGAGAAAGGTGATGAAGTGACACCTTGAACATTTATAAAAAGGGGAGGAGTCTGGGACAAAAGCTTGCACCAGTGAAGCAAGTGTGGACTAAGGTACTGATTGTCCACATTAAAAAGTAAGGGTACCATTTTGAGATTTTCAGACTCTAAAAACACCAATAAAACACTGATAAAAAAATACGCGTATTAATCTAGACTCTTTTTAGTGTGTACAGCCCTTGTTTGGCCAGAGCGGCAGTACATTCGCCAATTTTTATCACAGCATGTATATTTTAATACTTGACGCTCAACTGTGAAGATTTGCACCCGGATCAAACAAATAACATTACTAGATACGAAAATATTGTAGACTGGTTATCACATGAAAAACGTGGTTGAGGTGTTCAGTTAAATGTAGTTGACTCACAATATGGAGGGCCTGTTTTTCTCTGTCCATTTTCACAGTTGTTGTGATGACTCCAGACAAGGGATCAATGCGGAAGTTTTCCCAGTCTCTGTTACCTGCTCCAGTCTGCAAGAAGGAGTAGCGGACCTCACCATTCACACCCTCGTCTGAGTCTGTTGCATACACCTCATACACAGGCAGGCCTGGAGGCTGCTCCTACAAAAAGGGCAGAGAGAATCAGTGTGTGCGTGTGTGTACTTTTCATCAAATGAACGCAAAATGTTACTAGAGCACTTTTGTTGTTTGAAGGGTTTTATATTACCTCATTGTTAATTGAGATAAGTACAAAAAAAGAGGGTGAATATTCTAGATAGCCAGATGCACCCACATGTGACCCTTGTTAAAACATTTCATTATCAGCATCAGTTTAATCTTTCTACCGATATTTTTTAATTTGTAAATAATGAATTGATAATTGATAATAAAATGATAATATTGACAAACAATGAAGTCAGATTTGGTATCAGTAGGTAATAAGTGTCCTGGGGCAAGACAATGAACCCTAAGTTCCCTGAACTGCTGTGTTGGCAGCATATGAATGGGTATAATGTGATAGAAAAAGGGATGAATGTACATATTTGTGCTATATGTATGAATGTACTGTATGAGTAAACAGGTGTTTATGGGTGAATGGCAAAAACTGTAAATAAAGGGCATTTATACTGACAATGACACATTCTGAGACAGCTGATACCTCTGAGATATGGATAATGGTTCCATTAGCCGGCCTGACAAATACAGGTCTGTTGTCATTGACATCAATGACTATGATGATCAGGTCTGCAGTGCCCCACAGGGGAGGACGCCCCTGGTCAGTAGCCACCACAGTCAGGTTGAAACGTTCAGAAGACTGAAGTAGACGGCGTGAACGCACCAGGCCTGTGTTTGGATCCAGGGAAAATGCATCTAAAAGGAAAGAGGAAGTTTATGAACTGTGAAAAACTACAAATAACAATAACAATAAATAAGACCCCCCTTTACTTTTGTCTTTTTTAATTAGTTGTAAAATAATTAATTCCATAATGACAAAAGTGATAACACATATTCTTTTATTAATGTTTCAAGTTCAACCTAATTTACCAAATTATTGAGACCCTTTTAATAATGTTGTTGACCCAACTGCTGCCCCTAAAGTGCTATGTTTTAAGCAGCACTTGGTTATTTGGGCACTGAGCATTTTAAAAGCCTTCATATCTCAAAAACTGTAGAAGATCCAAGCAAAAATGTTGTACAGTAGCTATCATTCACATTAAATATAAACCAATTCCAAGTAGGTGATTTGGGAGGCCTCCACTGATTTGATATAGACTTAGCTCAAAACTTCAACAAGTGAGACCAAAAGTGTTTTAGAAATCGACTACAGCCTTAAGAATAATTGAAGCAAACAGGAGGCCCTCAAAGACCAGTTCATTGAGAGTAACCAGGTAACCCTTCTGAGGCTCATATGAATGTATTCATACCTGAATGGGCTCCCAACATGCTGTAGAGAACTGCTCCGTTCTCTCCTTCATCCAGATCAGTAGCTTTCACAGTGATCACAGATGTACCACTGGGCTCATTCTCAAACACACTGGTGTTGTACACTCGTTCTGTAAAGCGTGGCCGATAATCGTTGACATCGAGAACTGTCACCAGAACCTGCATCAACAGGCAGAAGACGTATGAGCTAAATGCAAAGACAGACTATTCTTGACATAAGGATATGTATATTCTGTATGTAAAAGGTCATACAGAGGATACATATATGGCAAAGGGCAACTGATACATCAGCAGAGCAGTAATAAAAAAAGTAATATGTAGTTTCTTTACACATTTTATAATTGCAAGAAAATAGCTTGATTGTGAGGCAGTTAAACCTACAGATGACAAAAAAATACAACATTTGAACCAAGGGTTTCATAGATGTAAAGAGGCAAATTACATCTATCATCTTCAAGCTTCTCATAAACTTTTAGCCATTGAGCATAGTCTTTGATATTAATACACTTAGTGTAGTTTAATAAGCCTTAAACCTGACAAGGACCAAGTGTCCCTGTGTCACTACAGCAGGTCATCTATACCTGGATAGAGTTCTCCCGTCTGTTGTTGGGGCTGCCACCAGGGTTGTCACGAGCGACTGCAGTTAGAGTGTAATGGTCCTTTGTCTCTCTGTCAAGAGGAGAGAGGATGTATATCTCTCCCTGCCACAGAAGAGAAGGGATAATTAGGGTTCTGACGGGGAGTGGTATTGGTATTACACATTTATTCGTGTCTGTATGCATGACAGAAATGGAGCATAGAGTTAAAATATTTAAACTGTCTTTAAATTTAAACTCTAAGGCTTTCTATAAACTTCCCAGGCAGGATGCCATTCACTGCTAACACCTAGAACTAATGGTGTTGAATGCAGGTCACTCATACCAGTCAATACATTTACATTTTTTTCTCTAAGCTCAATGCTGTTCAGATGAACAGGTTCACTTACAGTGGATGGTTTGATGCCAAACTTTCCCTCTCCATCTACTAGGCTGTACTCTATGACAGCAAAGAGGCCAGAATCGGCATCTGTAGCGCTGACACGAACTATGGTGGTGCCCAGGTTCACATTTTCAAACACAGGTTCCTATAAACAGATGAACACAGATTTTGGCTCAGTGCCATGACAAGAAAATTATTTTATTTACTCTTTTTTAATTAAACAAAAAATGACAACTATACTGGTTGACTAAATGATATGACATTTACTACATGAAATGCTGAATTAATCTTGAGCTTCTTGAGATAAAGTGAGAAAATAAGCAAGTCCCCTCATAACACATTTGTTAGAAATATGGCCTTTCTCATCTCAACATACAGCATATTTCCTATTGTGTGCTTTTTGTCTTTAGTTAACTTACTTACTAACAGTACTACTGGTATTATTAAGTACACCTATGTTGTTACCACTTAAAACACACAGTCTAACTTAAAAGTTCTATAGAATTCAGCTTTTTCCTTTTTTTTACCAGCCTATTCAGTACCTGATATGAGGGCTGTAGAAAGACAGGGTTGTTGTCATTAATGTCCACAATGCGCAGATAAACTGGCAGCTCAGCTATCCTGGGAGGAGAACCATGGTCCTGGGCTCTAATTGTGAAATTCAGCCACTGTATCTGTTCAAAATCCACCGTCTGGTTGGCTACAATCTTACCTGGAACATTTTGAACATAGTGATAGTTACAGTCTGGATTAATCTTGTCAGCACTACATATCATTGCTCTCTATTTAAAAATTTAAAACAGATCTCTCTTGTAAATGAGACTTTGGGTCTCAATTAGTTTATCAGTATAAATAAAGGTTTAAAAATAAAAATAAAAAAAAAAGTAACAATTATAATACAGAAAAAAAATATATATAGGAAATGGCAGTTTGCACAACTACAGCATTGCAAAAAGGCTAGAAGGAGTAGTGGGTGTAAATATGTCACATGTCATGTTTTTGAGGTTTTGTGTCTGTGTTCCTCCTAAACTTTGTTGCCAATGTTGTGGATGAATGAGCTCATTTTGAAACCTGTATGACGTGATTTGTGGGTGAGAAGGAATTCTGGAGGGGAACTCTTGAGGTGCATGTTGATATCACTGTGTATAGAGTTTTGAAAACTAACCAATGTTACTGACCAATGTTTGTTAGTAATTTAGTAAAACTTTTGTGTGAAACCAACAGGAGCTTGTTTCATACCAACAGATGGATCCTCCAGTCTGACATATCCACCTCGGGGCAAGTGAAGCAGCTGGTAGATGACCTGTCCATTGGGTCCTTTATCTGGGTCAACAGCTGATACTGATAGTAAAGTTGTGCCTGGCTGAGCTCCTTCCAAAATCTTCTCTGTGAAGTTGGACACTCCAAAGGGCCGGAAACGAGGAGCATTGTCATTTACATCCAACACGTTGATGGTTAGTCTCGCTGATTTGAAGAGAGAGAGAACCAATTTCCAAAACCGAAAGCATGTTCAAAACTGAAACTAGGATTGTAGTCTATAAATTAGGTTACCATTGGGGACACTTCCTGATTTGTCAATGACATCACTGGCATTGTCATGTACAGACACAATGATCTCAAATGTAGCGACCTGCTCTCTGTTAAGTGGGTTGCGAACAAAAACTGCACCTGATAATGTACAGAAAAGCATCTTATTATTGTCCCACAAGTAAGACCCCGTTATTCAATAAATTGGATGTGAAGATCCATGACTCACCAGTGTGTAAATCAATGCCAAAGGACTCCTGCAGACCATCCACTGGATTGTTCCCATCATCCTTTGCCTCCACTGAGATGATGTAATACTCCAGCCGGGGATGCAGATCTAGATCCTCGGCCGTCAGTGTGGCCACCACAACGCCAGGTGGCGTGGACTCATTGACACTTATCATTTTCAAAGTATCTATGAAACGTGGCCGTGAGTCATTTACATCATCCAGGATGACCGTGAGGGTGGCTGTGCCTGAAAGTGGGGGTGTGCCACGATCGATTGCCATGACAACCAGGCGGTAGGAACCACGTTCTTCTCTGTCAAGGGTGTTGTTGCCAACCAAGACAGCACCAGAGAGCGGGTCGACCACGAAACGATCCTGAGCACCACTTTCCAATCGATACATCAGCCAGCCGTTAGAGCCGGAGTCTGCATCAGTGGCAGACAGCTGAGTCACCACCACTCCTGAAAGAGACACAATAATGGCACACAGGCATGCACAAGCTTGTGTACATGTGACCACTAATTGCCAATACCAAATTATAAACCCTTCACCCTTACACAGGTGAGTGCAAAAAAAAATGAATTGCAGATAATCTCAAGATGGAAATAATTAATTCCCAATTTCCCTTTATTCACGGTCTTCACTACAACCTGGTGAACACTGTGGATTTATATGCAAGTCATATTCCTCCCAGTACACTACTACACATACTGTATCATTAAGCAAGAGCCAATGCACACACCTGTAGGGCTGTTTTCAGGGAGACGAACACTGAAACTGGATGGACTGAAGACAGGAGGGTTGTCATTCTGGTCCAGAATGGTAACTGTCAGAGGGACACTGTTGTTTAAACCTCCTATGTCCTCAGCAACCAGAAATAGCTCTACCCGAGGCTCTTGAAAAGCCTCACGGTCCAGCTTTGCCCCCAGACGCACATGTATCAAGCCTGGTAGAACATGGAGAGACAATGACCCCTTGCACTGCAGTTTTCCTCTATGTGTGTTTTCTAAAGGAGTTACAAAAACGTTACCTGTATTGACATCGACAGTAAAGAGGTCCACTCTTGGTCCAAGCAGCCGATACTTTACAACAGCATTGGGTCCGATGTCTTTATCATCAGCCAATACTGGCCCGTTCAACACTGTAACTGTACTACCTAAAGTTACAGACAAATGAACAAGTAAAATTATCTTTTTTTTATAGTAGGAAGCTTGCAAGATATTTTAATTACTTTACAGGGACTACTAACCCTAACCCTATACAGTGGGTTATCTCACCTCTCACCTTAAATTTAATATGAAATGTATATAAACAAAGTCAGGAAGTGGAGTAGACTGTATTGTAGATGGTGTTTTGACATAATGTTCTGTGCTGCAAGTAGAGATCACAAGCTACCTGCTGCAGAGTTCTCGGTGATTTCAGCCCTGTAACTGGTTCTGGTAAAAACAGGTCTGTTGTCATTCTCATCCAGAATGGTTATTACCAATAGGTCTGAATCCTGGAGTATGAGAAAAAACTTATATTAATGCAGGATTATGTGGCACAGCATAAAGATAAAAAGGGACTGGGAAAGGAACAAGGATAAGTTAATCAATACACAAGTGTTTACAAAACATTCAACTGTTAGAGAGAGTAAGAATACACCATTTTTGCATTTGAGTTGAGTTGAACACATCCCACCACACGGCTGTCACAGCTCTAGTGGTCGACTTGTTTGCAGCTCTGGACTAAAACAGTTTCTCACCTTTTGCAGAGAGGAAACATCTGAAGTATCCAACATTGCAGCCTTTACAGAAAACCTTCACAACCACGTTGTGGGATGTGTCAGATTCTTATTTTTATTGGGAAACACTGGGTCATGAAATCCTCTACCTAGTCTAATCCTAACCCTAAAGGACAGTGTATCAGTAAAAGGCTCCCTCAGTGAAATGACTGCATAATTTTCCAGAATGCGAACTGCTGGAAGAAAAGAGGTAAGGAGAAGAGACAATAGATAGAAACGAATGAAGCAATAATACAATAGTACAGATGCCAACTGTCATTAAACACTAAGAACAACAACAGTGAGCTCCTGCTGCAGAAAATGCACCACGTATGCATCATTATGGTTGCATACAGCTTATTCACATTATGGTGAAGGATTTTCAGTGGGCTTTTTGTGAAACTGCCTGTTATTGAAATATATAAATACTTTCAGTATTCTTGCACAGGTAAATGGGTTTACCCTGCGAGCAATGCGGGGGTTCTCCGGGTTGTCCTTGACAGTGATGGTGAGACTGTATTCAGCCACTCGCTCTCTGTCAAGCGGTCTGTTCACTTGCACCACACCTGTCTGAGAGATACAGAGAGGAAAACTTGTGTGTGCTTAGGAATCCATTCTTCCATCACAAAGGAATCCATCACACAGCGTTTTGCTTCAACACACATTACCTCTTCTGTAAAACTATAGTAAAGATAATTTCAGCCTAAAAGAAAGCTGGAAAACTCCTGAATAAGGTTAAACTAATGCAAGGTGCCATTCATAAGCCCTCTTCTTCGAGGCGTCACTTTTTTTGACCACCTGCTCCACTGTTACCAGATTAGAAGGTTGTAATTTTCTAATCTTCATGTTTAAATCACACCATCCATTTCTCTCACTGTGTCATTGATGTAAAAGGCCCCATCCTGGTTGCCTGCGGTGATGTTATAAGTTAGGAGTGCGTTGCGTCCGCTGTCTGCATCACGAGCTTGAACTCTGGCCACAGATGTGTGTATGGAGGCGCCCTCGCTCACACTGGTGGTGTAAGGCAGGTTCACGAGGACTGGGTCATTGTCATTGATGTCTAGAACATTGATCCCGACCACCACCTAAAAAAAATGGCACAAATAAAGTCAGAAATAATTGGGGAACATGTCTGTTCATTGTACGTTTATATTGTCTAAGAAGTGTGAAAAAATACTGTATTTGCCATGTTACACCATTTGTTATAAAGCTCTCAAATAATAATCTAGCAACTGCTGAAATGTTTTCAATAACATTAAGATATAAATGTATAACTATGACATGCCCCACTTTCTAAAATAGACAAGTTTATACATAGGCTGAGGATCCATCTAATGATGTATTGCAAGGAAATCTGCCATGTGAACAGAGTGGATTTTGTGACAGTAAAAATATGATTTTGCTATTTCGTATTTAAGTCAAAGAATAGCACAGAAGTGAAGCTTGTTATGGGTAATATTGATCAGTGAGTGTGCATACTGTATGTCTGTCCATATGAATGTTTACAAGGCGCACCGTGCTGTTGCGAGAAGGGGTACCCAGATCTCGGGCTGTAACAGTGATGTTGTAGAAGGCTGTTGTCTCTCTGTCCAGCTCTATGTCTTTCCTCACCCTCAGCTCACCCTCCACAGGAGAAACCATGAACTCATCTGAAAGAGAAAGAGAAAAAGAGGCTCAGAGCTGCAGGATTCAATTATTTATCACTGTACCCACAGAAAACCAGTCCAGCACTGACTCTGATGGTCTCCACCAGTGATGCTGTACTCCACTTTGCCATTGAGCCCAGAGTCTTCATCACTTGCTCTGAGTGTCCAGACTCTAGGTCCTGGCTGGCCCTCGGTAACATCGAAGGGTCCCTCATAGGGTCTGGGGAAAGCAGGTGTCACATCATTCACATCTAGGACATTTATGAGGACCTAAAAAAGAAGATTTGAAGAAAATTTAACACAATCATTCTGCAAAAGGAGACTGAGTAAGACAAGTACATTATGTGAGAGATACAGTATATACTCGGAAAAGCTTTGGTCACTCTTTATATAGTTGTGCAGACTGAACTCTTATGCACAGCTGTAAAAATATATACTAACAGATTTTCTGCTCTCACACCCTTCACCCTTTTTAACTTATTTCTTATTCTGAAATCCAGAACTTTCACAAAACGTTATGCAAAGGGAAAATTATTTGCATCATTACTGTTGTGCTCGATGTCAAGCGAAGAGCTGGGTTTGGGCACTGGTCCGTTGCTGTGACAACCAGAGCATAGTGTCCACTGCTGATCTCAAAGTCCAGCTCCTTTACAGCAGTGATTCTCCCCTAATAAAACAGATCACACACAGATAATTAACCTGTTCTTGATGTTGTTTGAAACACTAAAAGTACACCGCTTTCCATATCTCACCGAGATGCTGTTGATATGAAAGGTCTGGATCAAGTTGCCCTGAGCGATAGTATATCGCAAAGTGCCGTTCAAACCCTCATCTGGATCGATGGCTGTTACCGTGGCAATGGTGGCACCCACTGTGTCTGGTCCCTCACTCAGCACTGTGACATACTCCTCCTCAGGAAACTCTGGGGCGTTGTCGTTCTCATCCACAATGCGAACATAGATGGTGGTTGAGGTCTGCGACATAAACAAAGAGACCCAGTAAAACATTTGCAACTCTACCTAATATTTATGGCTTATTGTATCAAACCTTACAGACAAATTTGTAATTCCACCGTACATTGCCTGCAGGACCTGGATTTGATACCATAGTCAATTCATCATTATAATGGTGAAATAATCTGGTGATTTATCATCATATAAGAGAGCAAATATTAAACACTTCAGTAATGTACGATAGACAACCCTACAAATAACACAGGAGCATGATAGTTAAGTAATCACCATTTGTCACTTTACATTAAGGACTTAATGATATCTTCGCAGTCAAATTTTCCAAACATTGTTGGTAATATAATAATGTAATACTCAAGATTAATTAAACATGGCAGAAAGGGATGATGCTGTTGCAGGCAGATTGAAAAAAATATCATAACTGAACTAAAAGTAAATCATAAAAGTAAGTGAGGTGCAGAGGAGATTCTGCAAGTTGGCTGAAAGCTCTTATTTCTTCTCATGTCATCAACCCCCTCAGAAGGGAAAAGCTAAAACCTTAGTGCATCCTAAAGGAAACCAGTTTATCAAACCACTGACAGGTTCTCACACGAAAGCACAAGTAAAAGCATAAAAATACAGAGTTAAAGTTGCTACTCCACCAGTTTAGCCTCAGAACCCCCACCCCCCAAACTTTCAAACAGACAGACCATCTCATCTGACTGACTGTGCCAGTTTAAAGAGACTAAGACCACAACACACATAGAAATACTGTTAATCTAAAAATGAAGCTGCTGCTTCTTCTTATACATTTATATGTAATTTGTAACCTTCAGGAGTTATGTGTAGGCAACTAGACTTGCTGATTAAGTTGAAGACATTTCACCTCTTATCTAAGAGGCTTCTTCACTTGTGACTAACTGGTGGGAAAACCCAGGCCTTTAGACTGTGAAGGCTGGATCTCCATCGAGAGCATCGAGAGAGACGTTATGTGAAACAATGTAGACCATTCACTCCTTGACTCAGTTTCAGGTTATTAGTTTCACCTGAGTCAAAGTGTTACTTCAACTTAACTCAAGCAAGTCCAGTTGCCTACAGCTCCTGAAGATGACTATGACCTGGATGACTGAAAACCTTCACAGACATAAATTGTAACCATTTTAATGTGCAATGGTAGTGAAGTTAAATAGTGAAGTGTAATGACTTTGCACATATAGAACAGTTTACTACCCATGTGGAGCATGTAATTGAAATTACTCTTATAATCATTTTTATATCTGCAGTGCTAGAGGACTTCTAGAGGCTCTAGAGGTTTCTTTCAAGGTCCACTGTGTAACATTTAGGAGGCTATATTTGCAAAACCTGAATATACTACCTACAAGTTTGTATAAGTGAGTAATTTCTTCAAAATAAAATTTGTTAAAGCCTTTTATGTGTACTTAAAGGCAAGGCCCTTGCTTTGTGTATTGCTTCTCAAAGCAAAAGCTGACTGCGCAATTGAAACATACTTTCAAAAGGAAGGGGTAGGCAGAAAAATCCTCAGTTTGTTACAGTCTGCAGTTTCACCATTAGATGTTGCCAAATCTAAATAAATACCCCTTGTGGTTGTTTCAGAAGATTTTTCTTGCAAGATATTAACAGAAATTATATTCAATGACAAAAAGTGACAAATCAGTGTCATCTTTCCACTTATTTCTAACAAACAGTTGTGAATAAATTGCTTTCATTGTGTCATTGCTTAAAAAAACAACATTGTAAAGCACATTGTACAATTGTATTATTATTATTAATATTATTATCATTATACCTTATGGGGAATGTAGGTATTTTAAGTACTTCATACTGGGACAGAATATTTCTGTTTTTGCCATAGACTATATATATAGGATTATATTCCCCCCCCCCCACACACACACATGAACATTTATATGCAAAATACAGGGTATGAAGGCTGTGGGTCTTTTTTTGGTTTGTTTTCTGTAAACTTTCTCCATCTTGGTGTCAGATACTGCAAACACAAGTTCCACTATACTCAAAGGGGTGGAGGCGGGGAGAAAGAGAGGGAGGGGGAGAGAGGGGGAAGAGACAGGAGGAACAGGGGGAGGAGCATAGTGACTCGATGTTTCATGTTGCATCTATGCTGCAAAGTTCAGAAGAATCAAGTCAAGTGAGAGACACCGTGACAAAGGAGTATCAGACACCTCAGTGCTGGAACAGAGTTGATGGCATTTTAAAGAGTTTAAATAAACAAAGCGTAGCGTTTTCTTTTTTAAAATCATCATCAGGAGCCAACTATGGAAGAGGAAATACACTGTTGCGCAGCACTTAGGAGACAGACAGTGATGTTTTGTCTGTGCGGCATCCTGTTCTCCATGGCCTCAGGTAAGACTTACATCCTTACATCCATACACCCACCCTCCTTCTCCTCCTCCTCATCCTCACACCTGTGGTCATACTATCCCGGGCTTGTGGCAACGTATTCAATTAAATTAAGGTGTAGAGGATTATGAAATATGAAAATGTGTGTTTTATTCATCAAACATCTAAATGAACATTCAGATTCACAATATTTGTGTACAATAACTGTGTACAGTTGTCTCTGCAAAACAACAACAACAAAAAAAAACAGTTGTTAAAACTGTTTCAGTGTTCTTAAACTTCCCTTTTTGCTGTTGTTGTTTTGAGGTAGAACATCTGGTGTGAAGCTGAGCTAAAGCTCCTCCCTGGGGGGAATGAAGTGAACTGTAAATCCACCCTAAACCCACACTGTAGTATAATATAGCCACAAACAGAAGAGTGGTCCCTCTTTGCTTTTATGGTAGCATGTCTGAAAACAGCCACAAATGTATCCTGAAAAACATCTGAGTAAAAAATGGCAGGATCAGATTCAGAAATGAAAAAAAGTGCACAGCAAAGGGTTTGATAAGCTCAAGTAACATGTCTACTCAGTTATCGCATACTTTTCACTCAGTTTACTTTAGTGGGAGCTAATAAAATGCTGGTATTTTTTGTGATTTTAATGTATATGGGTGTGTAAGCTTAGGCATCTGAGGCCGGAGGAGTGAGGAGAAGCAGCTGTTGCCTCCAGGCCACACTGACCCTCACTTACTTCAAACAGCACTGAAACCTTGCAGAGGTTATCAGCTTTCGACTTCAGGATTTGGACTGTATAGATAAGCTCACATGATAACAATGTCAAAGGCAAAATGTGAAGTTTACTCAACGTTTGAACAAAATTCATAATATAGTGTTCAAAACATGTTTATAATTCAAATAGACAAGACCTTAAATAAATGAAAAAAAATCAAATGAAGTACAATTTAGTGCAGTTTTAAAGCCTTTGATTTAGTTAGTACAAGCTCATAAAACCCCACTTCCCTAATAAAAAGCTTAAGATTTAATAACTCAACTGCAGTGGCCTCCTCTGCAGCCAAGTTAACTTGCCTTTTGTTTCCTTCCTTTAAGACGATGATGAAAACAGCTGTTTGTGCCTCTACCATTAATATGTTGCTCCTCCCAAAATAAAAATAAAAAAAACAGAGCAATAATCACTACTCCCTCTCTGTTCAGTCTAGATAAGCATGTAGCTCACAATGAAGGACAAGGGCACAGTCAGAAATGGTCAATGAAAACCACAGGATGTGAAGTCTCTTTTTTTTCTCCTGTGTGACAAAGCTGGTGTCACTGATACCACATCTTAAATAAATAAATCATTTATACTATACAGCAATAAAATGACTTCCTATGTCAGTTTCATGTACTGACACATCATACATGGGCATGATAAGGAGAAATTGGAGGAGAAGTGCCGTATTCTCTCAGATTTCTGAGGGTATAACCTTTTTAAAAGGTCTGACGAGCTGAACTTTTGATGTCTGGTTTTAAGTATGCAGCAAGAAAGATGAGTTAAAAAAGTCCCCCAACACCAATGGCCTTATAGTTAAGTTGCATCATGAGAAGGATACAGCACTGACCACCACTGATAGAACAGTTACTCCGTTTCTAGTCATAGCACAAAAGAAGAAAAAATAATGTGTTTCAGTAAGTAAAGGTTTTAAAACATGCACATATAACATTTGCCAATTAATATGCAACTGAAAGCAGGAAAACTCAAATAGAGAAAGGAAAGGTGGTGATGATTATATTGGTTTCTTAAAATTTTTGTTCCAAGTTTTCAAAAGAAAAACCCATTTACACTTTCAAAATGACAGCTGAGTTAAGAAACCTATGTTGTAAACATTGGTTACACAACTCTGTAATTACATGTATTTAAAATGATAAATTGAGAGAAAGGTGATAGTTGATTCTTTTGTGCACATTAATAAAAATAGTTTGAAAAAATACCTCATAAAACATTAATAGGCATCTTAAAATTTTAGTTAATTTAGTCAAATTTAGTTGGTGTGGATCTATAGTCATGATTACTAAGATCACTGACTATAAACCACTTCCTCTCTCGATGAGGAAACGTCAGAAATTTCACATTTTAACACTTCCTACTGATGAAAACTCAACTGAAACTGTGTTTGCGTTTGGGGTAATCTGGGATGCTCCTGCTGGTTTCATTAACACATGGGGTGGATATAATTACCATTAAAGAAGGTGTGTGTGTGTGGTTAAGAATTAGTGAAGTGAAAAGATAGCAGCTTTAACTGTACTTATTTACTAAAGAATAATTAATACATGGTCTAATCTGGAGAGGTATAGTTTTAGTAATTTAAAAGAAAGACATGTTTAATTAACCCACAACAGCTATGCTGAATGACTGGATGTAAAAAGAAAAGTTTCAAACAGGTGGTATCCAGGCCTAAAACAAAGGAGTGCCTGTTTCTGGGCCCTGGGGGGCTTTCAGGAGTCTGAGAACAGAAATCAGAGGAGAAAACTTGAATCTATAATCAGGCCAAAACACAGATGTCTAGTGCATACAAGTGAAATAAATTCTGTCTGTACCAGAAATGTTTTTACATGGTTGCAACCACATCAAGCTCAAATATTGACACTGTAGTAACACCACCCACTTGGCACCATAAGACAAATGCTAAAAATAAAAAGGTACCCATTGTCTCCACACTCCTCCACAAAGGTCTGGTCAGCAAGTTATCATTAATGTGTAGCTTAGTTTCCAAGCTGGAAGCCCAGCAGTTAATGAAGCTTTGGCTCCTTAATATCAATACAGAGGGAAAAGTCAGGCTCAAATGTGAAAACATATTGTATAACACTACCCCTTCCTTTCTTTGGCAGATGTCTAGGATAAACTGAACAAAAGAAACTGCAGAGAACTTTCAAAAAAAAAAAGGGCAGAGAGGAAGGCAGGGTGGGTGTGAAACAGGAGAGGAGAAGGATTTCCCCAGCTATTGTCCCACCACACAGACAGGAACAGCCCTTGGGTGGGGTGGGGGGGTGGGGGTGGGGTGGGGTAACAGTTTCACTTTAATCACCGTCCCTGGTTTTCCTATTGCTTTTCCTAATACAATGACCAGGGCAGAGTTCAGCTGCAAACACAGGAACATGGCACACACCTTGCATGCATATGTATGGACTCATACTGTATAAATAGATATGCACAGCTAATGAAAAAATAAAGGTCATTGGCTGGGCATCTGCTGTATTTCCTGCACAGCAGAGTGTAAACCCATCTTTTAAAGATTGTATTGAAATTATGAGTAAAAACATGCACTTGGTGAAACAGTGGTTAATAGTGAATTGCTTTAAGCCTTTTCGGCAGGACTCTAGCTTGATACTCAACATGTTGCTGCCCTAACTGTAGACAGTGTGTGTTGTGCTTTTGACAACAGATGGAAAATGCATTGAGTAACACGTTACTGACTGGGAAATACGATGACATTTTCAGAATTGTGCAATAGCAGCAGCAGCTGAAACATTTCAGTGATTGTGAGTAGTGTGGAGGCAGATGAGAGGAGCAGGAGGAGCTAAGTTTGCATGCTGGGACAAGACAGGAAGGAAGTCCACTCCTTAATTCCTGGCTCTGACCAGTTAACCTCTACACAGACACACGGTAAAATCTGAGATGAAAATCTCTGACTGCATCAATATTCTGATGCATGCATACTTCTCTTTTCATGCAGTCCGCCCCCACATATGCACATGCGCAGCCCAGGTCCTTGCTTTGCTTCAAGCATTCATGAATCCAAATCTGATGCACAGCAAACTGATGGTTATGATATATTTATGTGAGGAAAACCAGGGTAAAATATTATCCTGTTGATTTAAATGCTGGCTGGTGATACTGACATTGGTGCTTCTCCATGTCTATGTTAGTTGCGGTACTGCAATTAAATAATAATTTGGTGTACAGAGTGTAGCTGTTTATGCTTTCCACTGTTGCACTAATGTGAGAACAGGATGTGGTTGAAGGTGGTAGTGTAAGCGTGGTTTGTGCAGCATTTTATCGCTGTCTTTTTGGTTTCTAGATTGTACATTTACTTTATGTGGAAGACTGGTGTCAGTGCACAGTCTTCATGACTCTACCACACTTATCGAGTAATGATCTTGGAAAATGATGTAACACCAGTCGGATTTCTACACCATTGGGTAGAAATCCACCTAGAGATTTAACTCACAGGAGATTAGTACACAAAGTTTATACAAACTAAAATATAGTACACTACAGAAAAGAAAATGTACTGATTCAAGAGCTAGTACTGTTAGTACTGTGGTTATTTGTGCCTGGTCGTACCAAACAGGAAATTCACCCCACTCAATTTTATTTCACAACTAATTTGAATGGAACTGAGATTTACCATGCAATTTCATAATGGACCATATTACCATTATTATGACTGATCAGGGCAATATTGTTAAGCAACTGTAATCTCAACTGGATTTGGTACAATGCTAATAAAAAAATTGCTTTCAGCTTTGTCTCATGCACTGTCTGAATATGAATCTTCTGCCCTTTGGATATAATTAAACCTGGCTTTTTCTTTTGACTAAACATACCCTAGGTCCAACTCAAGAAAAATCACTTGCCTCTTACACACCTACACTCCTGGGGACAAAATAACTATAATAACTATTTCATAAGGATTGGTAGACTTTAACCCAACCACATTATTGTCCACAAACCTTATTTGTTGCCAAAAACTTGTGGGTTGGGCTTAAAGGAAAAACTGACTGAGTGAGGAATCTAATATGAGGAAAAAATTGTGGTAATAAACTATGTTTTAACTACATTCTTCCATATTTTCTTCCTCTCTCTAGCCAAAGGGGAGATGTCCCACACCCACTCCACAATTGGTGTTTCTGCTCCCCATCTGTACTACACCTGTCCTGAGGGTGCAACTGTAAAACTGGTGTGCAACCAGAGAGGTGCTGCCTTGTACCCCAATGACGTCTTGAAGCGCAGCTGGCTTTTCACACCCCATAGTGATCAGCACTGTTCAGAAAAAGTGGGCACACACCACACAACCTCAGGTGGTCATTCCCATGGCAACCATAGTGTGACACAGGTGCAATTTGGATATTCAGAGCATAATTTCTGGGTGGCTCTGCAGAACGTGACACATGCTGACCAAGGCCGCTACTGCTGTATGGTCCTTGACATCCAGGTGGTTCATAAACATGGCACCGTGGTGCAGAAACCTCACAGCCACATTGTTCTCCAAGTTACACCACGTAAGGACACATATATTGATATAGTGTTAACAAATCATGTCACTGCTAGATGTCTGGTAGAACAAGATTATGGTATTGCCTTTAATCTATGTGATGTGGTCTATGAGCACTCACTGTGGTTTACAAGTGCCTAGATATAATTTATGTGGTATTCAGCACACAATATTAAGTATTGCACTCAGTGAGCAACAATGTATTTTGTCTCTCTCTTTCCAGGGAGAAAGGGATCTCAAGATTGCACTGTCTGGGATCCCACACCATCTGGAGGTAAATCACCATATTCAAGGCTCCATAGCCATTTGATGGAAGGCCACTGATTCCATGTATCTAACTCTCAGTCTCGCTGTTGCTCCCCCAGGCTCCGTTCCAGTGGCCTTGGCCATAGCAGCTTGTACCTTGGCTCTGCTCTTTCTGCCACTTATTTTGGTGCTTGTGTACAAACAAAGGGAGAAAGCCCAGTCAAGTAGACGTATGTCTTCCACACGCACACACACATTAATGCTATGGGTCAGATATAACTCCCCATAGTGTTTTGTCTGACTCATATTTCCTGTCACTGAGGCAGATTAACTGCATTTCACACAGTAAGAATCACATTCACACTGTATCTGTATTGTTCCGTTCTGTTTCAATTCATTCACAATGGTCAATTTCCTGTTTCCTCTCTCCCAGGTGCACAAGAGCTGGTGAGGATGGACAGGTATGTTTTCCCACGGTCTGTCAGCCACCTCATATAGGCCAGCTTCACAGCTGCTCTTTATATCTACTTTACTTACACGGAAATTGTAGTGGCCACAACATTTCTATAACAGGTAGTTTCTGCAAACCATCTTGATTGCACTTAACTTAATATAAATATGGCTGTTTCTATTATCAGTTGTTAGAAGAAAATAACACATGTAGCTTTAACACTTGAGTAACAAACAGTTGTACTGGCATTTTCTTACTCATCTGTATGCTTCCCTTTCTTGTTTGTGTCTGTGCATATTCAGTGAGGCCCATGGCCATGAAAACCCAGTGTTTCTTGGGGGTTCACCACAGATTCAGACCCGCACCGTTTCTCAGATCATGACCAGGCAGTCCTCAGAGACAGGACGCCACCTGCTGTCTGAGCCCGGAACCCCTCTGTCTCCTCCTGCACAAGGGGACATGTTCTTCCCAATAGAGGGTATGGCACACAAAAGTACACATGATGACAACACAACAGCTGGTTATACTACAGTTGCTACAATCATTTATTATTCATTTATTCACTTATTATTCACTTATTCATTTTCTCTGTGTTCATTGTATTATAAGGGTTATATTTGGGCTGACAATATGGGTTGCCCATAATACTGAAACCATATGGGACCTACATGATGTGCCCACTTCCAACCCACTTAGTACCCAGGTAGCCTGGAAAGGGTACTAACTGGGCATAGGCTTGATGTGGGCAAACATTGGTGGGACCACAATGGAAACAATGAACAAACCGCTTGGGATCCATATTGACAGCCCAAAAATAACCCTTATAGGGCTCACATGGAAATGCTCAATGTTTTTAGACCTATGATATTCCTCCTGGGACCTGTCAAAAAGGCTGCTGTGCAAAGGGCCCATTTAGTAATGTGATTTTAACATCACAGAGTTTGAACAGGGCATCCTGTTGTGAGCAGATGATAACATGCAAAAAAGGCAAGTAGATCAAGGGAAGATATTTAATATAAATAACCAGCCCATAATTACATTGGGTAGCTGTCAGATGTACAAACAGAAAAGGACACATGGACACAACACAAACACACAAAAATGCAGGGAAGCTGAATAGACAAACTGACAATGTGGAGCATAAATACACCACACAGACAGGGATAATATTGCACAGATGACACAACAACGTACCAACACATAAACGACATCCTGGGCCCGACCTAATCTGAGTTGAACTGACAAACTGGAAAAATATGCTGTAGTCTGACAAGTGCAGGTTTCTATCCATTGTGGACATTGTGACCTCTGGACTAAAAAGAAAAAGTACAATTAAGACCAGTGCAAATTTTAAAAGCCAGTGACTCTGATGGTGTGGGGGTGAATGTTACATATTTGTGAAGGCACCATTAATGCTAAACGGTTTGGAAGCACCATATAATACAGTCTAGATGGCAACATTTTCAAGGATGTCGCTGACTCACTGCTTATTCCAGGAAGGAACCACATGTGCAAATCTTAAACTACTTCACCATTTGTGGTTTCAGAGCCGAAAAGTAGACAGACCTGCCTGAAGTGCAGAATCAAGTCTCTCTCCCTCAAAATACATGTGGCACAAAAAGTGAAAATCTGTACTAATGATAAATATGCTTCTGTCCCAACTTTATTAGGAGGTATTGTCATGAATGTGGGAACATAATTTTGCCACGGGAGGGGCTGCTTTTTTGGGGGATAGGCTACAGCCCAGGCAGTACCCTTGTGTAATGTATTGTATTCAATGTACAAAATATTTAAGTTTAAATATGGGAGTTCTAAGCATATTATCTGCATTCTAACTCTCTATATTAAAATTCAATACAGTCACATCTCTGGAGGCTGTGGAAATATGTAAAATGTACAAAGATCCTGTCTCTGTGCTGCTGCTGCAACATCCCGTGGTGGTGGTTGATGTTGACGTGGTGGAATGTGCAGAACTGTACACTCAAAGTCAAAACAGCTGGGCTGAGTTGCTGTGACTGAGACAAACTATCCTTTTAATTTTTTCTCTCCCACACAAATGAAACCACCTCCTTTTGCTGTCATTTTCTGAATACATCTTCTGCCTCCCTTGCAAGTCATTCTGCAATCATCAGCACTCTCATTTAACACTAACGGCCCCTTAAACCATTCTTCTCAGACTCTACTCGAAATAATATTGAAACATTAGTTATGGTGAAGGGATTCAATCCAGACTGTTTTTTCCTGATCCCTGAGGCACCTGTGTAAGCATTCCAGGCATACTGAAATGGATTGCCCCATTTTCTGGAACCACAGAATCAAAAGGACACAATCTGACCGGATGACTAAAAATCCACCCTAAACCATCTCAAATTTTTCTGTTTGACATGACCTTGAACAGTTTACGAACATGGAGTCTCAGAGATTTTTAGTGAAGCCTTTCCATTAACAACACACTTAATGTGAGAGCTAACAAACATGAACAAGTTCAAACTGGGTAACACTTTTTGAGATGCTACTATTTTATTTGTACCCATCTAAAATTCTGGTTACTAGTAGGAAAACTTCTACTTATGGAGTTGATAAATAAAAACCTCTGACAGATGGTATCTCAGATTATTTGGTTTTTATTTATTATTATCAAGTTTACAAATGTTATGCTGATCACACAGCTGATTTCTCAACTAAGGTTTCAAATTACGGGAATAAAAAAAAAAACATACTTCAGCTTTTTTGGTCAACTGACCTTAAAATGAGTGGAATCTAACCAGCAGCAGTTCCTCCTTATCTGTATAACATGTTGAAACTCACAGACTTGCGACCTCACTGTTCTGCTTTTAAAGAGTTTCAGACTTGACACATTTGTACTCTGGAAAATCTGTCAGAATACCCTTGAGCTACTCTCTAGACAGAAAGGTTCAGAAAAACAAATGTTGGTGAGAGTCTTTGTTGCAATTTGTGTAAAATCTGAAAAGTCAGACAAAGTGCATCTATACAGGCTGATATGTGTAGATGACCTGTTTTCAATTCTTTGCTCTTATTGACCTACATGTTCTCTGTTTCAGAAACCATCCCTGAATCTCCAGACTTTCTGCACATTTAAACTGGGGTTAAAAACTCATTCCTTGCTGTAACTGCTGACCAGGACACAGTCCTTGAACTTTCTTCCTCTTCTCTGCCTTCAGAGAAATGTTGCCCTTTTAAGCTGCCTCACAATAACCTCTGCTGGAATTGTCATCTGTACATTGTCTGGACCACAGGAGGGAATGGATCCTTTCCACCTGCAACAACAGCTGGAGGCTAAAAGCAAACTTTTTCTTCAGAGCACTTGTGTTCTGGTGGAGGCTGGGTTTGTGTGTGAGACGCTCCATCTTAACGCCATCAACAGCTTGTGGCTTGTTGTTCGGCTGGGCCTACTGCTTGAAATGGACACAGAGTGCTAAGGGTGGGGTCCTGCCATGTGCAGGATGGCATGTTGAGAGTTAAGCTATGGACTCCACATGTGATTTGTTTGGTGCAACCAAGCACACTGTGTCTAACAGTGTAATCTGTGTCTAACAGTGTAATCTGGCAGACCTTTGTAAATTAATTTTCTACCCTACTCTTTGCTACCTCAGCTACTGTTAGCTATGTCGCTAAGTCATCTCCTTCTTCCCTGTACTCTAAGATACACAGCACTTCACAGTGGCCTGGAACATAATTATATGGTGCTGAAAACTTCAGCCAGTACAGTATTTAGAGATAAAAAAAAACTGTTGGTTCTTGTTGACAATAGCTGATTGTCACCCATGATTGTGTACAGTTTCATTATGAAGAACAAAGTGTTTATTGATTTTAAGTTTTGTTTTTTGTTAAAAAACACAAACATACATTTTATTACTGCCAATAGTTAAAAACTGTAATTTCTTTTAATCTTCTGTTAGGAAGTAGATGTGAGTTTTTGTGTGCAATGGGACTAAATACTATTTAGCAGATGTGAGAACATCATTTAAAAACATACTTTTAAAATGAAAACTAAAGAAAATTCATGTCAATGTAGACGGATGAGAAGTGTTTGCTTATTGACTGCAGCGGTGTCTGCGAGAGGCTGCATGAAACCACAAGGTTTTTTTTATATCGAGGTAAAACATGTACAGCAGGTGTCTCAACGGAAATCATTACCTTTTGATGTATATCATTGCGCAGGACAGGGTATTGAGCTTGTATGATTATTTTCTACTGTTTTTCTTTTGAAAAGTTTAATACTTTGAAGAACATTTGTTTGTTGTCTGTTGTGACAAATGTCAGTGTTCCTGTTTAAGAGCGTATGTGTATCTGTGTGTGTGTGCAGACTTGCATATTTGGAGTCAATTTTGCAATTTCTGTTTGTATATTTCAATGCAGTTAAAGCACATTTGCTCTGTATATTGCATTTAAATTGTCCTGGTTGTAGCTTGTTCATTAAAATGGAGCTCTTAAACCTTAGAACCTTGTGTTGAGTCAATGAAATCACTGTTCATTTCAACTGGCAGGTGTCCAAAACTATCATTATACAAGGACATAGTGCACTTGCTGCCTCGGGAACAATTACAGATGAAACAAGGTTGTTCCACTTGTGTGCTTCCAAGATGGTGCACACCAGAGGGAGATTGGCATTGAGCAGAGAAAATTATAAGCCAATATTAGTATCACATTTTATGAGAGGAGACAGAGGGCTCGATGGGTGGAAGAGATGCCTGATGTTGGCCGTATCCTCTATTTGGTGTATTTTTTCTGCAGTTTTACATTAAACATTTATCTCATATTAGCAACAGCTACAATATTATTATGTACGTTTGTAGCAGCGCAAAGCAGTCTAAACAGCACACCAACAGATACTTTATACATAGATGTGTTGAGTACTTAATCTAAACATCTGTTCATGGAATTACATTTTAAAAAACTAAATATTTCAGCCATTTCTAAACAAAAAGCAACAACACATTTCATAACTTCTTCATTTTAGAAATGTTGTCTAACTTGTGGCTTACCTGTTTATAAACAACTCACACATAGGATCAGCTAACCATTCTGAATCATGTTAGTTAAGAATTCTCAGAATTACATAGTTATGACCAGTTACCAGCCAAGTTCTGGTCATTTGTACTGATTCTATTATTTATACCCTTTTGTAGAGGTAACTGAATTATGCTGCACAAAGATGGATGTTTAAAGATAAATATATTTTTATTAAAATATGGTAAAAACATCTTACCGACAGAGGCGGTGTCCCGTCATCTTCCACAGTGACAGTGAGTTGGTATTCTTGCTGACGCTCTCGATCAGGAGGAGCTGGACGTGTCACCATTTCTCCTGTTACACGATCCATGCGGAAGGTCAGGTCCTGGTTTCCTGCGGTTATGTAGTAAAACAGCATGGCGTTGGGACCGATGTCCCGATCAGTAGCTATCACACGGAGGACAGAAGTGCCTCCTCCAACATTCTAAAAATCAAGTTATAAAAAGATCCATTATTTAGTGCCTGGAGGAGAATAGAGAGAAACCTGTGACTAAAAAGTAAAATGTTAATGTGCAAACCGAAATTTGTGACCCTAGTCAATTCAAGAACTATATATTTATGAAACTAAAAGAACATGACAATTCAGTCGATGACACAAAATTGAAATGCTCCATGTGACTTGCAAATCCGTGCTCACCTCACTTATGCTGACATTGTAACCCCTCTGGCTTTCAATAACAGGTGCATTATCATTGACATCCAAGATGTTGATAGTGAGGGAATGGTCTCTGTGTCTGGGAGGTGAGCCATTGTCACTAGCACGCACCTGTAACCCCATAAAAATGCGTTGTGAGGACCAATGGCATACAATCATAACAATATGTGATACTCACAACTATGAAACATTAGAGATGAAACAAAAGCAGTTAGTTAGCATTTAATTAATGTGCTGACTACATGTAAAGTGCTACCTGACCTTGAGAAGATAGCGGTCCACTGCCTCTCTGTCCAGAGGAGCATTGACATAAACCTCCCCATAGGTGTGGTTAACTGTCTTGATCTGAAACACATCCTTCATGTTTCCTGCGACCAAAGTGAAATTGACCTGAGCGAGTAATGAGTTAGAATGAGATGAAGAGAATTAAAAGAATGAAATTACCACATTACAACATGTTTATGCTCTGTCAATAACCTTCACATTATGATACCTGTAATTTATGAATAATTTACAAGTTGGTTTTCTGTGTAAGTTGTAAACCTTTAATCAGTCAAATAATTTGCTGATGAATCCATAGAGAGCATACTAGTGGAATCAGAAAAAAGTAACAAACTTATTAATAATTAAGAAAGAAAAGTAAGAAAAAAAATAACCCAAACACAGGACGGGGTGGGCTCGCACATGGTGTAAAACAGAAGTCATCAGGATAAAAATGTGCTGTTGGCAATTTGATTGGCACTGAAATCTTCCATTCGTTTAGTGAAACTGATGCTTAAGTTCACATATTGTGCTGTAATCAGCTTAAATGTTTACACAGTAAACAGTATGCACAATACACAACGGCATATATCAACTAAATGTATCCATGTATGTGCAGTACTGACTAAAAGCCTCAGGTCACCATTAGCTTTGTTTTTAAATGTTTTTTTTCCATTCTGTGATCATTGGGATTTGGATGGAATGATGTGAGGTTTAATACCATGTGTATACCATGTACCATGTGAAAGGATCACATGGTACATGGTATACACATGAATATCTTGAATAATCGTGGCATAGCAGGCCTTTTTCACAGCAGATTTTTTCAGCATGATATAGCAGGACAAACACATTTTACTAATTACATTAATGAAAGTTCCACTCCAGTTTTAAGAGAGCCAGAGCTGTTGCTATTGTTTAAGTGATACTGTTTTACTCTTTTTTTTACATACATGTTTCTAGTATTTTTTGAATGTGTTCCAACAGAGAGATTGAGAAATAATTATACTGTTTGGCCATTATAGCATTACTAAAATGACTAATAGCCCATATGACTTATACTGCATATATATTATATATATTTATATGTATGCACATACTTTTGTTTAGTGATCTTTATTTTACTTTAAACTTAAGCTTAATTAAGTCTAACATTTATAATGCCTATTGTTCTTCTTTACTCTCACCAGTCCATTCAGTCCGGCATCTTTGTCCCTTCCGAGCACTGTTGCCACTTTTTTCCCCAAGGGTGTATTTTCTGGGATGTCCACTGAGGTGTCAGAAGTAATGTCAAACTCTGGACTGTTGTCATTCTCATCCAAAATGGTAATTGAAACCTGTCAAAAAGGTAAACACAAATAAAGGATATACCACAGATCATCGTAATGATCATCTTTGAGAAGCGATTTGAGATAAACCCGAAACAACAAATCTAATAAGAGATAAACCCTTTCTACAAATTTGTCTTACCTTCTACAGTCCCATTAAGAGAAGCAATGAATAAAAGAGGCATGCCATTAGGTTTTCTATAATAGAGTAGATACAACATATGCTGTAATGCATTCAAAAGTGAATGTGAAAACATGGCTACAGCTTAAAAACAAAATTCTGAATAATGCAACTTACCACAGTAGAGTCTCTTTTAGGCCCTCCATCATCAGCTACAACAGTCAAGGTGTACATGTCCCCCTTTTCTCTGTCTAGCAGACCTGTTACAGTGATACGGCCCTGAAACATTAAAACACATAAGCCTGTATCGCCTCCAATAAGGTTTCATAACAGATACAAATCTTGCTGATGTGACAAAAAGGGAGCAAGGACAGAGATAAAGAATCATACAAAACAAAAAAATTCCCATTTTGCACCTCTGAAAAGAAACAAAGGGCTTCAAAGCAAACAAGCTCTCTAATCAGCTTATACTCATACAGAAACAAGACTAGCTTAAACCACAAAGTAGGAGAAATGACTGAATCACACTGCTTTAAATGAATGAAAACCTATTTGACAGAGAGTGGTAGCTTTTGGATAGCCCACAGAAAAATAGACATGTACATTGTCTTCATATCTTGCTTTCATAAAGGCCCTTTCCTGCACTGCTCTCCCACTTACCGTGACACTGTCAATCTTGAAGAGGGCCAGCGCTGCAGGGGATGTATCAGGGTCGAAGCGGTAAGACAGCTGGTTCAAGTTATCGGCCGACTGGGCCTGCACCTGTACTACCTCTGTTCCCGTGGCAATGTTCTCACGCAGAGAAGCCTCATACCCAGCAGAAAAGAAGGCCACAGCCTCGTCCAGCTCATTAAGTAATGTGACATAGACAGTGCAGAAACCTTGGTGGAAAGGTGGAGCCTGGTCAGTGGCTGAGACGTTCATTAGATATGTGGTCTTGGTTTCATAGTCCAGGTAGTCCACGGTGGTCACCAGGCCAGTGCTTACGTCCACCTCAAACTTGCGATCTGAGCCGGAGACAAGGGCGTATGCGACAGCTCCACCATCACCTGAACAGGAGGAAGGGGATGGTTGGCAGGGAATTAATTTGAAAAAAATCTCACAATGTGGCTTTTTTTTCCTACAGTAAGAGTTAAAAATATTTGGTAAGATAATTAACATGAAAACAATATGACACTGTGAGAGTGAAGCTTTATTTCCTACATGTAAAACGCTTCCCATTCTCTGTGTTGTATTAAACACTGTTGTTGACAATTTGCTGTTTGCCACGTTGTGTTTATTTTGAGTCTTCAGACATCTCTAATACTTTGGAAAATGTATGTCATAGAAGTAGATGCATCAAAAGACATCTGTAAAACACGAGGGGAAGTGAATAGAGGAACTTGGAGATGTGGAGCAGAAGTTGACATTTACGTAAACATACTTTAGAGACAACCTTTTTTGCGTGTGCGCCAGAGTGATTCAACAAACTTTTTTAAGAGATGAAATATGACGCTATGCAGTTGCTCCCATCAGTGTTCAGCTAACAATAAACAACCAGTAAAGCAGAAGTGATCTGTTAAAAATCAAAGTTAGCTCTCTGTTTTGGTAAGAGATATTTTATTTTATTTTACTGTAATCTTTATAAAACCATGAAGTTACTTGAAATATGGCCAAGACAGACACAATACAGAATATGAGACAACAATGAAACATATGTAAAAGGAGAAAATATATGCAATTCACTTAAAACAGCAGCAATTATCTTCTTTTCTGAAGAGTTAAGAAGAACTTTCATCCAAGACAAGACTCACCAGTGTCGGGGTCTGAGGCACGCACCACAATCACGGAAGTACCGATGCCAGCTGTCTCCCTCAGGCCCAAACGATTGTATTGTTGCTGGGTAAACACTGGCACCTCATCATTGGCATCATCCACATATATAATTACCTGCAGGATGACATTTGCAGCAGTAGATCAACTATATAAATCATCTTGGAGGATCAGAGTTTTTTGGGGCAGATCTTGGTCATTTTATCTACTAATCAAGAAATCAGACCTCAGAAATTGGTAAATCTGAGATTACTTTAACACCAAGCAGAGCATATAGACTGCAGGTTAAAAAAAATCTTGCACTGATTGTGTCTATTGTTTTCCTCACCCTAACAGAACTCCTCATGCTGCCCTCGTCACTGTTGTAAGCCTCCACCTCCAATACATGGGAGCTGCTGGTTTCTCTGTCCAGAGCCCTGAGGCCTCTTGTCACCAGCCCAGTCTGTTTGTCTATGCTGAACAGTTTTTTGCTGTTGCCTGCATGTATTCATAAACAAGGTGAGACATAACCATGCATATCATGCAGGGGTGTGTGCACATACAGACACATAAATAAGGAAAGAGAAAGACAATGAAAGAGTGGGGGGAAGACAGGGTACATAAAATGCACATTTAGTCCTTTAAACTGGTTTAGGTTTACATAATTTCACTCACCTGCCAATTAGATGACAACATTTTAGATGATTTTAATGCTATTCAAAATCAGTTAATAGAGATAACATCTGACTTTTATGTGCTGCCTGCTCCTAGACACCATACATTTAATAGGAAAAAAATCAGGAACTTTTAAACATGTACATCAGCAGAATTTTGCAACAAAAGCTTGAGTCACTAAAATTATGAAAACCTAAGTTTTTTGTATCTGTTTTGAAAAGCTTGGTTAATAGTGTACAGTATGTTTAGTAATTCAGTTATATTTAGTTTATATTTGCTTTCAGAACTTGGTTCCTTTGTCAGAAGTTTGTGACAAAGGAACCATGTGTCGAGGACAGTGGCTCTTACCAGTGAGGATCCTGTACAGAACAAGACCATTTTCTCCCTGGTCTGAATCTGTAGCCTGAACCTGTGTAAATACACAAACAGAAGCTAGACTCAGTTCAGGGGGGGACAGACGGAAAAAACAATCAAACCCACAATGAAATATAAAAGCAAACATACATAAACTACTCTACATAGCTGATATGATTACAGTTACAACTTCTGTCTATTCTTGGTAGATTGATAGTAATGAGGGCAAATTTTTGCTTTGGTTTCCAGTGAGTTTGTTGTTCAGTTGTATATTCTACATTCAATATACATTTCTTCCTTTTTGGATTTGATGGTTTCTATAAACAGACAGAAAAATCTGTGTACTTCCTCATTCACCATGCATTCACTGCTGCCCAGTGTCTTGTTGCCACAACAACCCCATCATGGCTTGGCAGTGAGAACCTCATGAGCTCTGTCACAGGGAAATAGACAGAAGCAGCCAAGAATCCAAACTCAGCACAGACAGCATGGCTCCACAGCATACACAGATAAATAGTGGAGCATACTGGGCTGCTGTTGAATGGGGCATGACATGAGACTGACTTCTGAATCCAGAAGGGCATAGAGCCACTGGCACTGGATGAGGCTGATTTCATGTCAAATCCTACTCCGTGCACAAAACCTGTGGAGACTCCTACAGAGTACATAAAATAGACAAGCAAATGTTACGTGTACTCAGGTACACATCATAGCCATTCACAGTCTCTCTCTGTGTCCTCCTTTGCTCTTTCTCACTCCCTCTGTGAAGAGGGGCCCAAACTTCAGTCTCATTAGTTTTATAAAGAGATGTGGAGAGGAGAAGAAAGAAGAGGAGAGGGGAGGGGAAGAGGGGACAAAAAAGAGGCTGGGGGTTCAGATTGGAGAGTGATGAATGGGGTATTACACAGTGGACTGCACCACTTAGACCATAAAAGGGGGTATATAAAGTATGAGATTACATTACAGAGCCAGATGTTGCAAGTGTAAGAATGTGAAGTGGAGGCACTAAAAGATTACTTACCAAGCCTCTGTGTGGCTCAGAAAACACACTATTATCTTTGTCTCTTAGGGATTAAAACAATGGCAAGATATTTCCACCAAGATGCTGTTACCCACATTCTACCCCCTTTTCCTCCCTGTTGCTGTCTCCCTCCCCAGCATTTTCCCTCTGTCTCTTTGAAAGCAGCACTTTTAGGGGGGAAAACAAGTGTGTGGAGAGAAACAAGAAACAGGTCTGACCTCAGTTACTGGGACTAAACAAGTTGCTGTTTTAAAGTGTGGGTGTGAGTATACATATTATATATTACCATTTACTATTATATACATCCATCCATACATGTAGCGTATATACATACATTATATATTACCATATAAAGGTTTTACTCCAATGTTTTTTAAAGTTAAATACAAAGAAAACATGTTCATTGCTTAGTTTTTTTGTAGAGATAAAGATGATTCTTTTAAAATATTTTAAGGACATAATATTGCCAACATATCATAAATGTTTCTTATAAGATGTACTTCATATCTGCTGTAATGTCTAATTTTAAAGTGAAACATTTTGATCTATGAAGTGCTTGCATTTGCATTTGCACATTGCCTAATTAAGGGTGCATTTAAGGCTCTTTTATGTATTTGGCTTGGGGAAATTGGTTGGTGGTGGTTCATATAGCATCTATAAACTATTTCCTGCATTAACAATTTATGTTTTTTCTGTGATATACATGGAACTAAGAATATGGTGTAATATAAAATCAGAGGCAAGAGCCCAAAAAAATCTAATAAGCAATTGCTGCTAAGAAATGTTTGGAGAACTTGTGCACACAAACTGATCAAAGTTGACAAATGTGAATAGGTTAGAAAAAGTGTGCCTATATAAAGAAGTTTAGAAATGAGTTCATTGTTTCAGAACTAGCTGAGCAGTCAGATATGCAGGAGCAACAATGTGGGGTGATACAAGAGGGAGAGCACCTTTCAGCTAAGCTGCCAAGATGCTCTGTGTCTAATCACCAATGTGCGCAGTGCTGCCCACAATATGAGCAGGTGAGAGAGAAAGTTTGTGTTTTGAATAGCTGTGTGGGTGTGTGTGTGCTCGCAGTGTATGTACTTGGAGGCGCTGACTAATGAACTGACTCTCTAACGAGCCATCCTGCTCCAGTGGCCTTTTCAGAGCTTTCCTGGCATTTGGTCTTAAAAATAATTTCACGTCCCACTGTGTTTCCCTTAAACCGATAAGCCATGCTTTGTCTTTGCTGAATTAGAGACAATGGCATTTACAAATGTTACTATACTGAAGATGGGGGCACACAGGATAAGGTGTGGGGGGATAATTGGAGAATGGGGTGGAAGAGGTGGGTTCTTTACATTTTACAAGAGGCATATTAATAAACCCAATTTGTTTTACACTGAAGAAAACCTGTCAAGCATCGACTGTTTTGTAGGCCTTGATTTAATAGCTACATAATTGCCGCAAATGCCAAACACACCACATCTGCATGTGCATGTTGGCGTTTCCTTGCACATAAATGTGTAAGTGCGTGTATAAGCATTTGAACATGTTCAACATAAGCTTGGTGAGGCAAAAAATAGCATATCAAAACACACTCTAGCAAAGACTCTTTTGTGTCCTGACATACAAACCCCCATCTACTATAATTTCATTTTCTCCAGGCCAAGACGTGAACATGAACACCACTGAGTCGGGCTCCAACTTCACTTTCATCACAGAAAACATCACTCTGTCCAGTTCAACAACCACCACAATCTCCTCCACCATTCCACAGCCTCCATCATACTCTACAGACATCCACGACCCAGAGTTCACCATCATGGTGGTGCTGGGCTTATCGCTGCTCCTGGCTGGACTAGCAGCCTTCCTGGCAGTGTGTCGGCGATCTGAACCGGATGAGGACTCTGAAGCAAGCTGTGGCCGAGGGGCAAATTTGACCCATGGACGAAGCAGATCAAGTGAGCCTCAGCTCAAGGTGTGGAAGAGGTTGGGCTCCTATCGCCGTTCATACAATCTGTCGTTCAGACGACCGCCTCAGCGCAGACCACATGAGCAGGAGAACACAAGTGCATCAGACTCACCAGCTGGACAGATGTCACAGAGAGAGGCCAGCAAGGAGCCTAACCTCACTATGCCATGTCTGTTTGACTATGTCACTGAAATCTGACATGAGGACAATGTGTGTGTTGACTGACTGCTCCCAAAATGTGACCGTGTTTTATTTCAAGGTTGGGTGAAGAAAGAAGGTACATTAAAAAAATTTTTAGCATTTGTTGAAATATCCTTTGAAATATGGGTGGATGAGGTTTCCTAAGAAGGCTAAAAAAAAGGCAGTATGACAGGTTTCATTTTCTTTCAAATTTACTTTTTTCAGTATAGTACTGTAGTCACTGGTAGTCATAGATCACTTGGGTAAACCCCACAGTAACCAATTCTATGTCAGTTGCTACAAATGCATCATCAAATTTCACATTTTATCCTGGAATAAATTTGCTGTTTTTGAGTACACTCCAGTTACACCAGCAATTTAAAAGTTGTATTAGGTCAAATAAAAGCTTCAAATGACAGCAGCTCAGATAAGGCTTTATCATGGAGTCAAGGGTCGTTCCTCCACATTATACTGCTAATTGTTCTGATGCTGTAAACCTCATCCACTTGGTAATTCACATGAATTAAAGGTACATTCCAGTTGTAGTCAAAAGTGGGATTTTCAACTAGGAATCTCACCGACCCCATAATGCTCTTCTGACAAATTTGTTTCACAGAAAATCTGTTGTAAAGATAGTGCAGTGACATTTATATCTCTGGATATGCCACCATGTATGTGTCTAGCACATACATGGTCTGGCTAGCACATGATACTTTTTCCTAAATTCTAAGGAACTTGATTAACTCCCAGTTTCAAAGTCTGACTCCCAATGTAAATGGAATGCAGCATGAGACACTCTTTGAATCCTTTTACAATGTGAGTTCATATAGTTTTCAGTGCTTGATTTGTCTGCCAAACAGAGACCACTATCTGAGCTTTGTAATTGTTACGTTAAAATAAAGTGATTTTGAAGTGCGACAGGTAAAAGTACTTCCAGATGAGTTTATAATTGTGTGTTTGCTACCTGAAGTATACTGGTTCCTTGGGGCACACTCTCCATTATGCTAGTCTCATAGCTGTTTTGCAGGAAGATAGGTCTGTTGTCATTAACATCCTGCACCTCCACAAACACAGTGGCTGTACCTGTCCTCCGGCTGCCTGCTGGGCCATTGTCTACAAGCAAAAAAGACACATTCACAAACACATTTGTTGTTATTCAGGTTAATGTCAATTGTAGGGTTTATGCCAAAAAAACAAACCAATATAGACATAGCTTATGGTCATACCACAGACTAAAGCCATAATGTTATACATCTAAGCGTATTGTTAAAAATATACTGTCCATATAAAAATTGACCTATTACTGTATTCATATGTTACAATTAATGAGAAGTTAAACATTGTTAAGAATATAGCAGAAACGAAAACATGCATATTGTAAAGAGAATTATGAGAATTTCAGAGAATTTTCAGCTGCTTGTAAATTAGGACAATATGTGCTAATCCGATCTCTTGCACAGTTTTATATTATCTCAGCCTTTTCTTTCCCTTTTCTTGTATCTCTGGCCCCTTCAGCCGATAAGCCACTCTGACAATGGTTTCCAAAACAGGAAATCCTAAGTATTTGTTCTTTCTTTTCGATGAGGATCAAAAGCAATTCAGCAATAGTCTAAAATCACTGCAAATGTGCAGGCATTGCTGTTTTCATACACAACTAAAAGCAGCTTTGAAGATGCCAAATAAAACAACTAAGTAAACCATATTTATGATAAGGAACATGTAAAAACTAGAATGGTAAAAAGTCATGAGGATTTCTTGTCATTATCTAAACTTATGAATTAATGACAAACCTATAGCTTCGACAACAAGAGTGTATGCTGCCTGGGTCTCTCTGTCCAGACCAACCACTGTCCGAACAATACCGTCTCTAAAGCCCACACTGAATTTACCATCCTGATTTCCATCTAGAAATAAAACAGAAACATATTTACAAATTATTTATAGCATTATTAAAAACTAGCAACTCATTCACAGTAGATAGAGTACAGGTACATTGCTAATAGAGAAATACCATCAAGAGGAGCTAATTGCATACAAATTCACACAGAGATGGATGGATGGACAGAGGAACTGAAAATGCACATAGTCCCCATAACTGTCTGAGACTATAGCCCACAAACACACATCACTACTCTCACTGTGACCTCTGACCTGTGATGAAGTAGCTAAGCTCAGCGTTGAGGCCAGCGTCGTTGTCAGAGCAGATTAGGCGTGTTACAATGTGGTCTCTTGGAACGCTCTCCTTCAGGGAAACATTGTACACGCGAGGGTTGAAGGTGGGTGTCTCATCATTTACATCCAGAACTGACACATGCACGCCAACAGACAGACAAAGAGACATGAGGACACAGATGTACATGAGGACAAATAAGGCAGCAGGGCTGTGCAGTGAGTAGAAACACTGGGATTTTTGGGATTTTCTTAACTGCCAACATTCTGACGTTTGTTCTGAACATGCTGCTCTATGACTGACTTACAAACCCTGATGTGAAAGGAAACTGTTCAAAACTTAAACATGTCATACTCATTTGATCTATTTTACGAATGCCAGTAGGACCACTTGGTTCTCATGTTAACAGTTATCAAACCTATCAAGACTTTCTTCATTTGTCACCAGCAGGTGGTAGCATCCTTTTTAGCAGATTTCTGAGATGTCTTTCTTAGTTTCTCTCTGCCATACTGAAGTAACCCCTCATGTCACTCAAAATCCAATCAGCAAATTCATATACAGAATAATATGAGTGAGAGGGAAGGGAAATCAAACCCAGTTTCTCATCATTATCTGTGACAGTCTCTCACCTGTGATAGTGAGGGTTGAAGTAGATGTGCGGGGGAACTTTCCAGCATCGTAGGCTATAATCCTTAAATGGTAATGTCCAATCTGCTCACGATCCAGTACTGCGGTAGATGTGAGAATGCCTGTTGAGGTGTTCAGGAAAAAATCAAGACGAGGCATACCCATCTGTAATGCCATTGTAATCAAACCATTCTTATCTTCATCTGGGTCCTCGACTTGGACCTAATGGAGACAGATCACATCAGAATATCTTTAATGGCCAGTGGTCTTGCAAAACTGCTTAGGGAAATATATGACTTATACAGGATTATTTTCATGCAGAAAATATTACTATAGAAAAGTCTTATTGTCTATGATTACCATCAACCTAATCTATTCCTAATTAGACCGCAGAAGTCACTCTTGTATGTCAGGGAGTAAATATTAATTGTAGAAGGACCTATATATATATTTTTTAAATATTGTTAAGTTTTTACCCTAAAAATTGAGGATCCAATGCTTAGTCCCTCTGGCACTTCAGCCACAAATGGCAAGTTGAGGAAGGCTGGATCATTGTCATTGAGATCCAGCAGATTGACAAGCACAGTGGTGCTTGCTGATGCACGTAGTGGAGGTGTTCCACCTAAAGAGGGCGTTAGAGAGACATGGTAAGTCAAATGCAAGTGCGTGCGTGCGCACACATACACAAGCGCACGTGCGTGCATGCGCACACACACCCACACACACAAGAACTCAATTAATTTGGACAGCCTAACCAAAGTATTATCCCTAACCTTAACCATAACCAGTCATAAGTCAATGGCTACCCCTAACTTTGAACCAGATATGCCTCATTAGGAACAGGTTTTGTGTCTGACTACTGGTCCTGATAAGGCCAGTGTTCATGTCATAAAAGGTCCTAAAAGGTAACAAAATAAACACCCCTGCAAAAGAAGTTTATTAGCTATATTAACAACTTTCATTCAAAATAAAACTTGAGAAATGAGGTGCAAAAAGAAGAGCTCTGGACTGAAAATAATATAATAAATCGTATAGATTACAGATTGGGTGTTTCATGAATCAGAGAAGAAACACACACTGAGAACCAGATGAAGGTACATGTACACATAACATACATACAGAATACTCACGGTCAACAGCTGAGATGACAATGGTTCTCATGAGCACTGCATCCTTGGGGTTGGAGCTTTCCCTGTCCAGTGTAACCCCACTGGTGCGAATCTTCCCTGTACTGCTGCTGATGGTGTAGAAAGGATTTTCTGGACTGATGCTGTAAACCACTGTCCCATTTTCCCCATTGTCAGGGTCCACTGCCATCACCTGGAAAGGGAACAGGCAGGAAAACACTTTCATAATACTCTCTGGCAAGAATGCTCCTTGTGTCCTTACATTACAGTAAATGTCTTAATAAAAGTAAATGAAAAAAAAAACTTAAAGAAAAAAAAGATTACTTAAAGAAAAAGAATGACTGTAACTGTAATGATAATGGGCGTGATAACGGTAGTAATCACAAACCTAAAGCACTGTCACACATATATCCCTCTCCAACTGCTCTAACACATCAGTCAGCAAAAAGAAAAATTGCAACGTCTCTTATCTGACACAAAGTGGCAACGGGTGATGAATGTGTGAAGCTGAAAGCCTGACTAAAACACTGGCTGATTTCTAAAGAGCTGATCAATTATTCAAGCACTGACTAAAAACGCTGAAAACTGGTTAATTGGTCATTAGAGGAACAAAGGTTTTGCAGGTGTTCAATTATTAAGGGGACATGGTAGGCAGACACCTCAGAAGGCCATTGATTAGTAGCTGCACAGGCCAAAGTAGGTGATATAAGATGCGGGGAAATGTCTGGCCGGGGCAGATGAAATAATCAATGTTGGCAGAATACTATGTGTGTGTGTATGTGTGTGCAGGTGGGTAGGTGGGTGCGGAATGTAGGTAGGCTGCAGCATCAATGGTGAGGTGCTTTGAGGTTTGAGTGGGGTGATCCTTGATCTGTGCACAGCTACCACATTCATCGGCTCACTGGACACCTCCAGGAGAACTCAGCAGGTGGCCTCTTGTCACCATGGAAACAACAGCTGGACCAGGTCTACATAGAGGACAATTACAGGGGCTATAAGCCTGGATGGCCCTATTTATTGAAAATGGTTAGAGGGGGCAAGAGCATCTGTCCACTGAGGGCAGAGGAGTCACATACAGTATGAATCACATCACTGGATGCACCATGAATGAACTCAACTGAGGTATATTGAGTACAAGAGAAGAGCGAAGTGGGAAAATGTAGCGCTGCTAAGATTTTGTCTTGTATATTTAATTAATCTTCCCTCACAATTTATCTAGTCAACTCCATCATACTTCAAGATGTGTTTTTTTGCACTTTTTTCTGCCTAGCAGCTGAATAATTTGCTATGCATATGACTGCAGGCACATTTTAATTAGCAATTGGACCCCGTTAATTACACTCTCTGACGCCTCATTAATTAATGGACAATCAAGGCTTAATTAACAACAAAACATTGCCAAAGACACCACCAGGACATTGGGAGAATTTAGGATGATGTTTGCGGCTACCTACACAGTTACAACTATAATAGTAGAGCTGTAAGCACATAGAAAAAAACCCATATTGTACATGTAAATTTTATGTACAGTATGCCTTGACTAATGTTCAAGTGAAAATGGTCTTGTGTCTGCTTTAAAACCCATCTTTTATTAAAACATTGAACTTAAGTCTGATTCAGGTTTGCAAAGTCAAATTAATCAAATTGAGCAACAGACTAAAATCAATCCAGAGTGAAAAAAAAAACCAAAACTTCAAGATACTTGATATCTCTATTCAAAAATAAAAATGCACTTTTCAAGGATTGAAAAGTGCATCCCATCATGTCCTCAATAGGCAACAGATTACTATCTAACTGTATTCATTTGTACTGTGTGCAGTACCATTTAATTAACTGCAAACTAATCAAACAGGAAAATCTCACTAAAAAGGGGGCGAGGTGCACTCACAGAGATCACATCAGTGTTTATTGGGCTCATCTCCACTACGTTGGCATGGTATGGCTCATCCCTCCACACAGGGGCGTTATCGTTAATGTCCAGGATAGTAATGTTTACCTAAACAAAGTGAGTGTGAGGGAAATTCAGGTCAATGGAAAATCACCACTTTATGCGAGTTATGTAAAGAACCTGATATAATAGTCATAATTCAAGAAATAATATGATAAAATATAATTATAAAAAAATTATTATTATTAAAAAAAGATTTTTATTAAACAGCGGGAAGAAAATTAGATCAATGATGACTAATTTGTTACCGTTGCAATGCCAGTCTTTTGTTGAGGGCCTACTCCTCCATCCACAGCTCTGACTATCAGGATGTACTCTGACTTCAGTTCTCTGTCCAGAAGGGCTGTGGTGGTGATCTCTCCTGAAACACACATGACATTGTACCAACAGTTAAAAAAAAAGCCAAGGCACCTGAGGAGCAAAGATGTTTTTGCTAAAGCAGCTTCTAATGTCACAATGAATAAACTTTTCAAAATCAAGCTATAATGTACATTTAAACAAAGAAAATATCAGATACCATCATTTCAAATATCTAAATAAACAAACTTTATAGTCATGTTAAAATGATCTCAACCATTCAAAACATTTTAATTTCGAAATTTGCAATGAGATCTAAAAAAAAAAAAAAAAAAAAAAAAGCTAAATTGTACTCTCTCTACATACACACTTAAACATACAACACACACTCACATGCTAGTACACACACACAGACCTGAACGCGAGTTGAGACGGAACTGAGAGGAGCCCTCCAGGGAGTAGATGAGTGAGGCCTGACCAAACTCCCGGGAGGCGTCCAAATCAGTAGCATTCACAAGCAGCACAGTTGCCCCTGTGGAGGAGAGGAAGGGATGAAGGGAATGAGAAAAAAAGAAAGTTAAAACCCATAGAGGAAGAAAAAGGGGAAAAAAATGAACTGAGAGGCAGGCTGCAGGAAAATATATGAAGTCTAGAAAAGACAGACAGAGCGAGACAAACTGCAGACAGAGTGAAATGGCATTCACTGAGCTAATTTCTTCACCACCCCCAACCACAGCTCAACTGATGGCATGACAGTGAGTGGGTTTATGGATTAGTGGATTATCAGCTTGTTTGGCACAGCTCATACTTGGCACAGGACTGATCAATACACAGGCATGAAGGGGGATGAGAGACTAGCCAGAGCTGTGGGGCTAGAACTATGCTCGGTCTTGGCCTCTTAAGTCTTAGGCCCCTTTCTCAGACAAGCTTGACCAAAGCCTGGTCCAAGCAGCTCAGCTACCGAGACAAAAAAGGTGCTGAACATCTGTCTGTTGGTGCTGAGAGAGAGAGGGGGGGGGGGCATTATAATATCTCAATTTCCTGTAGCGACCAGACACTAATCTATTGTCTGGAATAAAATGAGTATTCTGAATGCAGGGTAAGAATGACTATCACAGCTTGTGATTTTGCCTCAAATAGTTCACATTTTGCATTCTGGCTGAGCATTTATGCAAAAATTCATAACAAATAAGACACTGGAGGCCAGAGGAAGCAAATAAAATAAAAACATACAGTCCCCCCCAAGAAAGCAGAGCAATTAATTGAATATGCTAAAAGTAAGCCAATTTAAATAAAAGGAGAGCATATGTGCTTCATGATCTTAAAGCTATCTGGAGTGGTTAAATGTTGTGTTGGTTTGTCCAGATCAGAAAATGTTATCCCACACATATAGAGTGTCTCACCAGCATGAAGGTTCTCGGGGATTTTGACGATGTAGGACTGCTTGCTGAATTCTGGTGGGTTGTCATTTTCATCCTGGAGGAAGTATTAACACAAATAACAGGTCCAGTCAATGAGATAATATGAAAAGGCTAATTGTGTGTAAAACACAATAAAAAGTTGTCATCACACATTCATGGTGAAATGAATTAAGCTACTGATGAGTTTTAAAAGTAAAACAGTTGGAGTTCTATCTTTTTGGGCACATCAACCAGTCAATTGAACAATGAATTACCCTGAGACCTGTAATGTGACAAAAATGAATACCTACAGTAAGGAACAGCATCCAGGATCACACAGCCTTTGCCAGAGCATTTACATTTTTCACAACCTCCCACTCTTTGAATAAGTCTTCATTTTACACCAACACAACCAGTTGTGTGGCTTCCCCAAGAACCTCCTCACTGCGGGGGCTGCCGAGAAATGTTAACAGTTAAACAACAGTCACTGGTACCATTATATTTCGGGGATTCTGGGCTCTGTGTTATACTGGAGTGAAGCATTGTGTGTGTGATGCTGCCAGCAACTGATAAACCCCTGTGGTGTGAGTCATGACACTGTGGAGGACAGAGAGAGGGATGCAGACACACAGAGAGGAAATACAGGATTGCCAACATCTCTCCCAATTGGCTTTTGCATTCACGCATCGATCTCTTCATTGTCTTACACAGTGTTTGTCTCTCATGTAGGATGTGTATACTTACTGTGCTCACATATCAAAAATATTCCATCCGGATTACGCTACTGTACACTGTCATTCCATCTTTAATGACAAGAAAACTATATATAATGAATGTATATCAGGGACAATTACTGTAGCTGTAGTAGTGCAGTGGCTGCTTGTCATACTTAGACTGATGTCTTTAAAGTCCCTTTGGTAAGATAATCTTTGAAGCCAATCCTGGCAGTCATGAGCTGAAAGGCTGGGGACACTCTGGACAGATTGCCAGTCCATTGCAGGGCCAAGTTACTCTCAGATTCACACCTACAGTCAATTTAGAGTGTCCAAATGACCTAATCTGCATTTTTGGACAGTGGGAAAAAGCCTGAGTACCCGGAGAGAGCCCACACGCATGAAGGGAGAACATGCAAACTCCATAAGAAAGGCCCTTGGTTGAACCAGCACCCGAACCTTGCTGTAAGGCAACAATTGTCTCTACTTACCACTGTGCAGAACAGAAAAACCAAAATATCAATTTAATTTTTTTTATCCCCACAAAACATCTAAAATATACAATGTTTAATTTCTAAATGAGCGTACTGTATGTGTGAAGACAATATTTCAGACTGACATGTATATACATACAGTACATGTTGATAACTGCAAACAATAAGTTGAATATTTGCAAATAGTGCCATAATTTGATCTTTTGCGCCTAAACATTTTAGCACATATCTGAGGGAAACTTCTTTAACTGAGAGGGGTAATGCTGCCCTCCACAGTTCAGAGTTTTATTTAGGGAAACTTGAATGAAAAGGTTTGAAGTTTTTGCCTTTAAACATGGGGAGACTGCAAGGATTTTGTCACATGGTGTGTCTGCCACACCATTGAGAGTAATTTAATACTGAAAAACAATGCAGGCCCGAAAAAAATAGAAAAGTAGAAAAAAATTAGACAGAATTATTTGGAAAGATTTTCAGCTAGGAGTTAAAGTGTTATTAACAAACAAGTCTTTGACTATTTAACACCTTCCTGGAACCCAAAAAAAAAATATATATATATTATGTTCTCCATCAGTTGCTTATTAATTTCATACTTATTGTTTACATTGAAAAACTGATCATACTCACTGTTGGCTTTGTTTCTGGTCAGTGACCTGAGTGAGCTCAGAGCAGAGTGTCCTTTGTGTAAGATAAGGACTATTATTGGACTAGCTGGGGTCTGACTCGGAAACTGTTTCTGTCTCTGGCAAAAAAATTGATTCATGTCAATGACATTAAACACAAACCAATATCTGCTGGTGAATTTATATCAATGTTGTCAAGGAAAACACTATAATGGTTTCCCTTTGAGGGAAAATAAGTCCCTCATGTGTTCTCTTTAAGGGCATTGTAGTGCTACTGTGTAATCAATATGAAGTGCAGTTTTTTTATATTAAAATGAAGACTTTTAGATTGTTTTTATGTTTTATTATTCAATACATTTTATATTTATATTATTCAAGGCATACAGTTTACAAGCAAATGGCAACATTCATGACAAAAATGTTTCCATTTGTCAAGATTGGTTTGGTTTTAGATGTTTCTATCCATAATTGTATTAGTGTGTATGTGTTTAGGAGCTTTTCTGGCATAAACACCATCCTTGTCAAGACCAGTAGACCCCATGGAGACCAAAACCTGGTCCTAATGAGACAGAACCTAATTTCTTACGAAGTGGTTAAGTTTATGGCTAAGTATTGAATTGTAGTTAGGTTAAGGTTAGGATAAGGCATTAAGTTGTTATGGTTAAGGTGAGAGATGCTACTTTGTTCAGGCTGTCCAAATGAATGGACAGCTGTGTGAACCTGTGTGTATGTATGTGCATGCATGCTTCTGTTGCAGGTTTATACTTACAATCACCTCTACTGTAACAGGTACAGTACTGTTGAGGGCTGGGTTTCCACTATCTTTGGCCATTACGGTCAAGTAGATCATCCCTTTGGGAACCTGCTCATAGTCCAGAGCTTTGGTTACACTGATCACTGGTGGAGGGAAACGTGGAGAAAGCTGTGTTGTCAAACAGCCAAAATGAATACAAGTCTAAACAACTGTAGCAGCCATTTTACCACTTAAAATGTTTCTAAATATATAAAACATCCCTGTCCAAATGATGACTAGAATACCCAAACATATCAAAGATTTTGGCTTCACACTAAATTTGAGTGTACCTGCGTAGCCCTCCACCATAGTGATGCTGAAGAAATCCAGGAAAACTGAGGCTGAAGTAATGGTGTAAGTCAGGACATTGTTGGGAGGAGAATCCTCATCTGTAGCCTGTAGATTGGCAGAAAGGGATGAGAGAGTGAAAGATAGGAGTGCCTTTAACAAATGCCCCTGTGACAGTCCACAGAAGAAATTCTGAGTGAGTGAGACGAAACAAAAGAGTGTGTGACAGGACAGCTGCTGCAAAAAAGAGGTTTATATTTATATATGTGTGTGTTTCCAGAGGATGTGTGCACGAGTCAGTGCAAGAGGGAACCTGGCAGCCAGTGATGGCATACTATCGGACAGACTAGATCTTATTCTGGCTATTAGTGACGCAAGTGTCAATAGTGGAAGAACACCAACTGAGCCAAGATGAGCCAAGCAGGACAGATGAAGCCATACTTCACACGGCTAATCCACAGCAATATCAACAACAACAAGGATGCCCCCTCATTATTCTGGAGTTGGCAGGAACTTAAGTCTTTGGGCTGTGAGGAGAGTCTACTGGGCTTTACTGGCAACAGCAAAGGGTGGACAGGTTGTCAAAAACACTTACTTATCTGTCTCCATTACATGCACATTACAGTTCTTTGATTTAATGCCAAAACTTTAAGTAGGCAATACTTTTCTTTCCCACAAACACAGCTTGGTATTCACTTCTAGAATCTCTTCTGTGAAATAGGAATATCACATTTCAATAGTTTCATATAAGACTGTCTTTTACCACTCAAATAAGAGGAGCTTGGGGTAGTAAATCAAACAGATGAGTGGAAGTAAAGGACTAAGAAGTGTAGATACATTTTTTTTTGTTCAGCATAAGAGCTGTAGTAGGCACAAACCTCCCAGGCACTGTTTGAAAAAAGAAAGCAAACGGCGGGAAAATAATGATTTGCTCTGTCTTTCACAACATCCTCACCCTCTACGTACATATTTTGGTCTTTTTTTTTTCTTTACTTTTTGCCTGTTTTCCCGAGTAATGTATGTGCATTCTATGTGTGTGTGTGTGTGTGTGTGTTTTCAGGGCATATTGCTGACTCACAAGATTGGGTGACTGCCTTCCCTGCTCCTCTTGGGCAACATATTAATATCAGCAACGTTTAAGGTTAGCGCAGACTAATCAAACACAGTGAGCCAAGCATGGAGCCCAGTCATCAGCTCCATTCCCACAACATAAACGCAAACCACCACAGTGCACTGGGGCAAGTGAAATCATCACTGTACCCACTGCCACAAGGGACATAAATGTCTTTCTCTCCAGGACACAATCAAAAGCAATGTTGAGCCATTAGTTACAACTGTGCCTGACTTCTGATGGCTTTGTGTGGCAACAGTGATAGCCAACCAAGGCAACCTGTTCTTCTTGGATACAGTGCAACTAAACACATAAACACAATTATATTATAGTAAAACACAGGGAATACAGTTCAGGAGAAAGATAAGGAAGGCAGCAAAACCAAAGTTTTGTCACAGCAATGATGAGTGCTTTTTTTGTTTTAGGATTAGGGCCTTATTTTGTAAGTAAATGGTATACAACATACTGTAATAAACACAGTCTATAAGTGTAAAAGGGAAAATGTAATCTTAAATCAGTAACAACGAATACGTGCATGTTTTTAATCATGTCTCACCCTGATTCGTGCCACCGGCTGGACAGACTGCTCATTCTCTCTCAGTGAGCCCACATATGCCTCCTTCTGGAAGAGTGGTGCATTGTCATTGACATCCAGGATATTCACACGAATCCTCCCCGTTGTCACCTCTCCACCACCGTCCCTTGCCAGCACAGTCAGTGTGAAACGCTGCATCAACTCATAGTCCAAACTGGCCCGTAAAATGACCCAGCCAGTCTCATCATCCAGTGAAAATCTGGAATAGAAAACAAAGTAAATTCTGAAAAACATCACATAAAAAGTGTGTGCAGCTGGCATATGTTTATTAATCTATGTGAGATCTACTACTACTATTTTTGTATTTATTTTATCCGGTAATAAGAATTTAACAATAATTTTGTTATCTGTCCTTAGCCTTAGTAAGAACACAAGCTACTTAAATCAAAGACAGATAATGGATAAGTCAAACAAAAACATATAACACTGATACTCAGAAGACAATGAATTAAGATTAGGATAGATTATGTGTATATGAGTTTTTCTTTGTGTCTGACTCTACGTATTTGTGGCCTGAAGACAGCAGATGTAAGGAAATGTGCCAGATATCGTTGTAGCTCAGCTGTCTCTGGCGAGTCCATGTGGCACAAAGACTGCAGTTCAATCGTTCAGAAGAGGCCATATTAATGAAAAATTAATGAGTTTGTATGTTTGTGTGGACTGTGTGAGTTTGTGTGTGTAACTCTATCTTACTGATCTGGCTCATCACTGAAGTAGTAACTCACGATCCCAAATGTGCCTGCATCTCCGTCTGTAGCCTGAACAGAAAATACAACAAAATTAAATTCAAAATGATGTTTACCTTCTTGTAAAGTTCTGCAGAAAATTCAGCATTCATTTTGCTTTTCCTCCTGATTTTGTTTAACCTGTTAATTTTTTTATTCATTTGGAAATGTACTTTCATGAATGGGAAAATAAATTCTAAACACTTAACCGAGTTGTTGTCTTAATAAGAGTGTGATTATGTGTTGCTGACTTATTCAAATTGTGGAAAGTGAGGGGATGGAGGTTCATGCCTTATTGTTAGTTATCACAAGCACAATGTGCCCTGGCTTGGGATTTGTGATGTGGTTCATACTTAGCAAGAATAAATTATGTTTTTGACAAACAGAAACTCCTCAATAAAATATTGTAGCTACACTGCATTATTTAATACTGAGGTAGGCTATTTTATGTAAAGTTACTTATCGCTATTTGTGCTTGTGTATTGTGCCTGTGTATAACACTTTACTAACATGAAGCACCCAAATGGCTGCATCAAACACTTTTATGACTGAGTTATGCTCAGTTTCATAAATTTCTCACTCAAACAGCTGTATGGATTTATATTAAAATGTGCAAGCCATGCCTCACTCTACAAAGGTGTTGAAAGGATTGAATATAATGGAAAAACATTTTCTTAACCCACATGGCCCCCGCTGCCTTAGAAAAGCAACAACCACTGACATATGTTTAGCAGATAAAAAGGGTGTCAGGGAAATGCCACATTAAGAAAAACACTTTCACATATCTTTATGATATGGCACATTAACGCAATTGGTCTTTATATAGTCATGTATGTGTATGTGCACACAAGAAGTGATGCGGACATACAGGGCATTGTGTCAGAGCTGATGGATCGTACCCAGAGAAGCTCTGGTAATAAAGTTTCACTTCAGTGGCTCTGCAGTCAGTTGAAGGGCCAAACTTCAGCAGGTCTGCAGCCTGTTCTGTCAACCACAATGCCGGTCACTGTGATTCATTGATACTCACATACCGGCAATATTATGTGGGGCTCTGTGTGTGCAGGAGCAGGGCCTGTGCTTCTTGGTATGTTCCTGACATTATCATTTAAAAATGTGTGTGAGTCTAACTTTGTTGAGATGTGTGGAAAAATTGTTTGCACTTGGATTAACATGCATGTGGTTTTATACACAGACAAAATATGTGCTCAGTAAGGCTGAGCATTTGTGAATGTGGATGTATGAGTATGTTATGGAATAAAATGTACGAGCCTTCTAAATCAAATGCATTGATGGATATGTGTGTGTGCATCTGTGAGTGTTTGTGTTCATCTATGATGCCTCTCACCAGATGGAATGACGGCTGCAGCTATCAATGTTTTTTTTCCCACCCTTCTAAAAATTACACCATGCTGTTTAGCTCAATCTCGTAATTTCCCTGAGAGCTCCCACCACAACATTCTGGATAGTGAATGAGTGTTTCTTTTTAATGTCCAAATGGCCTTCACTTTGTTGTTAAGCGCACCAAAGCACACCCTGTTCAATGAGCCGAGAGTGAGACTCTAAATACTTGTGAGGTGTTTTGGACATAGGTCCTTATATTAACCTTTGAGTTTTCATGTGTCGTGTCTGGATTTTCTCATCATTTAATGCCACTTAACTGCTTTTTCCTCTCACTTTTTGCACACAAGCCAAATTCAACCTCCCCCTCCTCTTTGTCATTTATCTTTTTTCCCCCGTCATTACCTCGATTTCCTCTCTGCATCCTGAACTCCACCTCCACTGTTTCCTCTACTCTCCTCTACATATCTTCCTTGGCACACTCTTACCCCTCCTTTGCCTTCCTCCCTCTTTCTCAGGTGAGTGACAGGCCCATAAGTGCTCCAGTGATAGTGGTGGGGGTGTGACAGCTATCAAAGCAGTGACAGGAGCCACGCTCAGTCTGGGAGCTAATACTGCCTGCGCTCTATGGCCAAGCCCCTCTCACCGCAATGCTAGACAGACGGACCGAGAGAAAGACAGACATCATTCATCGACCCGCTCAAACAATCACCATGACAGTGCGGCCCAGTCACTTTTCCAAATCCTTGCCAAAGACTTTCAACTTCATACACAGAAGGCCCACAGCAGATGGATGATAGAGATTGGTCAGGCATTTGCTGTAACTTCACACCATGCGGCTGGATCCTTCACACCAGGGTATGAGTATATTTGCCCCTTGTCACCATTGGCAGCTGAATACTCTCTTGGTTGAACAGTTGGAGGTGATGGAAAAAATATGAGAGTACAATTTAATGAGGGAAGAAGTGACATGGAAATAAAACTGGATGTGCCTAATAATTTCACTCACAATTATAACAAGTACTTCTACAACAGCAGTGACTCACCACATTATTCACGAAGGTTTACAGTTTTCATACCAAGTAAGCAATGCTCACTTATTTAAGGACTGTCCAAAAAGTAAAAGGGAAGATTTAAATTGTTGTAAATGTTTCTAATCTTGTACCAAGACTACACAAAACCCCGTTGGTTGATTACATTTCCTCTGACGACTGTTATGACACCCAAGGCAGTGTGTGTCATAGATAAATATGCCATGGTAAGAAACTACCTCAGCACAGCAGCATACTGAGGTATCAGAGGTGGTGTTGTGATCCAAACTAAGTTGTTAAGAAGTTTCTGCACAAAGAGTCAGTGAGCCGCTGATTGCCAATATAAACTCTGCAAACCTTGGGGACCGCAGGCAGTAACTACAAAAGAGAAATTAGTTCTCAGTTGACCAGTTTGGTTAAATGATGTGTTTCTTCCCATCAGAACGGTGAAGCCGGCAGGCAAACAACTCTGTGCCAGTATATGGTATGTATAGTGGTATAACTGTGCACTGGTGCATTCACTTGTGTCTGCATGCCTGTTAATGTAAGCGAGAATATGGGTGATGATTAGATGCATGTATTGAGTGTTTTTGAATGAAGTAGTGTGTGTATGTAGATTCGCGTTTGTGCGTACACATGATTAGAGATACACCCCGACCACTTACAATATCAACTGCTATTATCGCACTCAATTGCTTCAAGAGAAACCTTAAACGAGCTCTTCCCGTCCTGGGTGACAGGAAGACATGGGTAGTGTGTGCATGTGTGAAGGCTCTGGTTGGGGTCAGCTCAGCTATCTTCTGCCAAGTGAGGGAGGTTGGAGCTGTACCAGCTTTTCTATCTTGAGTGAGCTGGAATTTGAATTGATTGGCTCTTAAAATTGCTTTTTCTGTAGGAGCTTCAAGAATCATGGAAACAGAAACCAATTACTGGCTGTCAAAGCCTGCTGTCAAAATAGAGATGACCCCCAGTCCGAACACAGACAACCTCCTTTGTCTCAGTGTCTCACACCTAAACACAACCATGAACAATAGATAACAGCCGGAGTATGCCCACACAAGCAGCCCATGCGCGCGCACACACACAATGGTTTCTGTGACTTTAGAGGACATATTAATTTCCTGGAGACTTACTCGAACCTCAATCATAATTACCAGTGCCCCAACCCTAACTCTGACCCTAACCTTAAACTAACCCTAACCTCAGCCTAACTTCACCATAAAATGTGGTAATTTACATTATAACGTCACATACAGTAACATCATAATTTGACTGTAAACAGATATAGGTCTCCACAATATAAGGAATACCAGGTATACACACACACACAGGCACACAGGCATGCATGCACACACACACCAAATTTATGACCATAGCTGTTGGCAAGACAATAATGATGTGGTTGTCAGGTTATCTTCATCAGGTCTGTTTCCTGTATCAGCAATGAGAGTAACCTGATACTATTAAAGTTGGACACAGTATATAACAGTTATATTTAAGCACACCAACTGCACATGTAAACACTTTGCATATCCTGCAGTATGAAAATGTAGTGCAGTGTGAAAAATGCATGCTAAAATTATGTTCATGTGACACATCATATGCAGAATATTTAAGCAGGTCATCATCTCTGTAAAAAAAAAAGTGTCTTTATATCAGCAGTGTGGACTTCTGCAGCACTCTCAGTCACCATGGGAGTCAAATCTGAATTTGGGGAGATAACAGTTCTGGCACTCAAGTATATAATTTTATTTCATATTATACATGTTCCATAAAGAACTGTAAAAGGCATGACATGAAAATCTTTGTTGTAAATTTTAGAACTGCTGTAAATGCTGTAATGCTTAAAATATCAACTGTCAATATCACTGTCTCAGTGTTCGCTGCTGCAGTGGCTCTTTTCACCCTCCATCTGAATGAGCTGATTTAAATCTTAGTTGGCTTTCCATAACAGACCAGTCTGCACTGACTACTCAGCTGGCCGTCTTTTGTAATTGGTCGGCAGGTTAAAACATGTGTTGGGAATGTCAGGCTTGTTACCAAGAGGTTTCATGGTTTGTAAACACCACTGTGTTGTGCTGCTTCAAACTTTCGAGTAGGTGGGCATGTTATGGTACTTTATAACACAAGATGCTATGCAAAATAAAAGTCAGAATTTAAAATGAGATATTTCAAGCCCTAATTCAAACAGTGTTGTTGGGTCTTTCCAGTGGCCTTTGTAACTTGGCTGACATTTAATTTTATTTTTACAAAAAAAAAAAGCAAAGGGAAAAACCTTGAAAGCAAAATATGAGTACTTTGTGTAAAGGTTCACACTGTTACTACATTGGTACACCAAGTCTGTAAGGATACTGAGATGACTCTACACACACTAGTACAGTTACCAGTTGTAATTATGCATCTCATCTACAGTAGCCAGTTAACTCTAGTGCCTTACTAACACTATTTCAATATATGACATTTTAAACAGTTTAATTCTGGTAATCTGGATTCACCTAATACCTAATGCAAAGACATGACTGAATACATTGTGACAGCCAGCCTTTTTTAAAAATAGCTTTTTGTTGTTCTCCACACAGTCAGTCACCTCAGTTTCTGTTTTATGTACACATATTGCCATGGGACATCTCTGATCAATACAACAGAACAAGACTAAGAGCGGAGCAACAGCCTGGAAAAAGCACAGACACTCAGACAAAGTGTTGGGGCTTCTCCGAGATATGTCCAATTACTGATCTCATATCCTGAACAGATCCTCAGTGAACACGGACTAAACTAACGCATGTGAATTTAGTGATTCTTCTTAATTTTCATGCAAGTAATGATGCAAAAAGTCCAACCACTTCAGCAGAGAAGAGATACAACATCCCTTCACTAACTTTGACCAGTGGAGGTCTAATCACATCTCTTGCCAGTTCCCCCAGCTGTGACCTAAAGCACCTGCAGGGGTTGATGGGAGCTGTGTGTGTTTTTACTGCGGACACTTTAGCGTAATGGCAATGGTGAATGTACTTTTACGACTGCTTTATTTCTCAAAACCATTAATGAGCAGGTGGGGGTGCTCACAGCAACTGCTGCCTGCCGACAGGATTGAACAACCTGTTTCGATTATCTCCTGACCATCCAAAACAGTAAGCTGAAGAAAGAGTGAGAGAGAGACACAACTTTTTAACAATGTATACTTTTGTGAAAGAGGAGCTAAATAAAGTGGAATAGATGTTTTCACAACAGAGCTCTGACAGCTTGCAAGATAAAGTCTACTGTTTGTGTGTACACGGCCACAATATAATTATTCCAACTGCATGTAAACCACTTAAAAAAACAGCCGTTACCTCTGGAACATGAAGAAGAGTGAGAGACATGGAGAGGACAGTGGAGTGGGCATCAGCTTTAAAAAATGCCAGTTACCAGTGAAAAGACCAAATGCACAAGTCTAAGTCTGGCAGCTTCACTTTGCCAGCAGCATTTTGTTCTCTCTCCTATAAAAAATAAGGCCGAGATAACTCGTAAGTATAAAAACGTTTTTACAGTAAGTACCAAGGACATCTCTTGGTACTGTGATTTTCTACTTTGTGTTTTGAACTGTTGATTAATCAACAGGGGGCAAATCTTAAGCAGAGAAGCCCAGACTTCTTTTCCCCTGGCCACTTCACCTAGCTCTTCTGAGGGAATCCTGAGGCGTTTCCTTACTGCTTTTTTTTAAGTAAACATTATTTTTGTTACTTAACCCCTGCAGTATAACACACTTTATAATCTGAATTAACTAAAATCCATGAACCAACTAATAAACCAGACAACTTGCATCTATCGATAAAGCTGATAGTTTAGACTCTTCACCAGTCTCAGCTACTTTAGACTTACCGTAAGTCTCAGCTGCCGTCTGTTCCTCTGCCTGGCACAACTAACATTCCATATCACAATATCAGAACACTCCTGATAAGTGCTGCATTATTAGCAGCGATTGTGTGTGAGCTACAAATAGCAGGAGAGAGCTGGGCCTCACCCCTTCTATAACAATAATGAATTATAATTGCTTTTGTGACTATTACCCCTGTCTAAACAGTGGTGGAAGTAAAACCTCACCCGCTCTGTAATTTATAGTTTTCTGCTGTAAGCATTTATCATTGTGCCTCAGCCCTCAACATACAGCATCTGCACTGAACCTATAAAACACACAGCATGGCACTAGCAGGGCACCTAGACCAGACCCCAAGACCAATGTTAAACTATACATTTTATAGAAGTAAGACCAAGCAGAAAAGTATGTGTGAGTAAATTGTTGTTCTATTAAATGTGCAGGCATCCTCAACATACATATCCCCTAATGTACAGGCTGATGGAAGTAACAGCTAAGAGAGTTTATTCAAAGCATAAACAAACAGAAAACCACAGAGTGAATCAATGCAACACCTGAAAACCATTAGAAATCTAATGGTAAAACAGAGAAAGGGAAAAAAAAACAACAATAACCAAAGGCATGTAATAAATAAGAAACGAAAGACGACAAATTGTCTGAAACCTAAAGAGAGAAAATAAGAGTGATTCCACTGATATGTGCAGCTGCTGGTGTCTAAAGTCTCCAGGGTACAAAAGAGACAGAAAGAGAGAGTTGGAGAGAAAAGGACCCAGACAAAAGAGTAAATCACAATAAATATTTATAATGATAAGTAATGCTGTGGACCATAAATATTAAAGAGCCACTGCCTGTGTGTATGTTAAGCAGTGTCTACAGGGACACAGGAGTGGGCGCTGAGTAATGTGTTGACTAACATTGTACATAAGCTCGGATCAGATCAGCGTTGAATATAAGGTCAAACAAAGTATTTCAATCGCATTATCAGATTGCTTGTTTGGCACCTTTTTAAAAAAAAAAAAAAAAAAAAGTCTAGGACCAAACATGCATAATTTCAGTTCATGGTTTCATAGATATAAAGCATCATCCTGATCCCATCCTTGTCAAAAAAAACACCACATTATTGATCTCATTGAACAGTGCTGGATCTAAAACTATATTAGGAGAAAAACAGGTTTTGTGAAACATGTTTTCTGAAATGTGTTTTGTCAAACTGGTTAATGGAAGTGCATCACAAAATTGAGCTTTAGAGGTGGAGGTGTATTTTTTCTGGACAGGATGAGAAAGAAAGAGTTGTCCTCCCGTTTTGCACTTAAGTATAATATGGCCACTGTCTGTTTCACCTCAAAGCCACTTGACAGAGAGCAACGAGAGGCTTGACTCAGCCTTATATTGTTTCGCTCTGACTTGTTCACTGCACAAGCAGACAGTGGGAACTTGCAAAAGAGAATAGAGAATAAGACAGGCACATGGAGTATAAAAAATTAGTATGTGTCACACACTTAAAACAAAGGTGCAGGGAGCTGTATTACAAAGTGCAGAATAAAATGTGCTTGTGGAAAGTAGAAATTCTAAGTCCTGTAATAACAGCATGAATTGTTAGGGGTCTAATTGACTTAAACTCAACATGCTTTCCACAATTTAAATGACATCTTATCCCTAACAATGAGACAATTGACAGGTTACTTGGTGCAGAGACTCTCAGAAATTGTAAAGTTTTAAAGCTTGATAAATGCAATCAAATGTAGTCATGTAAGTATTATTCTGCAAAGCCAGAAGATGTAATTCACTTGAAGAAATGTGACATATTACTGTACATTTATAAGAGACATCATCCACTTTATAATTTCTCCACTTCTACATGAATAATTTGAAGCAGAGAACCATCCTTCTGGTGGGCTTTAAATTTTTTCTGTCTAACATTTCAAACAATGCACAGATGTTCTACCTATTCCTAATTAAATTGATAACTAATATCCACACAAACAAGAGTAAAGTGTCCATGGCTTGTTTGATCAGACTGAGGCATAGAAATAAATAGCAGATATTGTCATTAGATTACAAATGATGTAACATACTGTCTATATTACTAAATAACTAAATTATGACAGAACCACAAAGGTAAACACGACTGTCTAAACACATAGACTCTCTCTCTCTCTCTCTCTCTCTCTCTAGCTGAGTAATGGTGACATCTGATCTGGTTAGTATAATGGTATCTAAGAGGGCTTGTATAAATATGGGACAATATTTAAGTGCTCATCTAACAGTGTATAATATACACGTTCTGCCATCCATGCCAGTTAGAATTCTCGCTGAGAGGCCGTCACTTCTCCTATTTACAACCCATCCACACTCAACAGAGAGCAATCAGGATTCCATGGCAGGCCACATGCTCTGGCACGAGGCCAACAACAGCCAGGTCTTATTGGGTATTAGAGTGCACTGCAATCTCCATTTCATGAACACACAGTCTACAATAAACACTATTGATTTTCACATTATGCTTTTCTGCACTTGAATCTAGTAGATTGTGAGATTGTGAGTTGTGCCAGGCAGAGGACAAACAAAAGAACAGCAATGAATAATAATTCAGTTTTGTGGCAAACTGTTTAGAGAATTTTTCCGATACAGCAAAAGCCGTGACCGCTGGTCAGGTAAGTGACTTAGAGTAAAAACATTCATGAACGGTGGATTATTACAACTTGCAAATGGGTTTAAGTGCATGAAGCGTCATAGGTGAACAGTCCTTCAGTTTGAAGGCTATCACTGATCGTGACCCAATAAAGGTGAATGAGATTCTACTCGTGTTTGCTCTTAGTCTGAAGGCAGCTTAGCTTGAGGTGCAATAAATCACAATTCATTTATGGTAAACTCTCAGGAGAGAAGTGGATCACATGGAGCAAACACATATACACCAAGATTTCATTCCCTATAAAACAAGTCCCATAAAAGTTACTAGTGCTAGTCAGGTTTTATTGTAATCTCTCTGGCTTCTAGTTTAACTCATCTTCAGGGATAAATCACAAGAAACTACCCCTTGAGTAATTCATCACATTCTCTGCTCTGTAAACAAGGCACAGTGATTTCCAATGATACTCACTAGGAGGCGTAACAGCGAGGTACCAGGGGCTGTGTTTTCAGGAAGGCTGATGTTGTATAGTGGTTTGCTGAAAATGGGCCGGTTGTCATTCTCATTGATCAGCTCAATAAAGACCCGAGCAAATCCCACATGATCGGACATGGACTCATTGGCATAGAGCTGAGGGGAGACAACAAGATATATACAGTATTTGACATTCCATTGCATATGTTACAGTTCAGATCAAGAAAGAGCATGCATGAAATATTTATTTATTCAGAAAGAGTTTATTTTACTGAGTTGCTCTCTAAACTCTATAATTATAATTTCTTATTACAAATTGATGTTTCTGTCAAAGAGAATGTAAGTTTAGGATTTAAAAATATGGGCCTGATCATGACACCATTTAGTTCTGTAAATGATTCAGGGATAAAGTGAGATGACAAAACATAATCAATCCTCAATTTCTCTGTTCAAACAAATCTGCAGTATTGTGAGAGTAACATAACTCCAATCTAAGTGAGACTTGTGTCCAAACAAAAACATAATGAAGCTACATTTAGTTTTGTTGCTGGGTACACAGTTGATTCAAGGGCAGTCTTATAGTACAGTAGGGCAACACAATTGCCACATCTCCAGCAGCTCAATTGTTCGCTCATACTGTGTCTTTACAAAAGTGAGTTGGGGGACATTGACAATTAATAAAAAAAAAATGCTTCATGCCTCATAAATATTAACCAAAAAGCTGTGGGTTGTGGAGGGGATGCCGCCTGTTGTGTCATTTCTGAACCATGTCTATTATGATTTCTTGTTAGTTCTTGCAATTAGTCTCAGACAACACATGATTATTTTTCAATTCCATCCTAGCATTAATTCTCATGTAAATGTTCACGTTCACACTTTAAGAGAAGTAATAACAATTGTAAAACTCACAGAGAAGCTGTAGCTGCGAATATGTTCATAGTCCAGTGGCATGGCCACCCTCATCCTGATGTCGGCACGCCCCTGTACCGCTGTGGGGGAGATGGTGAAGTATTCTGAATTGTTTCCTGTCAGAAACACCTGGAACATGCTGTTCACCCCCTGCCGCAAAAGGGATAAGAAAAAAGGGGTTAGTGAGAGAGAACAGGCAGGTATATTGTATAAACTAACAGTAGTGGAAAAATATAGATGATAAAAATCCCTGCAACATCATATCCAGTGAATTTGAGGATTAATTTTAAAAACAAAAATTTTGGTTCATGACAAAGGTACAGATACTGTAAGAATACACAGTCAGAGCTGACACCTACCACGATTTGCACCATGAAGTCCATTCTCTCTCATCAATTTTTTTTTTGCATCACTGCATCTTTTTGCAAGATTTTTTTGCAAGATTTTGCAGGATTTTTTCTACCCTTTAATCTCAAGTGCTCTATTCACTTTCCTGTGTCAATCTGTAGTTCAGAATATTTCAAAGACCAGAGCTTTTTAGAATTAGAATTTGTTTTACTTATACACACAGTGATAGTGGATTTAACATCTGCATTTATCTTTATACACCAAAAGTGAACAAACCATGCAGAGGAGCAGTTATCTGCACCCACAGAACAGGTGTCCAGTACTTTGCTCAGGTGGATCCCAATCCTTGACCTTGACTGGGATTTTAACTGGTGACCCTCCAGTTCTAAGTCCAATTCCCTTCCTGTCATTTTGCCCATGACATTACCAAGCATTACAGCAACATAACACTTTACATTTCTGAGTGAAATGTAAAGATGCATGCCATAAAATCAGGCAATCATATATGTAGTTATCCTCTATTTGTGATGCTGTGAATTACAATCTGTCTGTGAAAGGGTCTTAATTGTAGCAAGGACGCTAGACCTCAAAGTAATTGCAGGCTTCACTACACATTTGACCTGGAGAGCTGCACTTTGCAGGAAAAGAAAGGAGAAACAAGGCAGTAAGGATAACTGTCAAAATGTGAAATAAAATGGTTATGACAAGGTTAGACAGTGACACAGACGTGAGTATTAAATTACAGCTTCATCTCAACACATTTGAATCCTTCATCTCCAACACAGAAACCATACACTGCACTTTCACAATATGTCATTTAAGAACAACATGAAATAAATACCCATGCACTGCCTGTAGTGCTGTATGTCCAGCTGGAATCATTACCTACTCTGGGGAGGGGAGTTTAACCCATTATGCCAGTTTAATCATCATAACATGTGATTATAAGTAAAGGGAGAAAAAAAGTGCTGATGAATTCTTAATGACAGCCACAACTATTTACCTCAATTCATACATGTCTGCGTTTGGTTCAGTTAACTATGATGCACGTCCATGTGCACTAATTACTATGGGTTAATTAGTGTATCACCACCTACAATCCTCATCTTTCGGTTATATCTCTTCAGATAAATCACCAAAAGCAAGAGCATGATGAGCAAATATATGTATAACTCAAGAGAGGGTCAAAATGACATTACAGCTCTGAAAAGCCTGTAGCTGTCTTGAGCTGACAAAAACAGCTCTAGATCCCTCCTGCTTTCATATATAAAGCTGTGGGCAGCCAATCATGTAGCTATTGTAGCAGACAGAGGAAGACGGGTGGTGCCTTGATTGGCATTAGGCTGGTGGTTGAAATAGCCCCCTTGTTTTTGTTTTCATTTCTGGGAGAACCATTGTGGCTGATGACTCCTATTTAAAAGACCATCCAATATGCAGGGATGTCACCTCAAACTGCCCATAAACGTAATTGCCTGTCCATTTGCTCCTGCCTTTAGAAGCCCCCAATAAAAGCAGCCTGTCAGATGCAACTGCCACAAAGTTTAGTGACAAGTTCCAGCAGCAAAAGTTTTAAAGATGCTAGCCGAGCAGAAGAGAATATGAAGGTAGTGACAGAGTGAGAGAGAGTGACAGAGAGAGAGAGAGAGAGAGAGAGAGAGAGAGAGAGAGAGAGAGAGAGAGAGAGAGAGAGAGAGAGAGAGAGAGTGAGTTAACTACCACTTGTGTCATAGACTAAAAAAAATGAAACGTCTGCCTGTAATCTATCACAGTAGGGGAAAAAGTGAGATTACAGTACAGGCATGGCAGAGTGTGAGTGCTGGCACAGGATCAAAACAGCAATACAAAAGACCTCATGTATTTTACTCTTTGTGATGTATACTGTATATAGCAGTTTTACACTGCAAACCTGTAACACACAACTTGAGAACACAACAGGATTACGAAAATTCATTTTCTGATGTCGGATAAAGGTAAATAAACTTAAAGCTTTGACCTAAAGGTTTTTTATAATCTTAAATGGTAAATGGTTGGGTTTCTTTCCAGACTTGGTAGAGGGAGTTGTCACCCACTTGCACAGTTCTCCCTTCTCTGGAATTAATAAACAGACCTGGCTAGTGAATACTCTTGCTATCAATTCTGCTTTCTTTTTCTTCTTTCTTCTTCATCCTGCACTACCAATTATTCAGACTTCTGCTTTTGCTATTCAGAATTTTCTGAGTCTCTCCTCTCCTCTCCTCTCCTCTCCTCTCCTCTCCTCTCCTCTCTCCACTTGACTTGTAGTTATCTGTCAAATTCCACCCTGACAGCCACTGTGGCTAAATCAATCAGAGTTGACTAGCTTTCGTCTTATCTGCACCAGTGGTGATTGATTTTCCTCGTTAGGTATAATTTGATGCTCTATCCCATCTCTTCCAGAGCAAATTAAATTGTAGTTGAGTCCAATATGCTGGTGTGAACAGGCATGTGCAAATATATGAGAAGGAGCAAGAGCGTGGGAGAAAGAGAAAGAGAGAGAAAGAGAAAGAGAGAGAGAGAGAGAGAGAGAGAGACAAAGAGAGAGAGGATGGCAAAGTAAGTGTAAAATGAGTCTTTGAGTTCTCTGTGTGTGTGATGGTGAGTGTGTGGCATGTATCACCAAATTAGGTTGACAGAGCCAACTAATGGGAAGTGGCAGACACACTAAAACATATTGTTTATGGTGTGAATGTCCACACTAACATGCATACACGTACGCACGCACACACACACAAACATGTGCCTCAAACTAAGGGCTGGATTCTCCCATTTGTGGATTTGTCGTCCGGATGTTGTCAATATGTGTCACTGCATTGTTGGCTCCTTCGAATGCAACTGATGTTTGCCTGTTTTCAAAGGATACATTGGTGTACCCTTCATGGTCAATCATATCCCAGACATCTTTGCACCCCAGCAGCAGAGCATTATTATTTTTTATACCTTTATTAAACAATATGAGAATGGGCTTGGTAGAGCCTGAATAATTGTATACCAAACACCAATTCCTAATAAATAAATAAACAAATTAATAAAATAAACAATAAAAAGAAGATTAATTAATTATGATATAATTACATTTAATTTTGATGCTTTTTTTAACATTACCAACTAATTTCAGCCCATTATATCTGTTGTTCAAATCATAAATCTGTGTAGAGATAAGTTACACAGAAAGTGACATTCCCATGTTTGTCTCTCAGTCTGAGATACAGTACATCACATTGACTCTCTCACTCATCTTCTATCGCTTTATCCTCCACATTAGGGTTGTGGGGGGCGCTGATGCTTAATCCCAGCTGACATAGGGCAAGTTGGGGTAAACCTTGCCAGTCCATCGCAGGGCCACACATCAACAAACATCCACTCTCACATTCACATCTATGGGCAATTTAGTGTCCAAATGGCCTAATCCCCAAATCTGCATGTTTTTGGACTAAGGGAGGAAGGCAAACACACGGAGAGAACATGCAAACCCCATGCAAAAAGGCCCTTGTTCTGACTGGGTCATAAGCCTGGCTCTTCTTGCTATAAAGGCCAGAGTGGTAACCACTACACCAACCTTGTGGCACCCATTTTCTCCAATATTTCATAACATATTTAAACAAATCATCACTGAAGAGTCCATCAAAACTAATACATAATCACAAAACTAATAAAACTGGTGCAACACAAAACTGATTGAAAAAAAAAAAAAAAACTTACTACAAAATACTAATATTAGTTCTACAACTATATTGAAAATTAAATATATTTTAGATATATTTATTTTACATCAAATATGTTTAAATACTATGTTAAATATAATTTTGGGGATGTTTTAGCAGATTAGGGCTTAATTAGGGAAGAACTAGTGTCTAACCTCTCAGTTTACAGCCTGCTGGAATTTATTAGGAAAAGAAGAAGGGTAACCTATGAATTGTGTGCTAGACCATGTCATTTTACACAGCACATGACTTTCATCTACTCCTAAGCGTACAGCCGGCAGAGTCAACTCCTCGGTTGGCTGTTCACTTGGGAGGATCCAGCCCCACTGCTCCTTATGGCTGCAACATTTGCATATTTACAGATAAAAAACACATCACTAACACCATTCACATGCAGCTGTCTGACCTGATTTTCTTTTGCAAGATCAAATCATGAGTGATGTAGGTGTTATGTGACACACAGCCATTCGTGTCTGAACCTCCTTATTCATGCATCCATTTTCAACCACTTTATCCTTGACTTGGGGGTTGCGGGAGCTGGAGCCAATCCCAGCTGATATGGGGCAAAATGCAGGGTACATCCTAGACAAATTGCCAGCCCACTGCAGGGGCCCTCATTCATCATCAGCAAAAATAATTAACAATAGTACCTATAGTCCAATTGTTTAAATGTTGATAGAATGCATAACTGATGCACTGAAATAAGAGTTCGAGAAAACCTTATTTTTCACAATCTACTTCCTTTGTTTAGAATCAAATTCAGGGGCCCATCCCTTAAACAAAGCTTTTTTTTGGTTTGATTCAATTGTTAGGGATGATGACTATGTTATTTAATTCCAAAGACGCTCATTAGTTAAATAAAAACAGTTGTTTTCCATAAGTCAGACTGCACCAAATACATAAAAGAGGAGAGTCTTGAAGCATTTATCTTTATTTTGATGCATTTATCTTTATTACCAATCAGATGACTCACCTCATCTTTGTCTTCAGCCTGGATGAAGAGTGGCAGAGCAAATCCCACCTGGGCCAGCTCAGTGATGCGCACCCGATACTCAGTGCTGTTGAACTTTGGAGCATTGTCATTCTTGTCAATTAGCAGAATAGTGAAGGTGGTCATTACTGTGGCCTCTGATGGACTGCGATCATCTTTTAACTCTGTGGCCTTATGGTGAGAATCAAATGGAAGTGGAAATCACAGTGGGAGAAAGAGAAAAGGGGAGAGATATAGAGAGAGACATGAGATGCAAGTCATTGCACTGAAAATGTCATTTCGGATGGAGTTGGTCAGCAAGCAATCTCAGCCAGGTATTTACAGCTGTTCATTTATTGGATCAATAGGTGGACAGACGGACTCAAAGCAATCATAGAAATAGGCTCAAACTGGCGTCAAAAGGGGCCAGCAAATGTACATCCACACACACACATACACACACACACAATGAGATTTAGGAGAAAGCCCAATTGAGAAGATGCAATTACACACTCTCTCTGTTTCTGTTAGCTCAGAGTCAAAGATGTGGGGGGTCTGAAAAATCTGAAATTAAAAAAAAAAAGAAAAGGTAGAAATGTAGGAATGGGTAGGTGGGGTCTCATTTATTGATAGAGTGGTGTCACAAACAGTAAGAGAGGGGGCAGGTACTTCTTGCCTCTGCTTGGACAATCAAGGTAGTTTAGCCTCTCCTGTCTGAATGCCACTGAATCATTTGACCACAACCTCATATGCTCAGCACTATCTAAGCTGCCTGAAGTTGAGAAATTAGTTGTATTACTATGGCATACCACAATCAATAGTAGTACTACCCAAGAAAGCACAAGTAAAGAGAGGCAGAAAAAATATAGAGGGAGAAAAATCCATATCTTATAAATACATTTTTGGGCGACATTTTCTCATTTTCAGCACTTTCCCTTATTCTACTTTTCTTCTTTGTAATTATTGATTTCAATTAGGAAGATAGAGTGAGGCTGGGGTTGTTAGCAAGCATCTCTCTTGTATTAACATTAGAGTTAGCTCAGCTGTATCTCAGCAGTCCTTTCATAAAAATGTCATGGAACCTGCTTTTTATTAACAATAATTGCAGCTAAATGAGGAAGGCATGTTTGTGGTTGTGAGGCAATTAACTGTTCTCAAAGGCCATTTATTGCCCGGTAGAGGGGCAAACCATTTGTCTTGACAAACATTCGAAATCCACGATATCAGACTGCAGGCATCTTGAAAAAAAACATGAATTTGATTTGAAATCCTTCCACTTTCATTAGCCCTTGGAAAACCATTTAACACAATATCTCACACCTGGGGGTAACCACATGGAAGACTGGAAGAGAAAAAAAAAGAGAGAGTGGCAGAATGGACAAAGCAAGAAGGCTGTGGGTGAGGAGGGACTGAGGGTGAGAGGGCATTGCTGACATGCTAAAAAGCCAACTCAGATAGACTGCAGGCTCAATGGAGGGACAGGGGGATTCAGACACTGCACCTGATCAAAATATAAAAAGGACAAAAGAGAGGAGAGAACAAAGGAATCCTAAGCAATGAGGAGCACTGTAAATCTTATTTCTTTATCTTGTCCTCCTCTGCCCCATCTGTCCTCCCTCGCTACCGACTGTTCATCTACAGATATCCCAGACATGTAAATCATGTATCTTGTACTAGGTCAATGCTGTACCGACCTAAAACCTAACCTAATTGGAACAGTGTGAAGACATCACATCACAATATGTATGGTACAAGCAAAAATGATGTATTGCATTTAGCAGGTCTTTTGAGGCGATCAAAAAACAGACAGCGCACTGATTTAATACACTATCATATCAAAGCTCTCTCTTGATCCACTGATGAAAAAGTTTTTCGATTGATTGTCTAGGCTGCGACAGTCTCTTTGCACCTGAACCACTTCACATTCAGCAGCCCACCTTGACAGTGAGAGTGAATCCTGGTGAGTACAGTGGGTTTTCTCTATCCAGCTGGCCATTCACTGTCAGAGACCCGCTGATGTAGTCCAGGGCAAATACGCTGTTGGTGTTCCCTGGATGGATAGATGGAAAGAAAAAATACAGAGATAAAGTCAGAAGGACAAAGAAAACTGGCGTTCTGGATAATTCAGCATAACCCCCAGATTGCAGCATGGTACCACTGGAAAGGAGAGAGATGGATAAGCACAGTGCATTGCTCCCATTTCATGCAATATGGATACAGCTTTTGCTGTGATATGTTTTGTCTCTTGCTATCTGCCAAAGGCTGACCCAACAACTCCAACCAGTACACACTCTCTTGACACTGCTTCGGCCCCTGCACTGCCCCTCTACTTCTTCGCTGGACGTACAGTACGTTAATGTTACTGTCTGTTCACATCCACTAAAAGTATGTTGTATTCAAGTTTAATTTTAATTCGGCTAATGTTAATATTCTCAGCATTTAAGGTGTGAGTATCACATAAATGCCAATTACCAACTACATTCCAATTGGTTCATGTTGTATCTTAAACATACAGGGTGAAATCTTTGACCACCAGTAGTGCTTATGTTTTAAGAATGAATGAGTATTGTTTGTTTCATGTGCAGCTACACAGAAAACACAACACATTCTTGGAGATAGCGTCATGTGATTTGGCTGACAAAACAATTATTATTTAGGTGAAAATCGGTGCAGTAATGTGCATATAAAAGGCAATTAACATCAAGCAAACAAGGTTCATTTTTAAACATGTCAATTTCAAAAATATTTAGACATTAGGTTTGGAACAGAAGTGGCAGCCACACCCCAAATTTTGATATTGCAGCCACTCAATAACTAAGACAATAATATTTAAAGAATGAACGATGTTAGCAGACCACACGTTTCTCCAGAACCACACCACTTCAGACTGGCTGATGAAGTGCATTAACTGTTATAGTCTACTCTTTTAAAGATGAGCATTTTAAATTATGAACGCAGCACTGTTGTCATTAACAAGATCAAGTGTGACTAGTGTTCCATATTCAATTCAATTATGGAGGTTAGAATATTAGACTGAGACCCACTTGAGCCGTGCTCTAATATACATTTCTTAATCCCTCTCTTCCTTTTCAAATTACTGTCCTAATTGTTAACTTTCTCACCTCTCTTGCACTCTTCTTTGACATGGTGTCTGTCTCACTTTTGGGCATCATGCGGCTGCTGTGTGCTAATTACACCCAGCAGATGGAGACAACAAACGAAAAGACAGCCAACTGCTATTTTTTTCCCCTATTATTTGCATCTGTCACATGTGTTGTGTTGTATGAGACCCCAAGCAGCCCCTGTGCAATCTTTAGATAGCATACCAGTTCATACATGTTAATGTTATCAGTGCAATCTGCTCAGTGAAAGACACAACGGAGCAGACAGGACTTAATGAGAAATTTCCTGACAGCAAAGTCCACCTGTGAGTAATTCTACTGATGCTTTGTTAATATCACCGTTTTTGACCAGTTGACATCATTGAAACCGTTTGACCCCATGAGGTATGCTAAACAGGATAATTTCAGTAAGAGATAGATTATAATATATAATAATATAAGATAAACATAAAAATACATATACAGGATATAAATAAAATTCATCATGAGTACGATATTAATAGCATGGAAGTACAGGGCAGTTTTCTTACAAGTCACAAAAAAAAAAAAAACAACAAAAAAAACATACAACATTTTGCTCCTGCATACATTATTACAAACCTATTCTGTTTAAAATAGAGGGACCTTTTTATAATGTTTTCATTAAGTTTTGTGAATTTTTAAATATGCTCTGTGTGCCAAATATCTTTAACTATGCACAATTAATGTCACAATAGTGATATTTGACACAATGTATTTAAAAGGAAATTACACAGTCCTAAGTAATAATTTGAGATGCGGAAAATACAAATGACATTACCCATAGACTTTGGTTCAGCTTGTAATTTATAAATTTATTTCCCACATTAATTATACTTAGATGATATTATCTGCAGATTACACAAGTGTGTTATAGGTAATAAAAGTATTATATCAAAACATCTTAATTTATAGTTGTAAACACAAAGTGCTTATGTGTCTTTGAAAAGACACATTGTCAAAAAGGTGCCTCTATAATGCATGTTATGTTGCACAGCAGATGCTCTTTTACAGCTTTAAAAAGATAAATAAGAATGTAGAGTAAATGTACCTGTTGCATATTGGAAATCATCAGAAATGTTCCTCTACATTGTTTTCCTCTTCTGTGATTATTTTCTTGGTTAAAAAAAAAAAAAAAAAAAAAAAAAAAAAAAAAAAAACAAAAAGCTCAAAAAAAAAAAAAAAAGCTCATTTTATTTTCTAAGGCTGCACACACAATTATCTAAATGATATTTCAGACACAAAAATATTCAATTTTTTTGCATGTTGTCATTTATTAGTAAAATAAATTATTTAAAGAGTAAAAAAATGCATTAGTTAGCTCAACTCAACTACGATCTCAAGTTGCACTTTGAAGGATTATGAATCTTTCTCTTCCAGATAGTTTTGAGGTTGGGACTTCAGAGAAGCATGGTCAGATAAATGGTTCACAGAGCACAATAGCTAGGGTCAACAGCTTAACCCATGCTTATGTTCCCTGTTCCCCACTCACATATTCAATTTTTTTGCATGTTGTCATTTATTAGTAAAATAAATTATTTAAAGAGTAAAAAATGCATTAGTTAGCTCAACTCAACTACGATCTCAAGTTGCACTTTGAAGGATTATGAATCTTTCTCTTCCAGATAGTTTTGAGGTTGGGACTTCAGAGAAGCATGGTCAGATAAATGGTTCACAGAGCACAATAGCTAGGGTCAACAGCTTAACCCATGCTTATGTTCCCTGTTCCCCACTCACTGCTCTATTATTGCCCAGTACTGAGCCTGGAATAGAGAGGAGACAAACTACAGAACAAAGAGCATCGAGGGGGAGTAGAGAAGAAGAGGCAGGCCAGCAGAGCTCTTGGGTAATTAGCCTGGATTGAGGGCAAAAGGTGGATAGAGGGGAAGGAGATGGAAACTGTAATACTACTGCTGATTGAGTCAATTTTACAGTTTTTTTTTATTGTGGGACAGATCTGCCAGTCTAGAAATGCAGCAAGAGAACTGTCTAAATATGATTTATCATTTTACAAATTGTTTGGTTTTTATAGACTTAGAATGATCCTTTTATGTGTATAGTGAAATTTGTGTTTACAGAAAATGCTCACAAACATCTATTTTAGTAGAGATTTTTGGTAGAGGCCAATGTTGGAGTGAGTGCTGGATGTGCAATTCTTTTTCAGTTTTATTTGTATAGTGCCAATTCATTAAAGACATTATCTCAAGGCACTTTACGTAGTCAGGTCAAGACCTTAGAATTATTATAGAGAGACTCAACAGAGACACAATGAGCAAGCACTTGGCTTGCAGTGTCATAAGGATTTACACACTGGAACTTTAAGCTGAAATGCAGACATGCTGACAAAGAAAATGAACACTCCCAGAAACAAAAAGATAATGAAATCTTACATGTCCTGTATGAAATCATAGTAATGATCCTGAAGTAACAGTTTTGGCCAAATCACAGCATTCCTCCTGTTCTCAGTAGAGGGGCAAACATGAGGTTGATGTTGATAATAATTTTCGGTGGGGGGTAACGTGCATGGGGGACCCTGACCCACTCAGTGTGGGCATCATGCCTCTAAATTGGTTTGTCAGCTTCAGTACCCTGACTGGAATCCCAATCTAGTATAACAGCTGCTCTTTAACTGGGGCTATTTGATAGTCACCTTGCCAAGCAATGATTGGTGTGTATAAATACACACACACGCACACACACCAGCAGGCTGATGGTTATAATCTTTCATCTCTGCTAGAGTTTCCACTGACCAGTCTTCCACTGACCAGGAAACCCACCCACACTGACCAATACCTCCTTTTTGACTCTCACCATCCATTACAACACAAGTTAGGAGTAATTCGGACCCTTCACCACCGAGCAATGAACCACAAGACCACAAGAAAACCAACTTGGTATATGCTGTTCAGTGCAGTGAGGAATGTAACGACTTGTACATTGCAGAGACAAAACAACCTCTCCACAAACGCATGGCCCAACACAGAAGACAGACCCACTCAGGACAAGACTCAGCAGTCTATTTACACTTACACCAGA